>ONZH01020345.1:0-477634 GCA_900303285.1 Rhinella marina
TTCTTACCAAAAATAAAAAAATTTAAGAATCCTACGGACAATCACGAATATGAAATAAGAGAATTTTTTAACTGTCGCAGTAAGGGTCTAGTATATATAGCTGCATGCCCCTGTCCAAATCTGTATGTAGGTAAGACAATACAGGAATTAAAGAGACGTATTTCGGGACACATTAGTGCCATTAATACAAAAAAGGATACAGCATTATATAGGCATATTACCTACATACATAATGGAGATATAAGTGTCCTGAAATTTTGGGGGATGGTAGGAATGCAACTTGGACCAAGAGGAGGAAATCTTGACAATAAATTATTGCAGGAAGAAGCAAGATGGATTCATAGATTAAAAACTATGAATCCCAATGGCCTAAACGAAGGGTTTTCCTATGTTGCCTTCATTTAAAATATTCTATAAAAATCCCAGTGTTTTTCATAAAAATCCCAGTGTTATTCATTTATCCAAAAATTGTGATATGTTTAATGTTGCAGGGGCACTCAAGAATAATTCCACCCTATAGTGAATATATTATCCATATACCATTAATTGATAAAAAGATAAAAAATAAGGTATAATCATAGTACTATAATAGATCAAATAAGTCCCATCTTTAATGGACCAATGTATCAATCAGAAAAATTCCCTTTCATATTCCCTTTCATTAAAAAAAAAAACAAAAAAAACAAACAAACAAACAAACAAACAAACAAAACACAAACATTGATTTGAAAGATTGAATTCTGCTCTTTCCATTCAGGCAGAACATAAAGAGTTAACACAATCTGATCAGGTGCATTGATTTGAAAGATTGAATTCTGCTCTTTCCATTCAGGCAGAACATAAAGAGTTAACACAATCTGATCAGGTGAACATAGAGTTAACAGAGATGTCATTTTGATAGGTGCTATTGCCTGTCAATCTTGAGACTAGAAAAAGTCATTGACACATGCATGATGATAGGTTCTAATACCTGTCAATCTTCAGACTGGAAAATTCATTGGCCCATGCATGATGGACTGGGACTAAGGATATCACAAATAGGGATCTGGGATACCCCGCGTGTGCTATACCCACCCCCCTGACGAAGCCACGCACAGTGGTGAAACATGTTGGGATAGGGTGATAGACATCAGGTTTTAGACAGTTGGCAGCAAAGTCCTATTGTAGCTATTTATGGAGTGAGGCAAGGGTTTGTGCTAGTGCTGCTTAGGGAAACAGCATACAGAGCGAGGCATTGTCCTGGCTGGCGCTGTACAGGGAGACAAACAAATCGCGGTGATCACGTATCACGTGACCGCACAGACCCGCGATCTCCCGGATACAGAGCCAGTTTGTAGTACCGATCTTTCACTGATCGGGGGAAAGGTGTCCCCGATCAGTTACACAGACGGTACCTAGCGTCGATCACATATCGCGCACTTGCAGGTTCACACGCAGGACAGGCTGACGGACAGTCCGGAGCGGTCACGTACCACGTGACTGTAACGCTCCAGTGTCCCTCAGTGGCATGCGAACCGCTATACAAGCCTGCTCTGTTGGGGAAGCAGCTCCCCGGTCTTATTAAAACATAGGCAGCATTATCAACACAACCATTGCTGCTGCACGACCAGCCTTTTCTAATAGAGGTTAGTAGTGAACTGTGAAAATAGCCTACATAGAGGGCTCTGACCTGAAATAAGGCAGACTCTCTCATACAGCCCAGGCATTGATGGCTGTGTGCATAGTGGCAGCACACAGCGATACAACGAACAGAAAGCCTGTTTGTAGTGCAATTATAACAAAAGTAACTATTATAGGCTCAACAGTTCTAAACCTCTATTATTAATGATACTATGTTCCAGAATTAAGGGCTATTACCATTCCCCAACTATATGTTGTCACATAGTATCTATAAAAATATATCCTCATAAAAAGGTGACTCCTGGCTACCTAATTATACCCACAACACGTGGGTGTTAGTATCAATAGGGCACAGCTGCCGGCTGACAGTTTTAATATTTTTGAGTGCAATATTTGTTATTTATACATTTCTAATAAAAGTTAAGTAACATAGTAACATAGTAACATAGTTTATAAGGCCGAAAAAAGACATCTGTCCATCCAGTTCGGCCTGTTTTCCTACAAGTTGATCCAGAGGAAGGCAAAAAAACCCTGTGAGGTAGAAGCCAGTTTTCCCCACTAGGGAAAAAAATTCCTTCCCGACTCCAATCAGGCAATCAGAATAACTCCCTGGATCAACGACCCCTCTCTAGTAACTATAACCTGTAATATTATTACCCTCCAAAAATACATCTAGGCCCCTCTTGAACTCTTTTAGTGAACTTACCATCACCACCTCCTCAGGCAGAGAGTTCCATAGTCTCACTGCTCTTACCGTAAAGAATCCTCTTCTATGTTTGTGTACAAACCTTCTTTCCTCCAGACGCAGAGGATGGCCCCTCGTCACAGTCACAGTCCTGGGGATAAATAGATCGTGGGAGAGATCTCTGTACTGACCTCTGATATATTTATACATAGTTATTAGATCTCCCCTCAGTCGTCTTTTTTCTAAAGTGAATAACCCTAATTTTGATAATCTTTCTGGGTACTGTAGTCCACCCATTCCAGTTATTACTTTAGTTGCCCTCCTCTGAACCCTCTCCAGCTCTGCTATGTCTGCCTTGTTCACAGGAGCCCAGAACTGTACACAGTACTCCATGTGTGGTCTGACTAGTGATTTGTAAAGTGGCAGGACTATGTTCTCATCACGGGCATCTATGCCTCTTTTGATGCAGCCCATTATCTTATTGGCCTTGGCAGCAGCTGTCTGACATTGGTTTCTGCAGCTTAGATTTCTGTTCACTAAAATTCCTAGGTCCTTTTCTATGTCAGAGTTACCCAATATTTTACCATTTAGTATGTACTGGTGACTTGCATTATTCCTTCCCATATGCATAACTTTACATTTGTCAGTGTTAAACCTCATCTGCCACTTCTCTGCCCAAGCCTCCAGTCTATCCAGATCCTGCTGTAGCAGTGCACTGTCCTCTTCTGTGTTAATTACTTTACACAGTTTAGTGTCATCTGCAAAAATTGATATTTTACTGTGCAAGCCTTCTACAAGATCATTAATAAATATATTGAAGAGAATAGGGCCCAATACTGACCCCTGTGGTACCCCACTAGTTACAGTGACCCAATCTGAGTATGTGCCATTAATAACCACCCTCTGTTTTCTATCACTGAGCCAGTTACTTACCCAGATACAGACATTTTCTCCCAGGCCAAGCATTCTCATCTTATATACTAACCTTTTATGTGGTACAGTGTCAAATGCTTTGGAGAAGTCCAGATATACGACATCCATTGATTCGCTGCGGTCCAGTCTAGAACTTACCTCCTCATAGAAACTGATTAAATTGGTTTGACATGACCGATCCCTCATGAAGCCATGCTGATATGGAGTAATTTGCTTATTTTCATTGAGGTACTCCAAGATAGCATCTCTTAGAAAACCCTCAAACAGTTTACCCACGACAGATGTTAAACTTACTGGCCTATAGTTCCCAGGTTCTGTTTTTGGACCCTTTTTGAATATTGGCACCACATTTGCTATGCGCCAATCCTGTGGAACACTCCCTGTCAGTATAGAGTCCTTAAATATCAGAAATAAGGGTCTAGCGATGACATTACTTAATTCTCTTAGGATACGGGGGTGTATGCCATCCGGTCCTGGCGATTTGTCTATTTTAATCTTTTTAAGACGTAGCTCTACTTCTTCCTGGGTCAGACAGGGCACTTTTAATGGGGAATTTACTTTTATATTCTGCATTTCATCTGACAGTTCATTTTCCTCAGTGAATACAGTGGAGAAAAAGATATTTAGTAGCTTCGCTTTCTCCTCATCGCTCTCTGCAACTCCCCCCTCATTACTCTGTAAGGGGCCGACACCTTCAGGTTTATACTTTTTACCATTTATATAATTAAAGAACATTTTAGGGTTAGTTTTACTTTCTTTGGCGATTAATCTCTCGGTCTCTAGTTTGGCTGTTTTTATTTGTCTTTTACATATTCTATTTTTTTCCTTGTAGTTTTTCAATGCTTCCTCGCTCCCCTCCTGTTTTAGTGATTTAAATGCTTTCTGTTTATCATTTATTGCTTTCTTTACAGTTCTGTTTATCCACATTGGTTTTTTCTTGTTCCTTAACCTTTTATTCCCATAAGGTATGTACCTCTCACAATTAGATATTAGGATGCTTTTAAAAATATCCCATTTTGTGGCTGTATTTTATTTTTGAGGACTTTGTCCCAGTTAGTTAGGCCTATGGCCTCTCTTAGTTGGCTAAATTTAGCTTTTTTGAAGTTAGGTATTTTTGTTCCTCCCTGAAGAAACGCTCTTTTGAATGACAATTGGAAGGTTATTATATTATGGTCACTATTTCCTAGGAGTCCCCCGACCTGCACATCTGTTGTTCTGTCAGGTCTATTGGTTAATACTAAGTCCAGTATGGCCGTCCCTCTAGTCGGGTCCTGAACCAGTTGGGAAAGGTAATTGTCTTTGGTTATTTCCAAGAACCTGTTTCCTTTATGAGATATACAGGTTTCAGTTTTCCAGTCTATATCTGGGTAGTTGAAATCCCCCATAATAACGACCTCATTATGATTTGCCACCTCGTCTATTTCGTTTAGAAGTAGATTTTCTATGGGCTCTGGTATACTAGGGGGTTTATAATAAACTCCGATTAGTATTTTATTATTGTTTTTGGCTCCATTTATTTCTACCCACAGTGACTCCACATTTTCATGTCCCTCACTTATATCTTCCCGCAGTGTGGGCTTTAGACAGGACTTTACATAAAGGCAGACCCCTCCCCCTCTCCGGTTTTGGCGATCCTTTCTAAAAAGACTGTAACCATGTACGTTAACTGCCCAGTCATAGGTATCATCCAGCCATGTCTCAGTTATTCCCACTATGTCATAGTCCTCCTCACACATCACTAATTCCAGTTCACCAATTTTATTAGTCAGGCTTCTGGCATTAGTGTACATACACTTTAGAGGTCTATGTATATTTTTTACCCCCCTTTTTAAATTACTATTACCTGTGAAGTGAATATCCGGGGTTTTTGGGTTACTTTGGTTGATGTTTTCCGCAATATTCTCCCTACATTCCTCACTAATCCCAACCCCCACTAACCCCCCACTCTCCCCGACTGTGACCCACTCTCTATCTACACTATCTACCCCCTTATTAGTATTACCCCCCACCCTCCCCCCAGATCCTAGTTTAAAAGCTCCTCCAGCCGTCTAACCATTTTTTCCCCCAGGGCAGTTGCACCCTCCCCATTAAGGTGCAGCCCGTCCCTACTGTAGAGTCTGTAGCCGACAGAGAAGTCGGCCCAGTTCTCCATGAACCCAAACCCTTCCTTCCTGCACCAGCCTCTGAGCCACTTATTTAACTTAGTCTTATCTACATAATCCTAGGGAATCCCTAAAGGGGCAAATTTTGTTGATCAAAGGTGTGATCAAACTGGTTTTGTATATATTAACACCCCGAGGATTACCCTATAGGGGATCTTGGCTATATAGTGCCAATCTGAGTATGTACCGTTAATAACCACCCTCTTTTTTCTATCACTAAGCCAGTTACTTACCTACATACAGACATTTTCTCCCAGGCCAAGCATTCTCATTTTGTATACTAACCTTTTATGTGGTACAGTGTCAAACGCTTTGGAGAAGTCCAAATATACGACATCCATTGAGTCGCCGCGGTCAAGTCTAGAACTTACCTCCTCATAGAAACTGATTAAATTGGTTTGACATGACCGATCCCTCATGAAGCCATGCTGATATGGAGTTATTTGCTTATTTTCATTGAGGTACTCCAAGATAGCATCTCTCAGAAAACCTTCAAACAGTTTACCCACAACAGAAGTTAAACTTACCGGCCTATAGTTTCCAGGCTCTGTTTTTGGACCCTTTTTGAATATTGGCACCACATTTGCTATGTGCCAATCCTGTGGAACACTCCCCGTCAGTATAGAGTCCTTAAATATCAGAAATAAGGGTCTGTCGATTACATTACTTAATTCTCTTAGGATACGGGGGTGTATGCCATCCGGTCCTGGTGATTTGTCTATTTTAATATTTTTAAGACGTTGCTGCACCTCTTCCTGGGTCAGAGAGGACACTTTTAAAGGGGAATTTACTTTTATACTCTGCATTTCATCTGACATTTTATTTTCCTCAGTGAATACAGTAGAGAAAAAGTTATTTTGTAGCTTCGCTTTCTCCTCATCGCTCTCTGCTACTCCCCCCTCATTACTCTGTAAGGGGCCGACACCTTCAGGTTTATACTTTTTAGTATTTATATAATTGAAGAACATTTTAGGGTTAGTTTTACTCTCTTTGGCGATTAATCTCTCGGTCTCGGTTTGGCTGTTTTTATGTGTCTTTTACATATTCTATTTTTTTCCTTATAGTTTTTCAATGTTTCCTCACTCCCCTCCTGTTTTAGTGATTTAAATGCTTTCTTTTTGTCATTTATTGCTTTTTTTACAGTTCTATTTATCCACATTGGTTTTTTCTTGTTTCTTATTATTTTATTCCTATATGGTATGTACCTCTCACAATTAGATATTAGGATGCTTTTAAAAATATCCCATTTTGTGGCTGTATTTTTATTTTTGAGGACTTTGTCCCAGTTAGTTAGGCCTATGGCCCCTCTTAGTTGGCTAAATTTAGCTTTTTTGAAGTTTGGTATTTTTGTTCCTCCCTGAAGAAACGCTCTTTTGAATGACAATTGGAAAGTCATTATGTTATGGTCACTGTTTCCCAGGTGTCCCCCAACCTGCACACCTGTTGTTCTGTCAGGTCTATTGGTTAATACTAAGTCCAGTATGGCCGTCCCTCTAGTCGGGTCCTGAACCAGTTGGGAAAGGTAATTGTCTTTGGTTATTTCCAAGAACCTGTTTCCTTTATGAGATGTACAGGTTTCAGTTTCCCAGTCTATATCTGGGTAGTTAAAGTCCCCCATAATAACGACCTCATTATGATTTGCCGCCTCGTCTATTTCATTTAGAAGTAGATTTTCTGTGGTCTCTGATATATTGGGTGGTTTATAATAAACCCCTATTAGTATTTTATTATTGTTTTTGGCTCCATTTATTTCTACCCACAGTGACTCCACATCTTTATGTCCCTCACTTATATCTTCCCGGAGTGTGGGCTTTAGGCACGACTTTACATAAAGGCAATTCCCTCCCCCTCTCCGGTTTTGACGATCCTTTCTAAAAAGATTGTAACCCTGTACATTAACTGCCCAGTCATAGCTATCATCCAGCCATGTCTCAGTTACTCCCACTATGTCATAGTCCTCCTCACACATCACTAATTCCAGTTCACCAGTTGTATTAGCTAGGCTTCTGGCATTAGTGTACATACAATTAAAAGGTTGATGTATATTTCTTACCCTACACCTTTCCTTCTGATCTGTTCTAGTTCCTCCTTCCATTCCTCCCCCAGCATCATATGATGTTATTGTTACCACATACAGTAGGTCACTTTCATGATAAGCTGTTCCAAGATAAGGGCGAGACACGACAAGAACATTATGATTGTAAGATGATGGGACTGAGTAATGTGTAGCAAGATGATAGTTCATTTGCTGGCATTGTTTTTATAAGGAAATTTGACATGAACTGAACTTTGGGTTAAAATAACAATTTTTTTATGGTTCAATAAAGGCTTAAAGGGGTTGTCCGAGTTCTAACAAGTTTCCCTAATATTGCTGGCAATATGATAAAGTTCACTTTTGTAATATGAACTTACTTTTTATTTTGCGGCGTTTTCACACGGGCGGTGCGGGTCATGTGACCCCCGACGTCATCCACCCGGCTCAGCTGGTGACGTTTCGTGTACAGGCTTCTCCCTGCTGGAGGGAGTGGCCAGGCTCTGTACACGAAACGTCAGAGCCTGGGTGCCGCCCTCTGCTCCCCGCCCTCCTCTCCCCGCTCCTGATGCCGGCCAGACGCTGTAAGGGATCGCGCATGCGCGATCCAAGCAGAGTCCCAGCGGCTGACAAGTGCAGTGAAGTGTCCCAGCGGCTCAGTGTGTGACCGGATCGTCCCCAACACCCCAAGTAAATACATACATGTAAAAAGAGAATATCTATATCTATATCTATATATATATATATATATATATATATACATACAGAGAGAGAGAGAGATATGTATATAGAGATATAGATCTGGAAACATATCTCTATATACATATATTTATATATAAAAATATATATGTATAGTGATGTATATCTCTATATACATATATATCATATATATGTATATAGAGATATATGTTTACTGATATATTACTCTATCTATATATATATATATATATATATATATATATATATATATATATATATATATAGAGAGAGAGAGAGATCAGTACACACACACACATATATATTTATATTTATATATCATCTATATATGTATATAGACAAATATTTTTACATATTTATTTCTCTCTCAGTAAATATATCTCTATATCCCTAAATAATATATATATATATATATATATATATATATATATATATATACACCTTTAGTGCGCTGTAAGCGCCCGTGCTGTGGACCACAATTCGTGTTCCACAATGCACGTGCACTGACAGTTGGGCTGCTGCATTCAGATCTCGGACACATTCAGGTGAATGGGGTCCACAATCCGCATCCGACAGTCCACAACGCAAAAAATTAGTGCATGCGCTACTTTTTTGCAGTGCGGAGTCACAGCTAGAAACACTCAGCACTTGTCACTCAGCACTTGTATTCACTGCCTTTGCAGAGCAGGGGGAGGGGCTGAGATTGTTGTTATTGCATGTAAACAAAGGCCAGAAGAGAACCAGGGAAATGAGGAAATATAGATTTTTTTTGCCTAAAACTTGCTGAACTTAGTTATATATTGCTGCCCATCAGATTTACAGTGCTATATTTTTTTTTCATAACTTGGACAACCCCTTTAAGGAAGCAGCTCAGTTATATACAATGTAGTTACACGTTTTAAGACACAGCAGTGGAAAATAAAATCATCATGTAACCATTTCAAGGAAGTCACATAAGACTACTTTCACACCTCAGGTGTGAAATCTGGAAGGCTGTTCCGGCAGAGAACAGTCTGCAGGAATTCACCGGATCCAACAATGTCGGATGCGGATAGAATGTCCGTTGACCCCAAAAGTATAATGGGGTCTGGTGGAGATCCAAACGCATTCTGACAGACAAACTGAGAAACCGTCCAGACACAAAGCGCTGTGGTTTGTGTCCGGCCGATTCTCTGCTTGTCTGCCCAAACAGCCATACTGGAGTTTGACACATTATTTTTAGTTATGTCAGTGGAGCTGTATGGGGCTATTTTTTTGCAGGGCCATTTGTATTTTTGAATCATTTTATTTTTGGGGTGTGTAATTTTTGATAACTTTTTATTTTCATTTTTTTGTGGGAGATGAAGCAACCAAAAAACAGCAAATCTGCCGTTTTGATTTTTTTTTTCAGTTTTGCCCTTCTGTATGGGATAAATATTTTTATATTTTAATAGTACATGTGTTTTCAGAAGTGGTGATGTCTATGATGTTTATTTTTTTATTGTTAATCTATTTTTATTTTGGAGAAAGGGGAGTGATTTGAATTTTCAGATTTTGTATACTTTTAGAATTTTTTTTTTACACTTTTTAAAAGTTCCTTAGGGAACATGAACATACAATCATTAGATCACATCTGTCATAGACAATAAATTGAAGTCTACGAGAATTCCACTATGTTCCTATGGAGCCCTGCGTTGTTGTCAGTTGCAGATATTAGGCCCCCTGCTGTTTAAAACAGACAGCATCAAGATCTGCCCAGCACCGTACATGTATGGCACTGGGCAGGAAGGGGTTAAAATAGCAAAATCAGATTGTGCTGTTTACAAAGCCCAAACTTGGGTTTCACCTACTTCTGGTTTCTTCCTGGCCATGAACTGTGATAGTATTTATAGACAAAGCGATGTTTTGTTTTTTAAAATGTCCATAAATATTAAAAACAAGTTCTATGAATACTAGCACCAATGCCTTGTGCAATTTCCGTATCTTGAAGTAATAGTTCTTCACTAAATAAACTATTGACTTTTCAGTATAAATATACACCCTCATGGACAAACAGACTATCATATCTTCAAAGGAAATAGGACAGGCACTCTATTTTGGAGTCTATAGAGTTTATTCCATTAGATGAATATAAAATTAATAGTATAAAATAAAAATATTAACTATACACATTAAAAATATCTGCACATGTTGAGTGGTATAGACAAATGACCACAAGTGGAGCTTTCGGTGATTTGTCTATAGCTCTCTATCCCTCATATGAAACATGTCCATAATATTGCACAGTCCTCAGATGTTGTACAATGTAGCAGTAGATATATAAAGAAATATATAAAAAAAGATAAAGAAAAAGAAGTCTTCTTAAGCTGTATAGTAATTTGTATAATAGAGTTGCTTACATAGTAAAGGTGTAATCCATTAGTTTATTGTTGGATAAATGTGTCGATAGGGTTTGTTCCCAAATATTTCTTCTTTATTATTTTTGATGAAGATATAAACTGAGAAAGTCAGCGTACTTTCTCTTCTTATTTCCTATTTAGGGTTATTCATTTGTTGTCGTCCATATACTGGTATCTCGTGTTATCCTACGGGGATTGATATCAGCTTGTGAGGGTTGATATAAACCTGGATGATAGTTACCTGTGGCGTCCCACTAGATAACTATGGATTGATATAGTTGGCTCTCACTATTGCTTTATCTTAATATATAAAAAAGTACTTGCTGTATCCTCATAGGATCGGGAGATATCCTTCTGATACAACACGGTCATCGGTGCCTCGATACCCTGTGCAGAGTTCAGTAGCGTCCCACGTGACTTGGACTAGGCTCCGGCCGTTCGCTCCTCCCGTATGTATCCGCTCGCTTCTTGTTCGATTCTGAATTGTAGCGCTGGATTTGTAGTTCTCCTTGGGATCAGCTGTATCTCCCAAACTGGGGGTCTTGGTGGGCAATTGGAGCCGCACACTGCCAAACGCGTTTCAAAGCCAAATGCTTCTTCCTCAGTGGCCATCGAAAGTGAAGGAGGGCGCACCGCGCATGCGCGGCCACCCTCCATTCATTTGTATGGGGCCACCGAAAATAGCCGAGCACTGGCTCGGCTATTTCCGTTGGCACCATAGAAATGAATGGGAGCGCACCGCGCATGCGCGGCCCAGCTCCCATTCATTTGTATAGAGCCGACGGAAATAGCCAAGCCAGCGCTCGGCTATTTTCGGCGGCCCCATACAAATGAATGGAGGGCGGCCGCGCATGTGCGGTGCGCCCTCCTTCACTTTCGGCAGCCCGTTCTCGATATAAGTGCGGGTCTCAGCGGTGGGATCCGCACCTATAGGACAATGGGGGCATATCCTAGCGATATGCCCCCATTGTCCAAGATGGGAATAACCCTTTAACTCTGCCACAGTGATAATATGTTGCTTCAATAAATGACCTCAACAGCCTATCAATGCTTATAATGGTGGCTTGTCAACCTCTCTGATGTCCCCTTAGGTCCCTTGATGATAAGGTAATTACAAAGTGTCCCCCTGCTCTCAAAGAAAACTTGACAACAAGGCCCTGATTCATCATATCTTCATTCCAAAATACTGGCGGAAAAAAAGTCGGAAAAATAGGGCTTTTGTGACTTTTTGCACTCACTTGCGCAAAATTTTGGGACCTTTTTGCACTCACTTTAGCAAAATTTAGTGACTTTTTGCATTTTTACACCACTCCAAATCTATCATTGAAACTTTTTTGAAAAAAAGACACAATATCACTCCAGTAGGAGGTTGCAAAACTGGAGTAGCTTCTCTAGACAAAAGTGTTATGTCTAAGGGCTCATGCACACGACCGTATGTATTTTATGGTTTACAAAAAAATGGATCTGCAAAAAATACGAATGACGTCGTGTGCATTCCGTATTTTGCGGAATGGATCAGCTGGCCCCTAATAGAACAGTCCTATCCTTGTCAGTAATGCGGACAATATTAGGACATGTTATACTTTTTTGTGGAACGGAAATACGGACATACTGAAACGGAATGCACATGGAGTAACTTCCGTTTTTTTTTTTGCAGACCCATTGAAATGAATGGTTCCACATATGATTTGCAAAAAAAATGGAACGGACATGGAAAGAAAATACGTTTGTGTGCATGAGCCCTAATTTATCAAGTAACATGTGACATTTGGTAAATGTGGCATAAAGTACTGCAACGCAGACTCAAGCACAACTGACTTCAAATATTCCCCTCATGATAAATCTCCCCATAAGTGTTTAGTTGCTTTGTAGTGCTAACATAGGAGAAATAAAGCATTATACAAATCACATTCAAATCAATGGGTAGTCTGTGGAATAAAAGGCATGTTCTCCAGAGTGAGGGACATTCTTTATTACCGCTCTCCACGTTGACGAAGAGATGAGGATGCTGCACAGAGCAATCCTCTCTATCAACTTTGAAATCTCTAGCTGGGAATATGAAAATAGCTTTAGGCAACCTCTTTAAGACATCAAAATTGCTTACTTTAAGAAATATTAAATGCATTTCAAAGAAATATTGAGGTTGTAAACCACATAGGTCTTGCTGTAAATACAACTAAATATTTAAACCGTGGTAAGCTATGAATTCATTGCATTACACATCATTATAAGTCTACCTATTCCTTTTAGATCTTTAACAACCCACACAGCAAATCAATCATTAAGTGAGACAAAAAATGTCGTTTCAATTGGCAAACTGCTAACTGCCATATTCAGTGATTGCACAATGTAGGATCCCACGCCAAGGTATTAGATTTCATCAGTTACTATTTGCTGTGCTTATTATAGGTAATAGGTAACATGCATTTGCCTTTGTTGTATTACATTACAAATGGAAAATAATATATTTTATTAAATCTCTTCCTTTTAGCAACTCTTGGCTGTAAACCAAATTTAGAAATGTCATGTGGGATCCAGTTTCTGATGTGTCATATTACTGGAATTCAGAACAATAGAAAAAAAACACCCAACAAATCTTCCAATCACATGTAACATTTACCGTATATTACATTGCAACTGTTTCAATTTGATATACTACTTTTAGAGTATTATTATCTTTTTGAGCAAGTTATTAATAAATATTAGTATTGGAATTACTTCTATAGCAGAATATAGATACTGTGGGAGTACATTCAATAGTTTACTGTACTTTAGATGCTGAATTATTTTACTGCAGCAGCTTAATGTTGCATTGTAGATTTCGGATGTACAATTTCTCTTATGGCTTAATTCACACACATCATTCAGAGGCATTTTTAGGTGCATTTTTGACAGATGTATTATCTTAGTCAGAAACTCTGCAGCCAGATGTTTGCCTTTACTCAACTGCAACATATGATTATCTGTAGTCTACAAACATTGGAGAACATGCAAAGTGAAGTAGTCACAGTGCAGAGGAAAAGTGGAGTAGCTGCCTATAGCAACCAAACCACATTTTATCTCATTTTGCTTTGTGGCATTTTTGTTGCTGGTGATATTTTTCCACAATACAGCATACTTTAGGTATAGCATTTTAAAGATTTTTTTTGCCACATAAATTTCCAAAAACCTTTTAATATGTCTTAAAATACACCAATTAATGCAAGTATAAAAAAGGAAAGCATTTAGAAACCCCATTAAAAATTCATTAAAAACACCACAAAAATGAAAACTTACAAGCTGCAGGTGGTTTAACATATCTCATTTTTCATGTAGTTTTACCCTTTAAAGAATAGCCTGTTTTGGGCCCTTAGCATTATTTTAAGTTTTTTTTTCTTTACATCCCAAGAGCCATTCTTTTTTTTCTGATATAGACATACAGTATAAGGACTTGTTATTTACAGGGTCAGCTATATTTTTTAATTGTACAATTTTATATCAACCAGTAGTAAAACCCATAAAAAAAATAATGACAGAATTTCTATTTTACTAAAATAGAAATTCTGTCATTAGTTTTTTTTTTTCTGGGTTTTGCTACTGGTTGATATAAATAACATGAGAACGTTGAGATGAGAATTGATTAACTTCACTAGCAGGAACTCCTAAACTGTGAGGGGCTGTCCTACAGGTGAAGAAGTGCTCACCTGTCTGTTGATTGACAGGGTCAGACCAGGCAACGCTGAGCGCGATATTGTCAGGGCCAGGCGAGATGTATGGCCCTGTCAATCATTAGGAAGGTGGGTGCTTCTTCACCTGTGGGGAGAGCCCTTGACAGGTAAAGAGTTCCTGTGAATGAGATGGATGGAATTGTTAGAATCAATCAGCTCATCTCCACTTATGATACCACAATTATATTGTTTTTTAAATTGTTTTGAACAATAAAAGCAGTTTTAAAAATAACTATTTTTCTTGGCTTGAATTGAAATTTTCAGTGACATAATTTTGGTGTACTTATGACTTTTTGATTACTTCTTTTTTTTGGGGGGGGGGGAATGTTGCTTAAAATACATTGAGAGGACTCTTCTTTGAGTCCTCTCCATTATATGAGTGAGCACCGGAGTCCAATGAGTGCATTTTACTGCAGGTTTGTCAGAGCATAGAGTCAGAATGCAAGTGAGTACGAAGATAAAAATTACATAACCGGACTTGACGTCACTTATACTATACACCACTTACTCTAGTTTGGAGGGTGTTTCAGAGCCGACAGATTCCCTTTAAAGAGGACCTTTCACCACTCCTGAAATGCCTGTTTTAATAGCTTCATGCATTCCCCATGTAATAACAAGTCTGGAACATCTATTCTTATGTCTGTATGTTGTGCCATTCCTTTATTATTTGCACTAGAAGTTAGGAATGAATTGCTATTTGCCTTCAGTAAAGGAACAGAGGGGAGGTAACCAGTTGGGGGTGTGTACCTGCACAGTCTGAACATGGCAGCACTTATTGGCTAGAGTCAGACTGTGCAGGTACACACCCCAACTGGTTACCTCCCCTCTGTTCCTTTACTGAAGGCAATACTGAGTTGTCAAAAACAAGTATTCTCTAAATGAAAGGAGGAATGCATGAAAATGCCTACTACAGTCCTTCTGTTCAAGGCCAGCTCCGACAAACACTTGCAGAACATATTTGCATTCCCCCTTACTGTTCCTTCCCAATAAAGTATAATGCAAAAGAAACACTGCACTTGAATGTCTCCAGGAGAGCAGCGAGCAGTTAGTGATGCCTTGTTACTGACATCTCCCTTAGTTTACATAGTACATTACTGTTTTTCGATGATGGTTTTATTGGAATCCATTAGACCTCCTGCAGGGGTCAGCCATAGCAAATACCTGAGTAACTTGATAAAACTATATCTTGATAAAACAATTGTTACACACGGGAAGTATGCCAGGATGACTATTTATAGTAGCGTTATATGCTCTGTACATCTAGGCATGATTGAATGGTTATGTATTGTACTTTGCCCAGGTTCTGTAACTGAATAACCTGGAGTAATAAAATACTTTCCGGCGACAATTCATTTTATAAACTCAGAATTGTATGCATGTCTTTTACAGGTTTCCGTAAAAGCTTTATAGTAGTTTGACATACAGTTTCTGTCAAATGTCAAAATCATCCATTATGTACACCCTGTTAGAGGCAGATGGACCACTTGGGAAATTGGCCAAGTCCTACTAGCAGAAGCTGGAAGGTTTGCCAGCACCTGACACAGACAAATTATACCCCAAGTTAAAGTGTAACTTGCTGTATCCAGCAGCCCCACTGCGCCATAGATGATAGAGGAGCGGATTGCTTTCAAGTCTACTGACAACTAGTAGAGAATATACTGTGGTGAAAGCTCCATGCTTTTCCCATGTGTTCATCTTCCTCTAATCAAAAAGACAGGTTATGGAATTTTACTTTTTAAGCGAATCTCATACGTGTACATGAACAAAGCATAATTCATTTTGACAGAGGGTATCAGGGATCTTTTGCTCCCATCGTTAGGTCAGGATAAAATGGCATGTTCACACAACATTTTAAACACACAGAGACCCTGAAGTCTCAGCCAGGGTTGTTTAACTACATAAGTGCATTACAACTGACTAGTGTACGTGAATAGACAAGAAAAATCTAAAGCAAATAAATATTTTCAGCTTTGGATTCAAAACAGCATCAATTTTTCTAGGTACACTTGCTTGTAGTTTAACCCCTTCATGCCATAGCCATTTTTCACTTTAAGGACCAGGCCAAATTTTGGAAATCTGTCGTGTGTGACTTTATGTGGTAATAGTTTTGGAACACTTTTACTTATCCAAGCCATTCTGAGATTGTTTTCTCATGACACATTGTACTTCATGACAGTGGTATATTTGAGTCAATATACTGTAAATCACCTTTATTTATTTACAAATCCTCAATTTACCGAGAATTTGGAAAAATGTGTATGTTTCGAAATTTGAATTTCTCTGCTTTTAAGGCAGATAGTGATTCCTCACAAAATAGTTATTACTTTACATTTCCCATATGTTATGTTGCCATCATTTTGTAGATGTAATTTTATTTTTTGGGGACGTTAGAAGGCTTAGAATTTTAGAAGCAATTCTTAAAATTTTTAAGAAATTTTCCAAAACCATTTTTTTAAGGATCAGTTTAGTTCTGAAGTCACTTTGTGGAGCTTACATAATAGAAACCACCATAAATGACCCCATTTTAGAAACTACACCCCTCAAGGTTTTCAAAACTGATTTTACAAACTTTGTTAACACTTTATGTATTCCACAAGATTTAAAGGAAAATGAAGATGACATTTCTAAATTTCACTTTTTTTGGCAGATTTTCCATTTTAATCCATTTTTTCCTGTAACACATCAAGGGTTAATAGCCAAACAAAACTCAAAAACTATTACCCTGATTCTGCGATTTACAGAAACACCCCACATGTGGTGGTAAACTACTGTATGGGCACACAGCAGGGTGCAGAATAAAAGGTGCATCAGATGGTTTTTGGAGGGCAAATTTTGCTGGACTGGTTTTTGGACATCATGTCCCATTTGAAGCCCCCCTGATGCACCCCTAAAGTAGAAACAATCAAAAAGTGCCTGTATTGGAAACTAAGTGATAAGGTGACAGTGTTATTGATACTATTTTGGGGTACATATGATTTTTGATCGCTTTATATTACGCTTTTTGTTAGGCAAGGTAACCAAAAATGGCTGTTCTGGCACAGTTTTTTTTTTTTTTTGTACATTGTTCATCTGACAGGTTAGATCATGTGGTATTTTTATAGAGCAGATTGTTACGGACGCAATGATATCAAATATGTCTACTTTCTTTGTTTGTTTCGGTTTTACATAATAAAGCATTTTTGAAAAAAAATTATGTTTTTGTGTCTCCATTTTCTGAATGCCATATCTTTTTTTATTTTTCTGCCAATCATCGTGTTTAGGGGCTCATTTTTTGCAGGAAGAGTTGACATTTTAATTGGTACCATTTTTGGGTACATATGATTTTTTGATCATTCATTATTACACTTTTTGGGGCAAGGTGACCCAAAATTGGTAATTTTGGCACAGTTTTTATTTATTCATTTTTACTGCTTTCACCTGAGGGGTTACGGACGTGGCGATACCTAACATGTATACTTATTTTTATTTATTTAAGTTTTACACAATAATATCATTTTTGAAACAAAACAAATCATGTTTTAGTATCTTCATAGTCTGAAAGCTGTAGTTTTTTAAATATTTTTGGTGATTGTCTCAAGTATAGGCTCATTTTTTGCGGGATGAGATGACGGTTTTGATCGCTTTGTATTGCACTTTTTGTGATGTATGGTGACCAAAAAATGGCTTTTCTGGCACAGTTTTTATTAGATTTTTTTAGGGCATTTACCTTTTGGGGGAAGAGTGTGATATTTTTATAGAGCAGGTCATTACGGATGCAGCGATACCTAATATGTCTATTTTTTTTAAATTTATTTTGGTTTTACACAATAAAAGCATTTTAGAAAAAAAATATGTTTTTGTGTCTCCATTTTCTGAAAGCCATATTTTTTTCATTTTTTTGGTGATTGTCTCATGTAGGGGCTCATTTTTTGCAGGATGAGGTAAAAGTTTGATTGGTGCTAATTTGGGGTACATACGACTTTTTTATCACTTTTAATACCTTTTTTTGGGAAGTGATGAGGGAAAAACTTTAATTCCATCATATTTTTTCTTTTTTTTTAAAATGGTGTTCACCGTGCAGGGAAAGTAATGTGATCGGTTTATAGATCGGGTCGTTACAGACGCGGCGATACCAAACACTGTATAGTGTACTGCAGTGTATTTTCATTCATAGTAAACCTGATCAGACTCCTACCTTTAGCAGGAGCTTGATCAGTCTTAGCTATACCATGGCAAGCCGGACGCTTGTGAAAGCGTCCAGTTGCCATGGTGACCATCAGGGTTGCCAACCAGAATTTTTCATTTTTCTGGACAATTTATCCCAAAATTACGGACAGCCAACACTTTTTACGGACAAATTGAAAAACCATAATGAATGATAAAGATGATAAGCAATACAGGGCTACAGTTCAATATACTAACAATAATTCATTACCAGCCCTTACTGTGAGCTGTAAAATGATGATAATTACCACCAAAATAATCTACTTAAGGACCACTAGCCTCAAAAAAATCACGGACACTGCTATTTTTTTTCACGGACACAGGAAAAAAGTCACCTATTTTTACGGACTGTCCAGAAATTTCTGGACGGTTGGCAACCCTGGTGACCATCGGGACGCTGCCACAGCAGAGCAGCATCCCGATGGAGGAGGGAGGGAGCTCCCTCCTTCTGTGATCCCATCAAGCATCGGGTTGCTGCCACGGCACAGCAGCGACCCGATGGGAGAGGTAGGGAGCTCCCTCCCTGTTAACCCCTTCCATACAGCGGTCCCTATGGATGACACTCTGCTTGCAAACTGCTCGGACATCCTGAACATTGGGGCAGACAGGGAGGCTTCAAATTGTGCTGCTGCCCAGCCCGCCCCTTCCCCCCTCCCCGCTCGGCCATCCTGAAATTATGGCCACAAATAATGATCTGGAGGCGGGGGGGGGGGGGAGTTATTAATAAATATATATTTATAAATATTTTAGTTAGATCTGAGCAGTCTGGGGGTTCCGATCGCCCCGCAAAACAAGCATTAATCTACGTCGCTGCTGCACAAAGCCCAGCAAGCAGCGACGTAGATTAACCGTCGGTGGTCGGGAAGGGGTTAAGAGAATCAGCTGGGAGGTTGTTCCAAACATCTTGGAGGACTAATCACAGATCTTGTATGGATGTTGCTCAAATCCTTCTGTCTCTTCAAATAATCCCAGACAGACTGGATGATGTTGAGATCATGGCTCTGTGGGACCATATCATTTCATCCAGGGCTCCTTGTTCTTCTGTACACTGAAGATAGTTCTTGACATTGGCTGTACTTTTGGGTCGTTGTTCTGCTGTAGAATAAACTTGGAGCCAATCAGACACGTTTCTGATGAAATTGCATGATGGATAAGTATCTGCCTGTATTTCTCAGAAATCTGGAAAAAAGTCCAGCTTGGTGTTACCAGTTAGGGGTCTGTCCCTACATAGCCTGATTCTGTCCAATCAGTGCTGCCAGCAAAAAAATATGAATTAGGAATATAACCACTTCAGCCATTGTCTTCAGCAGTGCACTGGCTCTAGCGGTTATGTGACATATACAACCATGTCACCACTGTTGTTTGTAAACAAGCATCGGTAGGCAGACAGGACCAGTGCCACAGAATGCTGCTGGAGAAAGGAATGAGTATAACATAATTTGTTATTTTAGGCAATTAGAGGGCTAATTTGAGTTTTTGTAATATCTAGGACAATTCATATAACTTCTAATTTATTTCTCACTGGTGGGTTAGCTCATTGTATTATACTATATCTTAGCTGTAAAGGAACAGACTTGGAACATGGGCAAGCATCCAACAATGAAGAAAATCAATAGCAGATAAACATTACTCAGAGACTGTGAATTCTGTATGACTCCAAAAAGAACACTAAACACAGAAATTGCAAAAAAAAAAATCTTTGCCCTTCCTTCTCTCGTGTTCTCTTTGTACTTTGTCCTATTTTGCCCCATAGTACAATCAATTGCTGGTAACTCTTTTTCCATGAATACCTAACCTTTAACTGATACCCGCAGCCTGCCTCAACTATTGAAAGATTCATACTTACCTGTCACTCCGGCCCTGCATGCTGACTCTCTTGTGTCCATCTTCCAGTTCCAGTCTTGTTTACTTCCTCTCAGGCATGGGTCATCTGCTCTACTGCAGCTAAAGAGACACACCACTGTTGAAGCCAGAGCAAGTGATCAGGTCTCCAGGGAATAAACAAGTTGGGGACTGGAAGGTGGACACAAAGGAGGCAGCCTGCGGGGGCAGATAAGTAGTGTATGAATCTTTTAATATCAGAAGCAGGCTTGTGAGCATCAGTTAAAAGTTGTTGTGTAATTTGTATACTTACAGGAAGTATTCACTTTAAAGGTTATGTATACTTTTTGCATAACTGTTTGTTATTGCTCCAGTGAATCTAAAATAATATGATGTGAAGCAGCTTTGCAAATAGTTTTGATTAAAATACCTATTGTTCTGTGCCACAGCTCCTACGTAGAGATATTTGTCTCCATGGTTAGAGAATATAAACAATCCCTCCCTGACTAGAACCAGTCCGTAACCAAGAAGACAAATAGGACTTGTGTACACAAAATTTCTGGATATTTTTAATCAAGTTATTTTCAAACTGCTGCTGAGTTTTAATGGTTCATTGACAGAGTCTATTCGGTTTTGTAAAACTGTCTCTCTACTAGATGCAAAAGGAGGCCAGCTATAAATTTATCATTGGATACTTGGATAAATGTATTTAGTAGTGATCATGTATTTATAGTGATCATGTTACTGCAAATTAAACAATCTTTTTTGCAAACGCAAACAAAAATAAGTTTCTATGCTTTTATAGAGAAAGTATCTCACATAATGCTCAGCTTACAATGCTCCAATAACAGTGCTCCATTTCTAGTCCCATGGGTTGTGACATAATTTCTGGTCCTGAGTAGAGATGAGCGAGCACTAAAATGCTCCGGTGCTCGTTATTCGAGACGAACTGTTCCCGATGCTCGGGTGCTCGTTTCGAGTAACGAACCCCATTGAAGTCAATGGGAGACTCAAGCATTTTTGCAGAGAACCAAGGCTCTGCCTAGGGAAGGCTGGGTGAAAACCTGGAAACATCAGAAAATGATGGAAACACCACGGAAATGGACAGGAAACAGCAGGGGCAGCATGCATGGATGCCTCTGAGGCTGCCTAATCCCACCATTACCCCAAATTCTCCTGCAACAGCCTGGTGGTTACCCTCATGGCAATTGTGCTCACCCAGACCAAGAAAGGCGAGGCACATGCCCATCACATGTTAGGGAAGCACCCAACTAGGTGCAACGAAGGTCCATCACCCATGCCCATGCTGGCACTGCTCTCCTATCCCCAGCCACACGATGCAGGCATAAGCCTGACACAGCATGGCGGTGACACCAACAAGTGACTGAGTTAGTAAGAGGTAGCTGGTGAAGCAC
The DNA here is from genome assembly GCA_900303285.1 of Rhinella marina. Classification (NCBI taxonomy): domain Eukaryota; kingdom Metazoa; phylum Chordata; class Amphibia; order Anura; family Bufonidae; genus Rhinella; species Rhinella marina. The sequence goes on from ONZH01020345.1 coordinate 21,674, forward strand.
CCAAAAATTTAGCCTGACACAGCATGGCGGTTACACCACCAATGACTTTGTCCGACTGAGAATGCAGTGAAATGGCTTTTGTTGAGCCTCCCAAAAAATTTTTTCTTTTCGGAGTACATAAAGTCGACCCTCAGCAAAAATTTTTTTTTTTAAATGTCGGTACTTGCGCCTCCTGAAAAATTGTTTTGGACTGTCTGTTTGACGCTCCTGAAACATTGTTTTACACTGTCTGTAGTTGACACTGCGGAAAAATTGTTTGGAGAGAGGGCCTGTAGGTGGCCCTCCGGAAAAATTGTTTAGAGAGAGGGCCTGTAGGTGGACCTCCGGAAAAATTGTTTGGAGAGAGGGCCTGTAGGGGGCCCTCCGGAAAAATTGTTTAGAGAGAGGGCCTATAAGTGGACCTCCGGAAAAATTGTTTAGAGAGAGGGCCTGTAGGTGGACCTCCGGAAAAACTGTGGTAAAAGAGTGCCAGTTGGACCTCTAAAAAATTGCGCTTTTTGGGTCAGCGTTAGGCAAAGACGACAAGGAGGAGTAGAGAAGAGGAATCGGATACATAAGTAAGGTTTATCTTTAGCTGCTTTCCCCAGAGGAGATTTGAATTCCGGTGAAATCCAGACTTTGTTCATTTTAGAAAGCGTCAGCCTGTAAGCGCTGTCAGTTGACAGGCGTGTACGCTTATCGGTGATGACGCCACCAGCTGCACTGAATACCCGCTCTGACAACACGCTAGCGGCAGGGCAGGCCAGCACCTCCAAGGCGTACAGCGCCAGTTCAGGCCACGTGTCCAGCTTTGAAACCCAGTAGTTGTATGGAGCAGAGTGATCGCTACGGACGTTGGTATGGTCAGCTAGGTACTCCCTCACCATCTTTCTGTACAGCTCCCCCCCTACTCTGCCTAGACTGGGGACAGGTGACAGTGTCTTGCTGGGGTGACATAAAACTGGCAAAGGCCTTGGAGAGCGTTCCCCTGCCAGTGCTGGATAAGCTGCCTGCTCGCCTCCTCTCCCCCTCTACTTGGCCCACAGAACCATGCCCTCTGCCGCTAGCGGCGTCAGATGGAAAGGATTGTTTCAGCTTGTGCACCAGGGCCTGTTGATATTGATTCACTCTCATACTCCTCTACAGGGATGAGAGTGGAAAGGTTCTGCTTGTACCATGGGTCCAGGAGAGTGAACACCAGTAATCGGTGTTTGAAAAAATGCTTCTAACGCGAGGGTCACGGGATAGGCAGCCTAACATGAAGTCTGCCATGTGCGCCAGAGTCCCAACACGCAAGAATTCCCTCTCCTCACTGGCCTGACTCTCCATTTCCTCCTCCTCCTCCTCTTCAGCCCATACACGCTCAAGAGTTAAGAAGGACTGAGCATTGGTACCCTCTTCTGTCTCTCCGACGTTCTCCTCCTCATCCTCATCCTCCTCATCCTCCGAGGGGGTGCTCTGGCTATCAAGTGATGTATCTTCCTCCACCGTCTCTTGTGACAAGCGCAAAGCTTCCGACTTCATGCTGAGCAGTAAGTTTTTCAACAGGCAAAGCAGCGGGACGGTGAGGCTGATAATGGCGGCATCGCCGCTGACCATCTGTGTTGACTCCTCAAAGTTGGTCAATACCTGGCAGATATCAGACATCCACGTCCAATCCTCATTGTAGACTTGAGGAATCTGAGTGACCTGACTACCAGTTCTGGTGGAAGTTGACATCTGGCAGTCTACAATCGCTCTGCGCTGCTGGTAAACTCTGGATAACATGTTTAATGTTGAATTCCATTTTGTGGGCACGTCGCACAACAGTCGGTGAGCGGGCAGTTGTAGGCGGCGCTGCGCTGCCCTGAGAGTGGCAGCATCTGTAGTCGACTTGCGGAAATGCGCACAGATGCGGCGCACCTTGGTGAGCAAATCAGACAGATTGGGGTATGTCTTGAGGAACCGCTGAACTATGAGATTGAACACGTGGGCCAGGCATGACACATGTGTCAGTCTGCCGAGTTGCAGAGCCGCCACCAGGTTACGCCCGTTGTCACACACAACCATGCCTGGCTTGAGGTTCAGCGGTGCCAGCCACAAATCGGTCTGCGCCGTGATGCCCTGTAACAGCTCTTGGGCGGTGTGCCTTTTGTCACCTAAGCTCAGCAGTTTGAGCACCGCCTGCTGGCGCTTAACCACGGCACTGCTGCGCCTAGAGCTACCGACTGAAGGTGCCGTGCCCACGGATGGTAATTCGGAGGAGGAGGGGTCGGAGGAGGAGGCATAGTATGTCTGAGAGACCGTGACAGAGGTAGGCCCTGCAATCCTCGGTGTGGGCAGTACATGAGCGGCCCCAGGGTCAGTCTCGGTCCCAGCCTCCACCAAGTTAACCCAATGTGCCGTCAGTGATATATAGTGTCCCTGCCCGGCAGCACTTGTCCACGTGTCTGTGGTTAGGTGGACCTTCTCAGAAACAGCGTTGGTCAGGGCACGGATGATGTTCTGTGACACGTGCTGGTGTAGGGATGGGACGGCACATCGGGAAAAATAGTGGCGGCTGGGGACCGAATACCGAGGGGCAGCCACCGCCATGAGGTTGCGAAAGGCCTCGGTCTCTACCAGCCTATAGGGCAGCATCTCCAGGCTCAGCAATTTGAAGATGTGGACGTTGAGGGCTTGGGCATGTGGGTGGGTGGAACTGTATTTCCTCTTGCGCTCCAGTGTCTGCTGTAAAGACAGCTGAACGCTGGGACACATTGGTGGACGCTGTGGAGGATCGTGGAGGCGAAGGTGTGGTTTTCCGGCAGGAGGCGCTCATGCCGGGGTCCTGGGCAGGAGGTTGATTATCAGAGGCAGCGAGTGACACGGGTAAGGAGCAGTAGTGGGACCCGCAGGAGGTGAACGGCCTTGGTTCCATGGAGTGGGTGTTTAGCACTCATATGCCTGCGCATGCTGGTGGTGGTTAGGCTAGTAGTGGTGGCACCCCTGCTGATCCTGGTGTGGCACAGGTTGCACACCACAGTCCGTCGGTCATCCTCAATTTCTTTAAAGAACCTCCAGACTTGCGAACATCTAGGCCTTGCCACGGGAGCTTCACTATGTGAAACAGTTGCTGCTGATGCACCAGCTCTGGCCCTGCTTCTCCCTCTGGCCACACCACTGCCTCTTACAACCTGTTCTGGTGCAGCACTCGCCTCCGCCTCAGAAGCACTGTCTTCACTCGGCTTATCAACCCAGCTTGGGTCAGTCACCTCGTCATCCTCCGATTCTTCAGTCTGCTCCCCCCTCGGACTTCCTGCCCTGACAACAACTTCACCACTGTCTGACAACCGTGTCTCCTCATCGTCCGACACCTCTTCACACACTTCTTCCGCTAAGTCAACAATGTCATCATCATCACCCACAGACTGCGACAGTTGGAAAACTTGGGCATCAGGAAAGAGGTCAGCAGCAACCTGAGAAGTGGTTTGTGACTCTGGGAAGGGTCCAGAAAACAGTTCCTGAGAGTATGCCGGATTGCATTCCAAATTTTCCTGGGAGGGGGCAGACTGGGGGGAAGGAGGTTGAGGTGGAGGAGCCAGAGGAGTGCTCCCTTGGGTAACGTGGGTGGACTGCGTGGAAGACTGACTGGTGGACAAATTACTTGAAGCATTGTCCGCAATCCACGACATCAGCTGTTCGCACTGTTGTGGTTTCAACAGTCCTCTACAAGGTGTCCCTGTAAGTTGAGACATGAAGCTAGGGAGTGTAGCCCTGCAGCGTTCCCCTGCTCCCTCATAAGCAGGTACTGTCTCACCCTGCCCAGGACCACGACCTCTGCCCCCTGCAGTAATTGAATGCCCACACCCTCGTCCTCGACCCTTAACCCTGGGGTTCAACATTTTCTGTATATAAGTGTATTCTATATACAAAAAAAATGGGCCTGCTGTACTGAAACCCACAAACTTGTTCAATCTGAACAAGTTAATATATAGGTGGATAAGTTAGAGCAAAATTACGTATTTTATTACGTACCGTGCAGTATGGAGCAATTACAATGAAACTATTAGATTAGGCAGACTTGGTCTGCTTAAGTGTAACCCAGACAAATGTCGCAGAGAGATTTTTGTAATGTAGCTGTATCAGTGAGAGCAAAAGACCTTTTTTAATTACGTGACGTACAGTATAGGTCAGCTGGACAGAAAATATGGATTGTGGTTTGTGGTGAATGGATAGCTGAACTGTGACACACAGAATGGTTCCACACAGCTGTATGAAATGGATTTGTATCACTGAGATAAAACAACAAAAAAACTATTTTTTATTTATTTTATTTTTTTTAAAAAATTTTTTTATTTTATTTTTTTTTTTTTAACGTGACATGCAGAAAATATCAGAGAGCAAAATCAGCCCCTGCTGACTGTGGCTATTTTGACTGCAACCAAGAAAAATGTCACACTCAGATTTTTCTAATGTAGCTGTATCAGTGAGAGCAAAAGACCTTTTTTAATTACGTGATGTACAGTATAGGTCACCTGGACAGAAAATACGGATTGTGGTTTGTGGTGAATGGACAGCTGAACTGTGACACACAGAATGGTTCCACATAGCTGTATGAAATGGATTTGTATCACTGAGATAAAAGAATAAAAAAAAAAATTGTTATATATGGTGATAGCTGCACTACTAGTGTCAGCCAGCCCAGCCAGAAGGAGACAAAAAAAGCCCTTAGAAGGGCTGTTGGGTTCTTTTGAGATCACTCCTGCCTAACAGAGAACTAAATCCAGGCCCTAACACTCTCCCTGAAACGCAGCAGATCTTTCCCTAATGACATCCAGGCAGCGACTGAGCCGAGCACCGCGGGTATAGTATATTCCAGGGTCACCTAATCTGGCCAGCCAACCCCTATCGACATGTAAGGGCCCCACGTGATGCTGGGTGTACCGCAGAGTCTCCTGGCTTGTGATTGGTTGAGTTTATAGGCGCCAAAAATTCAAAATGCGGGAGATGCCATTTCCTCGAGCATCGAGCACTTATGAGTACCCTAATGCTCGAACGAGCACCAAGCTCGGACGAGCATGCGCGCTCATCTCTTGTCCTGACCCTGTCCAATGCTTTTCCACTGTCATTTAAGGTTTGGTTCTGATTTCTTGATACACGTCAACCTTACTTTCCTGTAGTGTAGTGCAGTTATCATTGACCAGACTGTCTCTGGGACCATGAATGGATCAGTACCTTATAGCTTATTCTATTTCCTGAACATGATTAAGGGGGCAGCCATCTTGCCTGAGCTGTTCTTAACAGTATTAAAATAATTGCTTCACGGCAGCCACATGGGCCATAGACACAATGGACGTGTGTGGACCTTATTGACTACTATGGGAGAGTTTTCTAGCCATGCTCTATGACCTGTGCAGAGGTCATTGTACAAGGAAAGAATAAATAAGCTTTGACAATCACCAAAAAGTAGAAAATAATCGGATGGCACTGCTCAGCATTAGAGGGTCCACGGAGATATAAGATGTTGGAATGTTAGCTCTCAAAATGGGCTGCAGGAATACTCAATCCGAAAAGATCCAACCGAATATAGAAATAATAGAAAACATTATGGCACTCATCGCTGTAGTCCAGCTTATCTTTATTCTCGTCAACAGACGTTTTAAAATACAAAGGCAGCAGAGGAGCAGGATGCCACACAGGCACCATCGAGCGGCTCGACGGCGTCCTGCGCCCCTGCTGCCCTTGTATTTTAAACGTCTGTTGACGAGAATAAAGATAAGTTGGACTATAGTGGTGAGTGCCATCATTTTTTTTTATAATTTCCACTTCTGCTCTTCCTGTGGTGATGTTTGCCCTGTCCTTGAGGCCATCCTGTATTTCCCTCACTTCCCATAAGCTTTTGCTCTCCTCACATGAACTAGCAGGACCAATCACAATGCAGATAACTTCCCAGAGCAGTGTGTATGCTCACATACAAATAACCAGACACAAGCCCTGCATTAGTCAGTAAGCATTTGTATTAACCTCTTAATAGTCACTTGTCCCTCATTATCTTTCACACTGACAGAGAGGGGGGGGGGGGCTGCTTTAGCTGCTCATATCTCTGGTTTGGTACCAGCTAAAAATATGTCTTAAAGCTGACATTTCTGGCTTTAAGACAATACCAGAATGACATAAATCCGTTCAGTACAGGGGAAGATATCACTCATAGAAATCAGATTCTGGCTGTGAATGAAGCTGAAAATAAAAGTATAAGCAGACTCTCATTATGGTCTTGAATTAAAGCCTGGACTATCCTCTTTCAAACAAGCCAAGTTGCATGTTTCTAGCTGGTACCATTCAGGAGATATCAGCCTGTAAAGCAGCCCTCCCCCCTCCACTTTCTGCCTCAGCCCAGCACCAGGCGCTCAGGGCTAAGCTCCTCCCCCCAGTGCTGATCCATCTCTTGTTATGAGATAGAGAAGACATCCTGCGCATGGTTACAGCTTGAGAAGGGAGCAGCAGAATAGGAAAGTAGCATGCATCTATGGGGGTTATTAGCAGGTAAAACTGAGAATGATCAAATTTTAAAGAACAAAAGCATTTATACAGCAGGGTGTACTATACCATTAGGGGATAAAAAATGAAACGGCAGTTACACTTTAACAGATTTATCAGTGCTATCTCTGGTCATACTGTAGACTTTCCCCCAATAGGAGAAATGTTTTTTATTTTGTCATTGAGTGCCTGTCAGGAAATTGACTTACACTAATAACTGTTCCCCCATTATATAAATGCCCGCTTGGAAAATAACTTGTATTGTGTGAAATATGCATTTGCAAGGCACAAAATGTTATTTTCTTGGGAATAGTAAATTCAGCAATTATTGCAGCAGATGACGCAGGTATTCAAAGAGGAGATTCCATACACCATCCTCGTAATCTCTGCACTAGGCAAAATGGAGTGTATCAGTTTTGTCTGGAGGCTAGCTTCAAGTAAAAGCATGGCTAAGATTCTGTTCACACCCCATTTGGGCTATAAAGAACAATAACTGCATAGAGCAAAACCCCAAACAAAGAAAAAAAACCCACAAAACAAAAAAACAAAAACAAAAAACAGCTGTTCTAATTGTTATGTGCTTGTGTAAATAACTAGATAATGAAGTAAAGCTTTCATTAGCTTTTCATAGTGATTGCCCCTCACTAGCATGGCAAGGAAGAATGCAGTTTACAGTTTAGGGATGATTGCTTATCTCATGATGTGGTTCCTGTTGTTATTTTTTCCAACATTTTCAGCATGCCAGACAGTGAAGACAGGTGTGGGTCTCTGACGTTTTACTGATTCTCTGAACGCATGTAACTTCAAAATTTTGTTTTTCATCATGGAACTGTGCACATGCGTGTGTCAAGAGAAGTAAAGAATTGAAGTTAATATGGTAGACCGTTTGGAATGGGGTTTCCCCACATTCTTGTTGTCGCTTACCCTTATGTATCTTGTCATGTTGATTTTGAGATTGTTGGACCCTCTATCTGTTTGCATGTATTGTCTGATGGCTTCTCTCTTCTCTCTAGCAGAGTAGTATAGCCATACTCTAGGTGAAGTGCAACTTTCCACTATTTAAGCTGCTGTTTTAAAGATTAAGCCGTGACATTGCAAGTACATATAAAATGGTAGAGGCCTTGCATAACTGTGGTGCACCTGAACCAATGGCCATAGATGGCTAGGGCTGGCTTCTTGCTTACTCCAGCCTGACTTATAGCACAAGAAGTATATCTACCAAGCAGTCAATGCCTGCATAAAAAGGTGTGTGCCACCAGGCTGAGAAAATGGACAGTTTTCTTTCCTGTTATTAAAGTACAGGTGTTGCCTTCTGAGTATTTTTGGTTGACCATCTCAGCTTAAAGGGGTGTTCCAATTAAAAGCATTTATCACAATTTTTAATTTAGCAAGAGATGGGGTCCATTTGGTCAAACATCACAGATCTTTCATTTGTTACATATAATATCTAATGCATAGTGTTAAGTTCATTTGACTGGAATACAGTGAAAAGAATAAAGGTGGTGTTGGGGTATTTTTTTTGCCCCCTAACAGCTACAGTCATGAGATCATGTTTTTGGCTGCAGTGATGGTGTGCCCATATACCACATTTGACTGCTGCAGTCAAACACTTCAGCAGTATATGCATGAGACCAATGAGACCAGTGACTGACACATCACTGTTTGGGTCATGAAGACAAGGCCTAAAAGGGAGGACTGGAGCAATCGCAGTTCTCCTGCCTTAAAAAAAGAATATTACCTCAGACACCCCCTTTTAAATTTCTGGTTGTTTACAACTAAGTTGCCTCTGTTGGCTATGCTAGATATATATTGGACAAGTCTGTAGTTATTTATTTGGTTGCCACAGGTGGCATACACTTATCAGCTATAACATTAATAATCATATATTTAATATGCTGTAGCTCCTGCTTGGCATGGACTCCACAGAAGTTCTGAAGGTGTCTTGTGGTACTTTTCTGGTACCAAAACACTATCCGCAGATTCTTTAAGCTCTGTAAGTAAGTCAAAACCTTGAACTCTTTGTCATGTTCCTGAAAACATTTCTGAACAGGTTTTGCCATGAAGAAGGGTGCATTATCCTGCTGATTAAGGCCACTGCCCTGCAAACACACACAGTTGTCCAAATGATATAAAAATGTGGTTCATCAGACCTGGTCACCATCTATGGTCCAGTTCTGATGCAGTATGCAGTGACTCCCTGAGGAGCTGGTGTAGAGGATAGGGGTGGTAGTGGCCCTGATGAAGTGTAGTTTCACGGTATTCTCCCTCAGACTGTTGCTCCCTGTGGATCAGTGCAGTGGAAAGGATAGAACTAAAGGAGGCCAGAATTAAGTGCAACATAGAACTTGAAACACATACAAAAGCAGCAGGCTTTTATTGCAATTCTTCTATGGCACCTGCATTTTTCTGCAGTGGCATCTCCTCTAACGTAGGCATTCTCTTTCACATATTTTTGGACCATACCACCATGACAACTTTTTTTCAGTTGTGTCTCTGCACTTTGTTACATAGACATGTTAGATTCCTTACTTTTCAATCATTCTCTGTACCTTCTCAACAGAAACTCCTCACCCTTGTCCCCCAGCAGTGCCATCCTGCGGTCAGTGCCAGTCTACTATGCTCTCCAAAGACCCCAAATGCTATACTGCAGAAAAAACAGTGCCCCCAGTGGTAATAATGCCCCCTATAGTGCCCCAAGTAATAATTATGTCCCTATATTGCCCTAAATATGACTAAAAACCCTATATCACCTCTAGCAGTAATGATGCTACCTATTGTTTCCCCAGTAATAATAATGCTTACCCAGTATTAAAAATGTCCCATTTATTAATAATGTCCCCATAGTGCCTCCAGCAATAATAATACCCCCTATTGTGCCCACAACTATGATAGTGTCCCCTGTAATGTCCTATAATGCCCCTAATATTAACCCCTTAAGGATGAAGCCTCTTTTGGCCCTCAAGACGTAGCCCTATTTTTGAAATCTTTCATCTCACTTTGGGGGAGATTTATCCAGACTGGCACTTTCTGAGCCGGTCTTGGTATCTCCTGTGCCGCTGGAGGATGTGCCTAAATTATGAAGAGGTGCATGCCTCTTCATAAATTAGGCACATCCTCCAGCAGGCCGTGCACCTGCACAGAAATCTACGAGATCTCAGAGCTGCAGTAGATTTCTAGCTTAGTTTGGGCACCTCATCTCTCAAAAAATGGAATAAAAAGCTATCAAAAATTCTTATGTACCCCAAAATGATACCAATAAGAATTAAATATTATCCTGCAAAAAAACAAGCCCTCACACAGCTGCCTTGACAGCAAAATAAAAAGGTTATGAGTAGAGTTGCGCTTGCATTGCCGCAGGCATCCGGATCCGTCCTCACCTGACTGTAAGTCAATGGGGGCGGATCCGTTTGGTATGACACACGAGTGTGTATTTTTGATGGAATCTGCAACTGAGGCTCCTGACGGATCATCGAATACAGATGTGGGTTGAAGCCTAACATGGATTTCTGTGCATGTAATCATCCCCCATCAGTTAGAGCATACTTGCTCTATGATTGACATCAATAAAGTCTCCATGTTACACTTGCATGAGAATGCTATGTAGCTGGCCCATGGCCTTGAGAAAGGTTCAGGTGGCATCAGACCACTGGGCATCTTCCAACTAAGGTCTATGGCTGGTTCACCTCTAATGGTTAGTATACATACAGTAAGGCAGTGGTGATTATTACAGTAGACAGAAAAAATGCTGTATGAACCTTGATGTATGTCTAGTTGAAAATTGGATAAAGTAGGAGGACATCAGATCACCCTACAGGTTCAGTTATTTGTAGTTCTTGTGATTGGTGCTGCCATGGGCATCTACCCCTGTGTTAAGAAAACAACTCTTGAATTAGTTTGACAGTTTTATGGAGATGGTATTCTACTTCATTATGAGAACAACATGAAGAAGTGTTTTATCATAAAGCTTATCTGTTTCTGCAAAATGTAATAGCTTTTGATTCCTTGATAAATTGAACAGTTACAGCACTAAACTTATTTATAATCCTTATATGAATGCTGCCCATCCAACGTAGTGGAGAGGATACCCCTTTATTTTACTGTAGTTACAGTCCTGGGCATAAAACCATCAGTTGACATACTGACCTGTAATATACATATATAGAGACTAGGCAGGTAATTTATTATACTGTAATACGTCTATATGCGACTTTACCCCGCTCATGCCAGGTGTAAGATTGTGAGCTTGGTCATGCCAGGTATAAGATTGTGGGCTTGGCGTGGGTTAGTGAAGGGGATGGGCTTGAAGACACATCTCATTCATCATCTTCTATGCCTGTCTTAAGGAAGCTGGATTAGATTTAGAACTGCTGCTGGATGCAACAAAGTTATGGAGAGCCCGGCGCCTCTCCATAACTTTGTCGGATCCTTTGCCAGCTACGGGGCTTTATTAAGACTGCTGTCTAAATCACTGGTCTTAATAAAGACCTAAGTATCCCTTAAGCCATCTTTTTCCTAATAAAATAATTAAAATGAATAACTATTTATGACTTTAGTGACATAGTACTGTGTCACTTTAAGGGTAGGTCTACACACAACTACATCAATACCGTACCAGAAAAAAAAGTAATGCAATTTTGATGTGTCTTTCAATGTCATTGCAGCCTTTCAACATGTTTATATAAACGTATTTCATTTGTAAAAACTGCAACCAAATAAAAATCTCATTAGAAAAACTGATGCTCTTTTGATGTGGTTTTAACCGCAACTCCACTACATCCACTACATGTGAACATACAGTACCATAACACTACAAAACTACAAACAATTCTTGTGGTCAAAGTAGTTATTTGATTAGAAGTAGAACTACACTTTGTGGGTGCATTCACACGGCCGTATGTATTTTGCATTCCGCAAAAAATACAGATTATGTCCGTGTGACTTTTTTTTTGTGGTCCATTGTAACAGTGCAAAACGGACACAGTCACAAGGTGAACTGACTTCAAAATTTCCCTCATAATAAATTCTAGGAATGCTACCTTTGCCAAAAGTAAATTTGTGACATTTCTAATCTGCTAGATCTATAGGTTCTATTATTTTAACCCCTGCAGGACTTGTGCCATACATGTATAACTTAGACTATACCGCCATAAAAAGGAGATGGCCCAGCCTAAGGCCTCTTAATAACTGCCATATAAAGGAACATTGGTGGTCATTAAATAGTTAAAAATAAAAATAACTAAACAATAAAAAAATAAACATTAGCATCGCCATGTCCCAAAAACACATTTACTATTAAAATATTTATCCTGTACGGTGAATGGCATGATGGAAAAAATAGAAATGTGCAGTTTTTTATTTGCTTCACCTCCCAAAAATAATTGAATACAAAGGAAAAAGGGATAAATGCTCCGATGGTATCAATAAACACTGCAGATTGCCTTGCAAAAAATTATTCCTCACACAGCTCTGTAATCATAAACATAAAAAAAGTTATAGGGTTAGAACATGGCAATGCAAAGAAAAAAGTTTGTTCAAAGTTTTTATTATTTAAGTATTAAAACACAGGTAAAACTGTGGTACCACAAAGTTAAAAAAAAGTGGCTCCAGGAAGGCTGGGAGTAAAAAATAAACACGAGAAAACGAAAAATTGTTTTGTCCTTGGTTAAAGTAGAAGCATTTAAGGCCCCATTCACACGACCGTATATTTGCGGGTCCGCAGTAATGTTCTGCAGCGCTCGGAACACACGCCGTGCGGCCCCATTGAAAATGCCTATACTTGTCCGAGCGCACGGACAAGTATAGGACATGCTTCAAAAGAGCCGCTCCTGGCCCCATAGAGGTGAATGGGGCTGCATCTATTCCCGCATTTTTGCGGATAGATACGGCCCCATTCATACGGTCGTGTGAATGGGGCCTAAGAGTAACAACTTAGCCAGGAAGCAGCAGACCATACGTATCACAGAGAAGGGCTATCCAGTTGTGAAACACGTGGTTCTGTTGTATTACTCAGGAATTCATCATTGTATGCAGTTGTATGCAAGCCAAGATGACCATGTGCTATGCCAAGCCCCAATTCTGCCTCTTTTGATTATTCAGGGTTTTAATCATCTACAAGCACTGACCTTTTACCCAATATGTCCCCACTTGAGCATTTATAAACATAATTTAAATAAAAGGATCTAATACTGATCCCCATGGTCACCACTAATAACTATGACTCAGCAGGAACATGTTCCATCAATGAGATCTTTGTATCCTGTAGCTAGTTGTTTACTCAGTTACAGACATATTGTATATAACTGACAGACTTGGATTAAAGCTGGCACATACAGTGCTGGTGTTTGGATTTCACTGTAATAAGACTCATGTCTTACTGCTTTTGTCGCTTTTCACATAATATTTCCTTTATATTTCCAAACTAAATTGAATGAAAGTGTGATATTGGGGATTAAAATGCTTTGCTTGGTCCTATTTTGTAACACAGGAGTATAAAGATGTATGTACAGTATACACTTACTATATGAGTGTTAGATACGTATGTGTTAGGTTAGTAACTCGTGTGTAAGAGGACAGTTTTTCCATTTAAAGAGCATCTGACATCATAATCAAACCTATAAAAACAGGCATACTGTCTGGTAGAGTTGACCATGGTAAATAATATTAGCCCCCTATTGCTGCAAACGGATATTCTGTTGCAGCATAATTATTGCTTTTATTTTTATGCAAATTAGGTCATGAGAGCACCAAGGGGATGGCCTAGCCCTTTGGAGCACTGCTGCAATTGGACATCTGCTTGCAGCAAAAGATGGTTTATTTTATTGACCCTAATCAACCCTACTAAGCAGTATGCCTGGTTTAATAGGGTTGATCATGGTGACATATGTATTTTAACTGGCTGCAGTATAGCCATTAAGGTATATATATGTGGACTTACTTTGTTAGAGACCTGTCACTGTACAGTATTAAAATGTATTGCCTCAGCAGAGGCAAAATTAGTTTCAGCTGATGTCGTGCAAGACTTCAATGAATGAATTCGGTATTCACTTCTGCATCTTTTAAAGCTGGTACCCTGGTAACAACCACCCCCCCCACCCCCGCAGTGCTAATTGGCTAATGCAGGTCATGTGATGGTGCTATATTTGCAATTTCGGGAATATCTCTGGAATGGTACGTCCTAGAGAGCTGGCCTAAAACCTTCCTGGACACCTGATGTACCTATATGCCAAATTTGGTGCAGATCGGTCCAGTAGTTTGGCTAAGAATAAAGAACAGACAGACAAACAGAAATTTTTATATATAAGTAAGAGATCCAATTCATTTTCTTACGAGGCATTACTGTCTTGAATTGACAGTATATAAAACCCCACAGAATTAGTATACACTTAAATGTGAGTTACATCAGCCTCTACAACAACGTTGGCTAAGCATCGCACATAACTGTCTTACACTAAGAATATCCTTCTTTGCCTATAGCAACCAATCAGAGCTCATATTAATGACCTGTAGCAAAATAGAAGCTGAGCTGTGATTGGTTGCTATATGCAAACTGATGAATATCCAGGCTAACTGCCACAACAGCCAACAGACAATGGCCCCTGTAGTTTGGCAGTTAGGTTACTAAGCGTATTTTTGGCAAATAATTGGAAAGCACGGGATGAAAATTTCCACGCAAAACGTAGTCTATGACATTCCCCGAGTCACAGGAGACAGCTGTGTAAAATTTTGTGATTGTAAATGCGACGGCACGGACTCCTTTAGCGGACATACATACACTCAGCTTTATATATTAGATATGTTTGTAGAAACAAGTTATATATATATATATATATATATATATATATATATATATATATATTTTTTTTTTTATTTTGGTGGTGAAATCAAGAGTGTTGTTGGCCTGGTGATTGGCTTCAAGCCATTTCTAACATGTTAAGCCCTAGAAAAGGAAAAGAAGAGTACCAGGGACAACAGCAGTGGTTAGGGATCAGTGAGTACTGGTGATTCATTTGAAGCCACTCTGACCCCTCTATGAACCCCCCAGAAAAACCCTTTATGTTGCTTGTACAGTACATTATGACTCAATAGTACTGATAATAGCCAGCTACTGTCGACTTATTCTAGGTCTAAGCCCATGAGGTCCAGCAATAGTATCATGCAATCTTTCTGCATCATATGATTGACAGCTTTGTTGTAGAAATTTCTGCAACTGAAAATCAGTTCCATTTATCTGAATGGTTTCTGCAATGAGTATCTCCTCCTGGAGATAATTGCTAAAAATCAATCAAGTAAACAGCAATCCTATTGAAACAAAAAACAAAAACAAAAACAACAACCCTTGAAATCTATTATTTCCTAATTAAACCATTAAGATCTAATTCTATAGTAATATTCTTTTGTCCTTTTTCTGAATCCACTTTTCCCTTTTTTGTGTCCTGGAGTATATTTTGGCTACTTTCACACTAGCGGCAGCCTTCTCTGGCAGGCTGTTCCAGCGGGGGAACAGCCTGCCGGATCTGTGCTGTCGATAGTGCACTGTGCCGCCGGAAGTCCGCTCCGGCCCCAATGACTATAATAGGGGTGGGCCGAAGGTGCGGCTGCAGCACAGCAAACATGCCGAGAAGCGGCCAGAATAAAACTACGACATCAAACTACAAATTGAAAAGTAAGCATTTGGGGGGCAGCTAAAAAGAGTGTGAAGGTATGTTAAGTGACCAACGTAACAATTCATTCATAACACGTAAGACAGTAAAAATATTTATGCCAGAACAGGCATTATTTCCAATACTAAAATGTGTAATCAAGCAAGATACAGTAGATCTAGCCTCTGTTGACCCTTGCAGAGGATTTACTTTTACAGGTGATTTAGCTCTTCATTTCCTTATATATTTGTATAATATTTAACATACCAGGTGAAAGATAATGAAGATGAATGTATAGTCAACCTGCACAATAAAGTTTGCTGTTAAACCTTCTAAATGTCTGCAATTTCACAGTATAGAATAGAAAATATAGATATTTTTTATTGTTTTTGCACAGATTATATATTAACTGTGACTTATTTTTTCAAGATTAAGGTGTGGATGAGCTGCTGGCAGAATAATATGTGAAATGCTTCCTTGTTCTGTACCTCACCCTCTATTTTATGCAAAACAAAAACCATAGTATGACCTAGGTTTCTCGTAAATGACGTCCTTAAATAATAGCTGCACACGGATTTTCCAAAGCCCTATCCTATGCCATGTTTTTATATGGCTATTAATTTTGTCCATGTATATAAAAAATATGATAGAATGTGGATTAAAATAAATTATAATGTCCGTGTGAAGAAAATGTTTCCATTTATCTAGGAAACATTCTCTCTATACAGTATATAAAACAGCACTAAATGAGTACCTTTATTTGCACTAGAAGTTATGAATGAATTGCTAGCAGTCTGCAGTAAGGGTACAGAGGAGAAGAAACCAGTTGGGGGGGGGGGGGGTACCAGCACAGTCTGAAAATAGCAGCACTGATTGGATAGAGTCTGTCTGTGCAGGTATACACCCCCAACTGGTTACCACCCCTCTGTACCCTTACTGCAGACTGCTAGCAATTCATTAATAACTAGTAGAAATAATAAAGGACAACATAGAGCTGTAGGAATAGATGCTCCAGAATTGTTATTACATGGGGAATGCATGAAGCTATTAAAACAGGCATGTCAGAAGTGGTGAAAGGTCCTTTTTAACAGTTGATGAACATGTCTAACAATACACATCCCTTGAAACATGAGAGAGATATATTTTGTAGGAGATATGTCTATGTATTCAGGGGCAGACTGGGCATTTAAAATGATCCTGAAAAAAAATTTAAATTAAAAGTGGCCCCCATGCTCTAGACAGAACATGAAGATTGGGCAACACAAGTAGATGGGCTCAGCAATAGCATAGTGCAAAATACCATCCCAGCAGAACCAAATACTACACTGCAGCACAGAATATTGCCCCAAAAGATATTGCTCTGTGGTGGCAATCAACAGCTGCCATTTTATGTCCTCCGCCAGTTGTCTCTGATTATGATCCAGCGCACGGGGCTTAGGAGATGAGCTACAGGCTACAGCAGTTGAATTCAGGAGGAAATATGCGGTTACATGATTACCTGATTCTCACAGCATTGATGCCCACTGAAAGGTTATTATGTACCTGGCCAATGGCAGAGTGGAGGGCATGGCCGTCTCCCTTGTCATTAGCCCACCACCAGATTCTCAACCACTGCCTTTTAGATTGATCACATGGACTGTGATGTCATCACAGGTCCTTCAGCTGTTTCAGAGCATTAGATTCAATTGTATTGTCGTCTTGAGAATGGCAATACAGTTGTATCTATCCAGCAGGCAGTACAGCATGAGGAGTCAACATAGTGGCCCAGTCACAGAGTGGGGAGGTGGGTGGGCAATAGCGGTGGCAGTAACAGCACAGGTGCAAGTAGTAGGAGATAGCAGCAGAGGAGGCAGGTATGTGGCATCAGGTTGATAGCAGCTTCAGAATAGTGGCTGAAG
Organism: Rhinella marina; assembly: GCA_900303285.1. Taxonomy (NCBI): domain Eukaryota; kingdom Metazoa; phylum Chordata; class Amphibia; order Anura; family Bufonidae; genus Rhinella; species Rhinella marina. Next base: position 38,688 of record ONZH01020345.1, read on the forward strand.
CATGTGGCCAGAAGTAAAGGCTATATTTGTAGTTTGATGCATCAGGCAATGTTGTGTGGAAACCCTGGCTGATCTATGCCTGATTCATCCTTAGAAAGGTTAATCTCTCAACATTTTGTGTTGAAAGGCAAGTTCTCTGTGGGGTAATTATGCACCCCACTGCACTAAACATCCGCTCTGATGCCACACTACTGGCTGGGCTGAAAAACTTGCCAAGGGCAAACTCAACCAGTTATGGCCACAATTCTAGTTTGCCAGTACTCCAAGTGATATTGGATCTGGGGTGACAGTCCAAGTATGCCACCACCTGCTCGTTAAGGTTCTGCTCCATGTCCTGCTGCTGACTGGTTTCTTCTATTGGCGGGTAAAGAAACATGCTCTTTAGAAGCTCAAGACTCAAGTTACTGCTGACAGAACTACTGCTGCTCCTGCCCCCTCCCCTCCTCTAGCAATCACGGCAGTGGAGCAAGAGCACAGAGGGTTCCCCTGGTCAGACCTTCATGAGGATGGGCAATGGCACACATAGGCAGTGACCAACCAACTACATAAGATGTCTCAATAGTCGGTAGTTGAGTTTGTCTTTCCTCTCAGAAAGTGGGAAAAAAAGGCCCCCCTTTTTGGCCTGGCAGCAAGGATCTAACATTGTGGAGAGCTAGTAGTCATCCCTCTGCCAAATGGTGATAATGCCGCTGTTACTAAGCAAGCAACCCAGCATGCATCTAACCATTTGCACAAGGGAATCGGCAGAACTCCCTTCCTCCATCTCAACTGCATACTGGCACGGTGTGTCAGAGTCATCTGCCTGGTCTTCCTTATCTCCCTCCAGCACCTCATGCTCCTCCTGTTCCTCTTCCGTTACTTGGGCACATAAACCACCTATGTCTGTATACAATTCATGGGTGTTAATGTCGTCCTCCTCGTTCAGTTCGGCCCCCCAGGACTCAGGTGGCCATGAGATGTAGTCTCCTGTACCCTGGCAAGCCAGATTTATTAGCATCTGCTCCAGGATGTGAAGGAGTGGAATTACATCATTCATCCCATAGTCCTGGTGACTGACAAATAAAGTGGCCTCCTCAAAGGGCCTGAGCAAACAGCAGGTGTCACACATGAGCTGTCACTGGCTAACATCGAAGTTACACAGGGGAGTACTCTTGTCTGCCTGAATCATCAAGAAATCGTTCACAACCTTTCTCTACTCATATAGTTGGTACCACATTTGGAGGGCGGAATGTCAACGTGTGGAAACTTCACATATGAGACGATGATGGACAATACCATTCTGCCTTTGCAGCTCAAGGAGGGCTGAAGTGCATGCACAGTTTCCTGGCCATTTTCAAGATGTCTTGCAGTTGGATGGAAGATGTGCACCATGCAGGGCGCATGGGCATTGCCATCACCTGGCCAAGTTGCTGGTGTGCCTAGGCAGGAACCATATTTACCCAGTAGGATGTAAAAGGACATATAATGTCCTTGACCATACGCTAGTTATAGTTCTACACGTTGGCACTGCCATGAACTGTACCAGATACCGACAGGCTCAAGGACTGGCCCACCTCCTGCTGTGCGTACATATGCACGGCTGGTACAGCTTTTTTAGAGAAGTAGTGATGGCTTGGGAATCTCCACCTTTGCTCGACACAAACCATCAGTTTTCTGAAATGTGCAGAGTCCACAACATGGAAAGAGAGGCACTGTAGTATTAGCAATTTGGACGGGAACATGTTTAGCTTCTGTGCTGTTGGATGAGTGCATGCATACTGTTGCTTGTTTGCAATCGCCTCAGTGATCGATTGCTGGCGAAACGTGTGACGAGGAGGAGCATCAGGACCAGTAGATGATGAGAAGGAAACACAGCTCCTTTCTGTTGAGATGGTGGAGCCTTGAGTGCTGGAGAGGGGGTGCTGGCCGCTGGAAGATGCGTCAGGCTGTATCACCACATTAGCGCCATAGTTTTCCCAGGCCACTTTATGGTGACTCTCTATGTGTTGACGCAGTGCCGCCCTTCACCTTCTTCCCACAGATCCTATATATGGCCACGCCGATATCCTTCGGAAACTTGATGAAAAATTCCCACACCACCAAGTACGGCATTTTACCCCCACCACTCTGTGATGACTGCCTGTTGCTGCCTCTATTTTTCATGAGTAATCATTGGACAACAAAGTAAAACAAGGTTTCTAGGCCTGAGTAGTTTAAGTGGTTTTCCAGTCTTCTGATATTGATGACCTAACTTCAGTATACAGTAGGCAACTAATATTGGATTATTGAGGGTTTAACACCCTATACCATATGGTCAGTTGTTCTCTGCAGCTTTGAATGGAATGGGAGGCACAGCTCAGTTCAAAGAGTAATGACCTTATTGGATTACTACAGTTCAGTTACCATTGAAGTGAATGGGAGCTAAGCTGCAGTAACCCAGCATGGTCACTACACTTGATGAATGGACCTGTGCTTCCATTTACAATGCCAGCTAGTTCCAGTAACGGCGGCTGCAAAGAACAGCTGATTGGTACGGGTGCAGGGTGTTGGACCCTCACCAATCAGATATGAATGACCTCCTGAGAATAGGTCATCAATATCAGGATTCTGGAAAACCCCTTTAACAGTAGTTCAAAAAAAGAAAAAACAAATGTGAAAAGATGGTTTAATGAACCGTGTACCACATTTTCCATTGCAGAAGAAAGAATCAGTTAATAATAGTGAAAAAAAATTGTTGGCATCATCAGTCAAGGACATGATGCTCAGGAACATCCTTTAAAAGACTTCATACAGTATGTATTTTTTCTGAATGTAGGTTTTTCTCTGTGTTGATTATTCACCTCTTGAGACTTTTCAGTTCATTAAAACAAATTACTCTACAACTTTTTTTTCTAAGATTCAGTAGCTATCAAACTTCAATTTGGCCATGCTTCCTCAAATCATAAAGAACAATTATGTCTTCCTTCAAGAATAGTTATCCATTATTCTCCAGGTCCATCATGGGTGCCATTTTGACTCCCATAAGTCACATAAATAGTAATTCTCAAAAGTACCTCCAGTAGTAATATTACACTTATAGTTCCTCCACTCTACAGTGCCCCCAGTAGTACTAAAGCCGCATAGTGTCCTTTTTACCAATATTTGTGCCCAGGGTAGTAATAATGCCACATAGTGCCCCTCTACAGTGTCCCAAGTAGTAATAATGCTGCATAATGACTTATGTAAAAAAGAAGCGTAGAGAAAAGAAGCAGCATGCCCCATCGTGGGGCAAATTCAGCACAGAATATCCCATTGAAATGAACAGGAAGCAGAAAAAAACCGTTTCATGTAAGTCCATGCATTTTTTTGCACGTTTTCCATTTTTTGGTGCAGATCTGGGCCAAAAACCTAAAGCTGAAAATGCAGCTTTGTATTGGAGTGAACACCCATTGGTTAAAAAAAAGACGTGTCAAAAACCTACATCAAAAATGCATCAAAAACCGCACGAAAAATGCTGGCAAAATCTGTGCTGGAAAAATATGGATTTTTTAAGTAGTTTTTCTAAATCAGCCAAGTGAACTGGCCCTAATAATGGTGGTATTTATATACCATAAAACAATATGAAATAAAACTAGTGTTGCGTGAAGCAAAATAGAAGGAGAATTCGGTACAAATTTTAGGAAAACTTTGATTTTCCACAAATTCAAATTTCCTTGAGATTCCTAGTAAAGAATCAGTTTTTCCTAAAATAGCAGCTGCACGTGTTACAAAGTGAAAGTAAGAAGGCCGGGAACATAAGATCACCCATAATGCTGTGTAGCCAGCTAATCCGCAGATAGCCACCCCCTGTGATGTGACAGCCCTATAAAACCCTTATCCCGCTTGGTCTCCACCATTGTCCTGTGAGCTGAGAATAGGGAGAGACATAGCAAGTGCTCATGCTGTTGGGACAGTGTTCCTGAAAATGAGTAATATTGGAGAGGGAGAGTGTAGGGAGACCTATTCTGCATCAATTTTATTTATTTATTCCTACTTTTACTTATTCTTACATCAGCGTAAACTAAGATATGGAATTCAATACTAATAATATACCTTTATTATTCCACTGCCGGTGTGCCAATCAATACCATCCAGTCTGCACCAGGTCTTAATAATGACCATCCTCATCTTTTACTGGCTTTACTTCTTCCAAATCATCCTTCAAACTCTCAATGTTCTTGAAAAGTCAGCAAGTTGCAGAGAGAGGAGGAGCTGAATGTTCCTGATGATATATTCTCATTGATATTAGATGATGTGGAAAAAAAGGGAAAAGCAGATGGTAGAAGAAGGGCTCCCACCTAAAGGGCAGGAGAGAGCTGAGGTTGGAGAAGTAGGTATGCAAGAGCTGATTAATAGTGTTGAGCGAGCATGCTCGGCCGAACTCGCTGTTCGGCCAAGCATGCCTACGCTCGGGTCCGCTCGGGGTTCGACCGAACACAGAGTGTACTCGAGCGCAATGCTCGAGTCTCTTCCCCGCACTGTAATGTTGATTTGTACGCTAATGCGTACGAATTTGTATGCTAATGCATACGAATTTGTATGCTAATGCTTATGCGTACAAATTCAGTTAATTAGCATACTGTTACGAGTCAAAGGAGTAAAAGAGGAGAAGTCGTGATTTTTACCTTTTTCTATTAACCAGACACCCTCCCCTCTTCCGAGCAGGGGGTGTCTGGTTTAGTCCCATTGACTAACATTATGCTCGGGTGCTCGGCCGAGCACTCGAGTAACCCCTAGTGCTCGGCCAGAGCACCCGAGCATACGAGCACAGAGGTGCTCGCTCAACACTACTGATTAATATTCTGTGTTTACTGTCAAAAGATAAACTACAGGATATTGCAGGCCAGAACAGCAATAGTTTGCATACTGTCTCCCCAACCTAACCAGCCAAACCTCATACAAGCAACAGCCCCTGTTTAAAAATGCATTGAAGGTGCCACACAGCCATTAATAATGAAGACTGACTATACAGTGCTGTCTTCATTATTACATGAAAGTCAACTGCAAGCTAATTGGCAGCAAGGTTCTTTACTGCCTGGGGATAACATTGGATTCTGCCCTGTCTCTTAAACCACACATCCAAACCCTCATCTCCACCTGCCGTTTTCAACTTAAAGGGGTTCTCCGGGAATTAAGAAAATGAAAATACTTTAATATTACTTTATTATAAATATATTCCCAAATACCTTACATTAGTTATAATAACTCATTTTATCTAGAGAGCAATCATTAGGAGAAATAAAATAACCATTGTCCTACTAGTACACACAAAACCTGTCCTAATCACACAGCAGGACAAGTTACACTGAGGTAAAGAGCTGCCTCATCCTTCTCTCTGCTCTGCTTGTCAGGGATTATGATCCCAAATACAGATGATAAGACCTTTAGCTGAATCTCTGTAGGAATGGAGTTCATGAGCCGATGTGGCTAATGTGCAGCAGCACTTGTGTGCAGTCTCCATTACAACTGCCTGTCCTGTCCGTCCTCTCTGTACTTCATATCTCCTCATGAACTCCATTCCCACAAAGATTCAACTGAATATCATATTAAACTGCAGTCAGGATCATAATCTCTGACAAGCAGAGCAGAGAGGAGGATAAGGCAGCTCTTTATCTCAGTGCTATGATGTAACTTGTCCTGCTGTTTGATTAGGACAGGTTTTGGGTGTACTAATAGGACAGCAGCCATTTTGTTTCTCCTAATCATTGCTCCCTAGACAAAATGAGCCACTATAACTAGTGTTGATCGAGCACCGTAGTGCTCGGGTGCTCGTGCCGAACACTAGGTGGTGCTCGAGTGCTCGACCGAGCACCCAAGCACAATGAAAGTCAATGGGATAACCTGAGCACTAAACCAGGCACCCCCTGCTCTGAAGAGGGGAGGGTGTCTGGTTCATAGGAAAGGTGAGAAAATGCTGGAAACACCACTGAAATGGTTTGGGAACTGCATGGGGAGGATATGTGGATGCATCTTGGACTCCAAAGTCGCTGCTGGGAACGATGTTGTTCGAGTATTACGCCACTTTTACGGAATGACAAGCGCAGGGAATATCGCCGTCACTAACGGCAAGAAAAATTTCACCGAATGTCAGAAATATTTACGATACACAAACGCAGACGCAGCGCAGGTAATGTTGCCTTGATTAGCGGAAGAAAAAATGACACCGGATGTCAGGTATATAGGATACAGAAACATTATAATGCACACGCAACACAGGTAATGTCGCCTTGATTAGCGGCAGAAAAAATTACAACGGATGTCAGGTATATAGGATACAGAAACGTTTTAATGCACATGCAACACAGGTAATGTCGCCTTGATTAGCGGCAGAAAAAATGACAACGGATGTCAGGTATATAGGATACATAAACGTTATAATACACACGCAACACAGGTAATGTCGCCTTGATTAGCGGCAGAAAAAATGACAACGGATGTCAGGTATATAGGATACAAAAACGTTATAATGCACACGCAACACAGGTAATGTCGCCTTGATTAGCGGCAGAAAAAATGACAACGGATGTCAGGTATGTAGGATGTAAAAACGTTATAATGCACACGCAACACAGGTAATGTCGCCTTGATTAGCGGCAGAAAAAAATGACACCGGATGTCAGGTATATAGGATACAGAAACGTTATAATGCACAAGCTGTGCAGGTGGTGTTAAAGAGGACCTTTCACCACTCCTGATATGCCTGTTTTAATAGCTTCATGCATTCCCCATGTAATAACAAGTCTGGAACATCTATTCTTATGTCTCTATGTTGTGCCATTCCTTTATTATTTGCACTAGAAGTTATGAATGAATTGCTATTTGCCTGCAGTAAGGGAACAGAGGGGAGGTGACCAGTTGGGGGTGTGTATCTGCACAGTCTGAACATGGCAGCACTAATTGGCTAGAGTCAGTCTGTGCAGGTACACACCCCCAACCAGTTACCTCCCCTCTGTTCCTTTACTGAAGACAAATAGCAATTCACTCATAACTTCTAGTGCAAAAAATAAAGGCACAACATAGAGCCATAAGAATAGATTCTCCAGAATTGTTAGTACGTGGGGAAGGCATGTCAGGAGTGGTGAAAGGTCCTCTTTAAGGTCAGGCAAACTTGCGTTATTTTTGCCTCAAAAGAAAAAAAAATATTGCAGCCAGATATAACAACAGTCCTTAAAAGGACTTTTGGGTCTTTTAAGCAGAACAACTAGCCCTGCCTAGCCAAATCCTTTCCCTACACTATCTGTCCCTCCTTGCGCAAACGTTATACAGCAGACGCAGTGCAGGTAATGTCGCCTTGATTAGCGGCAGAGAAAATAGCAACGGATGTCAGGTATACAGGATACAGAAACGTTATAATGCACACGCTATGCAGGTGGTGTTTAGGTCAGGCAACCTTGCGCAATTTTTGACCCCCCGAAAAAATAATATATTGCAGCCAGATATAATAGCCCTTAAAAGGGCTTTTGGGTCTTTTCAGCAAAAAAACTAGCCCTGCCTAGCCAATTTCTATGCTTACCTGTCCCTCCTTGCAGCAGCTCTCCCTGACTCGGTCTGAGCTGGGTCACATGTCACCGGGTGCTATATAGCACCCGATGACACGTTCCCGCCAAGCCAATCACTGTAATGCCAACAGCAAACATACCTTTCATTAATTAGTGTTGAGCGAGCATGCTCGGCCGAATACGATATTCGGCGGAGCATACTTGCTCAACACTAATTATAACTAATGAAAGGTATTTTGGAATATATTTATAATACAGTAATATTAAAGTATTTTAATTTTCTTAATTCCCGGAGTACCCTTTAAGAACATCACTCCTATTCTTGCCTTCCTCACCCAACTAAAATACTAGTGCATGCCCTTATCATCTCCACCTGGACTACTGCAACATCCTCCTGTGTGACCTACCATCCAGCACTCTCGTTCCTCTCCAATCTATTCTCAACTCCACTGCCCGATTAACCCACCTCTCCCCTCATTTCTCCTCTGCCTCCCACCTCTGCCAATTCCTTCACTGGCTCCTCATTGCTCAGCGAATGAAGTTTAAAATACTTACAACTACATATAAAGCCATCCAGAACCTGTCCCCTCCTTATATCTCTGACCTGCTTTCTCGATACATCCTGTAATCTCAGATCCTCACAGGACTTCCTCCTCTGTTCTCCTCTCATCTGCTCTTCACACGATCCACTACAAGATTTCTCACGTACCTCTCCCCTACTCTGGAACTCACTACCCAACACATCAGGCTTTCCCGCAACATCCAAACCTTTAAGAGTAACCTGAAAACCTACCTTTTTAGGAAAGCCTGCCATCTGCAATGAGCATGCTGCCAACACACAGCCACATGAGCAGCCTATACCCTCACCTACTGTGTTCTTCCCTTCCCTTATAGATTGCAAGCTCTTTCGGGCAGGGTCCTCTACACCTTTGTACTAGTCTGTTAAAAGTTTCTTGTATTCTTTATTTGTGTAACCCCGGTTGGATGTACAGTTCCATGGAATTAATGGCGCTTTAAAATAAAGTAAATAATAATAACACTGCAGTATGGCAATAATCTGCCCACAGCACGGCAGTTCAGTGTTGCCGTACCCTATGGCAGAGTGGCCTGGGTGTACCTGATTTATAGCAATTTGTGACAAATTAATTTGTAAGTAATCTAATTTCTTAGCTAATCGACGAAGTTGCCGAATCTCAAAAATAGAGGTCCAGTCCACATAAATAGTGCTGTAGGCCCTGCAGCTATTTGTTACTGTATAAACTACAGTATAATATAAATCTATAGTTACAATAATATATTGTACCAATAGGCTATAGCGATATGTTGCAGTCTTAAGGTAAACAATACTGTCCTTTAACCCCTTCAAGCGACAGCCAGTTTGGACCAAATGCCGGAGCCCCATTTTTCAAATCTGACATGTGTCACTTTATGTGGTAATAACTTTGGAACGTTTTTACTTATCCAGGCCATTCTGAGATTGTTTTCTCACATATTGTACTTCATTACAGTGGTAAATTTGAGTCAAAATATTTCATTCTTATTTATAAAAAAATACCAAATTTACCAAAAATTTTGAAAAATTAGCAAATTTCCAAATGTCAATTTCTCTACTTTTAAAATACATAGTAATACCTCCAAAAATAGTTATTACTTTACATTCCCTATATGTCTACTTCAGGTTTGGATCATTTTGAAAATTACATTTTATTTTTTTGGGACGTTAGAAGGCTTAGAAATCCAAAACCCACTTTTTAAGGATCAGTTCAGGTCTGAAGTCACTTTGTGAGGCTTCCATCATAGAAACCACCCAAAAATGGCCCCATTTTAGAAACTACACCCCTGAAGGTATTCAAAACTGGTTTTACAAACGTTATTAACCCTTTAGGCGTTCCACAAGAATTAAAGGAAAATGTAGCCAAAATTTCCGAATTTTTTGGCAGATTTTCCATATAAATCATTTTATTCTGAGAATAAAGCAAGGGTTAACTGCCACACAAAACTCAATAATTATTACCCTGATTCTGTAGTTTACAGAAATGCCCCATTTGTGATCATAAACTGCTGTACAGGCACACGGCAGGGCGCAGAAGGAAAGGAACGCCAGGGCAGATTTCACTGGAAAAATTTTAAGTTGCCATGTCACATTTGATGCACCCCTAGAGTAGGAAACTCCAAAAGACTGACCCCATTTTGGAAACTACGGGGTAAGTTGGCAGTTTTGTTAGTACTATTTTAGGGTACATACGATTTTTGGTAGCTTTATAGTACACTTTTTTGTGAGGCAAGGTAACAAAAACTAGCAGTTTTGGCATTGTTTTTATTTTTTGTTATTTACATCATTCATCTGACAGGTTAGATCGTGTGATATTTTTATAGAGCAGGTCGTTACGGACGTGGCAATATCTAACATGTATACATTTTTTTTATTTATTTAAGGTTTACACAATATTTTTGAAGCACAAAAAAAAATCATGTTTTAGTGTCTCCATAGTTTTTTTTATTTTTTGAACGATTGTCTCAGGTAGGGGCTTATTTTTTGCGGGACGAGATGACGGTTAGATTGGTACTATTTTTGGGGGCATACGCTTTTTTGATCGCTTGGTATTACATTTTTTTGTGATGAAATGTGACAAAAAATGGCTTTTTTTAGACAGTTTTTTTTTTTTTTTTTTTTTTTTACGGTGTTCACCTGAGGGGAGAGATCATGTGATATTTTTGTAGAGCAGGTTGTTACGGACGTGGCAATACCTAACATGTATACTTATTTTTATTTATTTAAGTTTTACACAATAATATCATTTTTGAAACAAAAAAAAATCATGTTTTAGTGTCTCCATAGTCAGAGAGCTGTAGTTTTTTATTTTTTGGGCTATTGTCTCAGGTAGGGGCTCATCTTTTACGGGACGAGGTGACGGTTTGATTGGTACCATTTTGGGGTAAATAAGCCTTTTTGATCGCCTGCTATTACACTTTTTGTGTGGCAAGGTGACAAAAATGGCTGTTTTGGTATAGCTTTTTTTTTAAAAAAAAACATTTTTTGCGCACACCTGGCGGGGTGGACCATGTGATGCTTTTATAGAGCCGGTCGATATGGACACGGCGATACCTAATATGTGTACTTTTTCTTTTTACTTTTTTTACTTCATTTGGGGAAAAGGGCGCTTTTTTTAAACTTTTTTTTAACTTTATTTTTTTTACTTTTTTACACTTTTTTTAACTTTCTTTTTACACTTTTTTTTTTTACTTTCTTTTTACATTATTTTAAAATTTATCAAGACCCATTGGCCCGATGGAAGAGAGAGGGAGCTCCCTTCCTCTTAACCCCAGGGATGCTGCGGGGGCCACTACAAAGAGGGGGGCACTACAAGGGGGGAGGGGAGCGTAGGGGCACAGGAGACATCTTACCTGGTTTCAGGCTGCGATCTCCAGAGTGGAGATCGCAGACTGAAACCGGCATTTTAACAATGAAGCGCTGGATTGGTTAGTCTGCAGAGACTAACCAATCGGAGCGCTTGCCGGCAAGGGACCACTCTGATTGGTTCCTTGCCGGCTTCCCCGAGGTCTATGCTCTCCGGGAGAGCGGAGACTCCGGGGCTGTGACACTTTATAGTGTCACAGTCCCGGTAAGCAGTTTGGACGTAACTGCACGTACAAATGCCGCAACTTACTTGCACTTTGGACATACAGTTACGTCCAAATGCGCCAAGGGGTTAAATAGCACCATAACAAAAAAAAACATGTCCATGAGGTATGCCAAAATAATACAATCCTGTTTGAACAGGCTGTAAGAGTCACTTATAAGGAATCCCGCTCTTTCAATAGTAAACGTTCTTATTTTACAAAGTAACAATGCCCCAATAGGATAAGGAGTTAAGCCTCATTCAGACGTCAGTGTTTCACGGACGTATGCTGTTCGTGTTCCCCACGGATAGCACACGTCCCCATTCATTTCAATGTGTGTATTCAGACATCAGTGTTTCAGTGTTTTTAGCACGGATGCATGTCCTATCTTATTCCGTGTTCCCGGATCCCTCACGCCCATTATAGTCAATGAGTCAGTGAAAACCACGGATCCCTCACGGATGCCATCCGTGTGGCATCCGTGTTTCACGGATCATTAAGAAGAGATGCTTTGAAAATTATTTTTCAGCTGTTCAGTGTCAGTGAAACACGGATGCAACATGGATGGCAAAACACGGACCCAACACAGATCCTTCACGGATAGCTTCACTGACCACCTGCTCACGGATTTGAGCACGGACACAGACGTGTGAATAAGGCTTTATATTGTGCTCAGTGGGGCCAGTCTCACTCATCTTTCCCAATGTTTCTACGTTGTAGCAGTCTGATGGCAGTGATCTCGGCATCCCGAGAGAATGCTCTGGGGTGAAGATCTTCTGTCTAGTGGTCTGAAGCCTATGATGGTAAATAGCAGGGATGTATTCACATGTGGGGCTCAAGAACATTGATAGACATTTTCAGCAGTTATGGGCCTCCAGGAGCTTTGGGTCCCAGACAACCTCCCAAAAAACCCTATTATAATCCACTATTGAGTGCTGTGGCTGTTATTAAACTACAGATGTGTGCACAAACATGTGTCCACATAGGTTGTACATTTTGGTTGATACGTTTTGCATTGATTTATCAAAAGAAAACAAATCTCACATTTACAGGAAATTTGAAAGAACTTTCAAAATGAGAATTTTTATGGTTATAAATAATCTCACCACACAAATGAGTTAATAATCAACATTTACCAAATGTCTACTTTGTGTTGGCATAATTTATTAAATGTCATTTTATTTTAGGATGTTAGAAGAATTTTTCAAAATTAAAAATAAAATAAAATCTATAAGTGCCTATAAATCAAAACCCAACCACCCATAAATTAGATTATTTTAAAAACTGCACCTCTGTAAGTATTCAAAATGGCTTTTTGAATGTTTGTTAACCCTTTAGGTGACTCACATGAACCAAAGGCGAAATTTTTTTTTTTGTAAATTTTAAAAGCTGTATCCAAGTTTCTTTTTATTTTATATATATATATCCACAGGAGCCCCAGTTACAGGGGAAAACAGCCCCCTGTGAGGGCATTAGACCATTAGACACAGGCAGAGCTGATCAGGGTCTCAGACCCCTGCATCACTGCTCATGGACCAAGACACCCAGATGCTTCCTGCTCCCTTCACCATGCTGTAAGGTACCGCTCTCCTCCGGCACAGGAGAAGGCAGAAGCGCTCTTGTCTTCTCCTCAGGGTCCCCGCTCTGTCTGTGAGCCAGGACCCAACCTGCTCCTGCTAGATTGCAAGAGCAGGAGCTTTAGTCCCAGCGCTGATCAGCACTGGGATTGAAGCTCTGCCTGAACGTTTATATATGTGCTATCTGTACAAAGCAGTCGGGAAGGGGTTAATCGCCCCATGTTTTGTTGCACATTAAACGTATTCTACATTAAATGTCCTCCCTTCTCATGGGGCACCTGAGGTGTAGTGTTACAAATTGTTCTACTACAAATGATGCAGTTTGGATTTGACCACTTTCATATATAGCCTCCTTGTTGTTCACTCAATGTATCAATACGTATGTTGAAACTGACAGCGTGTCTTACTCGCCTCAATAGTTTGTGCGGCCTTCTGTGTATTGTGGCTCCACGGATCGCTGGCTTAGTTCTCTTTGACTCATTGGCTCAGTTTACTTTGCGCATGCGCACCGACCTCTGCCAAATGCCAACAATCCTTTAACGGCGCAGTATATGGTAATTCAAATCGTGATTTTTCAAAATATCTCCTGACACTTGTCTAGAACATAGTCGTCTATTCACCAGAACAAAAGTTCCTTGCTCAGTGGTAGCATTCATCATTGTTCAGGGACCATGGCTTCCTTTTATATGCAAAGCAATTTCTGTACAATTTGGACCAGATTGCATGTTTGGATCATTCATATAGTGTCATATACAGACACACAATTTTGCTGCACTATATTATCAAAGCGCATACATTGCCTTAACATATATGTTAACAATGTATATATACATATATGTTACTCTATTATACTATACAGTTAGGGCCAGAAATATTTGGACAGTGACACAAGTTTTGTTATTTTAGCTGTTTACTAAAACATGTTCAGAAATACAATTATATATATAATATGGGCTGAAAGTGCACACTCCCAGCTGCAATATGAGAGTTTCCACATCCAAATCGGAGAAAGGGTTTAGGAATCATAGCTCTGTAATGCATAGCCTCCTCTTTTTGGAGGGACCAAAAGTAATTGGACAATGGACTCTAAGGGCTGCAATTAACTCTGAAGGCATCTCCCTCGTAAACCTGTAATCAATGAAGTAGTTAAAAGGTCTGGGGTTGATTCCAGGTTTGTGGTTTTGCATTTGGAAGCTGTTGCTGTGACCAGACAACATGCGGTCAAAGGAACTCTCAATTGAGGTGAAGCAGAACATCCTGAGGCTGAAAAAAAAGAAAAAATCCATCAGAGAGATAGCAGACATGCTTGGAGTAGCAAAATCAACAGTCGGGTACATTCTGAGAAAAAAGGAATTGACTGGTGAGCTTGGGAACTCAAAAAGGCCTGGGCGTCCACGGATGACAACAGTGGTGGATGATCGCCGCATACTTTCTTTGGTGAAGAAGAACCCGTTCACAACATCAACTGAAGTCCAGAACACTCTCAGTGAAGTAGGTGTATCTGTCTCTAAGTCAACAGTAAAGAGAAGACTCCATGAAAGTAAATACAAAGGGTTCACATCTAGATGCAAACCATTCATCAATTCCAAAAATAGACAGGCCAGAGTTAAATTTGCTGAAAAACACCTCAAGAAGCCAGCTCAGTTCTGGAAAAGTATTCTATGGACAGATGAGACAAAGATCAACCTGTACCAGAATGATGGGAAGAAAAAAGTTTGGAGAAGAAAGGGAACGGCACATGATCCAAGGCACACCACATCCTCTGTAAAACATGGTGGAGGCAACGTGATGGCATGGGCATGCATGGCTTTCAATGGCACTGGGTCACTTGTGTTTATTGATGACATAACAGCAGACAAGAGTAGCCGGATGAATTCTGAAGTGTACCGGGATATACTTTCAGCCCAGATTCAGCCAAATGCTGCCAAGTTGATCGGACGGCACTTCATAGTACAGATGGACAATGACCCCAAGCATACAGCCAAAGCTACCCAGGAGTTCATGAGTGCAAAAAAGTGGAACATTCTGCAATGGCCAAGTCAATCACCAGATCTTAACCCAATCGAGCATGCATTTCACTTGCTCAAATCCAGACTTAAGACGGAAATACCCACAAACAAGCAAGACCTGAAGGCTGCGGCTGTAAAGACCTGGCAAAGCATTAAGAAGGAGGAAACCCAGCGTTTGGTGATGTCCATGGGTTCCAGACTTAAGGCAGTGATTGCCTCCAAAGGATTTGCAACAAAATATTGAAAATAAAAATATTTTGTTTGGGTTATGTTTATTTGTCCAATTACTTTTGAGCTCCTAAAATGTGGAGTGTTTGTAAAGAAATGTGTACAATTCCTACATTTTCTATCAGATATTTTTGTTCAACCCTTCAAATTAAACGTTACAATCTGCACTTGAATTCTGTTGTAGAGGTTTCATTTCAAATCCAATGTGGTGGCATGCAGAGCCCAACTCGCGAAAATTGTGTCACTGTCCAAATATTTCTGGCCCTAACTGTATACATCGTATAAATTACTTGGCAAAATAATAATAATACTAAACTTGTTTATTAAAGGGGTATTCACATCTTGTACAATGGGGGCATATCTCTTGGATTTACTCCTATTGTCTTATATCGAGATCAGAGGGGGAAGCGCTGGTTTCCCGGGGTCCAGCCACCACCAGGCGCAGCTCCCCCGCTGCTCCCATAGAAATGAATGGGAGGGCATTGCACATGCGCGGCCACCGCTTCCATTCATTTCTATGTAGCTGACGGAAATAGCCAAGCCAGCACTCGGCTATTTTCACAGGTCCCATAGAAATGAATGGAGGGTGGCTGCGCATGAGTAGTGTATTCTCCTTTACTTTGAGGGCTCCGTTCTCGATATAAATGCGGGTCCCAGCGGACCTATAAGACAATGGGGAGCATATCCTAGCAATATGCCCCCATTGTCTAAGATGAGAATAACCCTTTAATGGATGGGATGGAGATTCTTGAGCGTAGATAAGGGATGGAGGGAAAGGGACAGGACGTGTCGGCATGCTGGAAAAAGAGAATACGGAGAAGAGGTAGAAATCGAAGGCCCGAGGCAAAACATATGGAAGCTTTAGGAGATAATGTGATCAATATAAGCTCAGTTACAGGTTTAAAATCTGCCCCAAGTGCCCCCCTTAGCAAGTTTGATGGAATAGGGATGGAAAAATATATTAGAAAACTATGCTGTAAGAAATATTATTTGAAAAACCCTATAACATATGAGGCCCCCACAACGACAGAATATCAGCATGTGAATTTAAAAATACAATAAAAAAAAATACCCTAGACAAGAAACAGGGCATGAAATGGCAGCATTTAGAGGAGCTGTAGAGGCAGATATAAGGAAATTGAGAGTAGTAAATCATAAAAATAGAAACTTAACCAATGAGGAAATAAAAGTCATTAAATTATTTCAGCAGGATGAACAAATCACTATTCGCCCTGCAGACAAAGGCGGGGGAATTTTAACTCTTGAAACTGACATGAGGAAAAATAAGGAAAAATGTAGATGACAATTATCAGATAAAGACACATCTCAATGGTTGGACAAGGGATGCATACTATGAAGAACTGACGTGACAATGCTTTGAAAAAGGGTATATTGAATAAATCGGAATCGGCGTTCATATTGTGTACCCTAAGGAGACTGCCGGTATTTTATTGTATTCCCAAGGTACAACCAGCCAATTTAGAAGACTTAAGAGAAATTGTACTAAACAGAAACAATTTGAAGAAGAGGCATTAGCAATGATGATTCAATTTCTTGAAAAACAATATCCTGAGGAGGTACTGGAAAAATCATTAGATACCTTAGAGTTAGAAAAATGGATAGATACACTTTCTTTGATGAGAAAAGGCAGGACTCACAAGATAATGAAGAGGTGATAAAATTAGCATAACCATTTAATACACAATATAAACATATTTCAGGTATAATCCACAAATATTGTCATCTATTAATGGAAGATAGAACGATAGGGCCTTATATTCCAGAACGCCCACCTATAGTTTATATGAAGGCAACCGATTTGGGATTGAAAATTGCAATTAAAAGAAAGCGACCCAACTCTATATTAAAGAAGAACTCCCGCAAAAAGTGCATTATTTTACATTTGGAAACATTGAACTGCAGTTTCCATTGTTTTGACCACTTATCTAATAAAAAAAAATCACCAAAAATTATGCATAGACTGTCCAATCATGAATATACTTTATTAATAACAATACAAAAAATATGAACAGTAATTCATACAATGAAAAGCAGGGAACAGTGGAAGGAGGAAAAAATTAGAGAGCAAGGAACACGAAAAGCTTTTTTCCCCGGAAGAAGCCTGTGTGGCGAAACGACGTCGGGACCTGGACACGGCTGTGCGGCATCTGACCTGTTTCTTGGCAGTCTTTTTGTTTTGGTAATTTATGACTACTTATACCTTATATATTGCTATCCCTTTGGCAGATTATGTTACTCTGGACTTCATGTGACCACATATGCTTAAACTTTTGGGACTTTGTCCAGGATTTGTGTGCAATGTAGGATACCTTTTTAGGTTTAGGCCACATGTTGTCTTTATACATTCCATGTTATCTGCATTTAAGTGGTCTTTTATTGCCTTGCTTTATATATACATAGATAAAGGTCATTGCGCCGCACAGCGTGTTCCTTGCTCTCTAATTTTTTCCTCCTTCCACTGTTCCCTGCTTTTCATTGTATGAATTACTGTTCATATTTTTTGTATTGTTATTAATAAAGTATATTCATGATTGGACAGTCTATGCATAATTTTTGGTGATTTTGTAACTATATTACTGTCCTTACCTGTGGCTATGAGCTAGCTTTATTGCCACAGATGTAGTTTTGGTGATTCACTTATCTAATAAAGATAAATCATTCTCCATATTACAGACACCTCCTGGAACATCAACCCTATTACACACTTTTGTGTCATCAGCAAACAAGCAAACCTTCCCTACCAAGCCGTCCCTTATGTCACTTACAAACATGTCAAACAGAACAGGACCCAGAACAGATCCTTGTGGCACCCCACTTGTAACCAGCCTCTGCTCAGAATACACTCCATTAACAACAACCCTCTGGAATCTGTCCTTCAGCCAACTGCAGATCCACTGAACTATCCAGGGGTTAAGTCCAATTTTTGATAACTTCTCTATCAGCTCTTTATGGGGAACCGTATTGAAAGCTTTACTGAAATCCAGGTAGGATATCCACAGCACCACCTTTTTCCAGCACTTTAGTTACATAGTCAAAGAAATCAATGAGATTAGTCTGACATGATCGGCCCTCGGTAAAGCCATGCTGGTTTGGGTCCAACAAGTTGTTTGTTGTTAGATGGTCAATTACCTTCTTTTTTAGAAGAGTCTCCATCATTTTTACCACTACAGATGTCAAGCTGACTGGCCTATAGTTACTAGCTTCTTCTCTACCCTTCTTCTGAATGGGTACAACATTGGCCATTCTCCAATCATCAGGAACATCTCCTGTAAGAAGGGACTGATTATACAGATCAGTCAGGGGACCAACAATCACAGATCGGAGTTCTTTAAGAACTCTGGGGTGGATGCCATCCGGACCCATTGCCTTATTTAACTTTAGCCGGACAAGTTCCTCTAGAACATCGGCCTATGAAAACACTGGGGCTGAAACCTTACAACTAGCGCAATGCTATGTCCAGCCATGTTCTGATTATGAAAGTCGCCATCTGAAAAAACTGAGCAGAAGTAGTTATTCAGATGGTCAGCGTCCATCTTATCCCCATCTATATACAGATTTTTTCCATTGCTAAGTTTTGTAATGCCGCAGTTTTTCTTCTTCCTGTCACTAATATATCTGAAGAAGGTTTTATTACCCTCCTTAACAGATTTGGCCATTTCTTCCTCCTTTGAAGCTTTAGCAGCATTAATAATCTGTTTTGTCTTCTTCTGTATAATTTTATACACTTCTCTGTCTGCTACACTTCCAGACTCTTTATACCTCTTATAGGCAGACTTTTTATCATTCACTATAGCTTTTACCTCTCTAGTAAACCATAGTGGATTTCTCTTTCTTTTTCTTTTGCTAATTTGTCTAACATATAGTCTAGTTGCCTTTAAGAGGACTTCTTTAAATGCCTTCCACTGAGCACTCGGTCTTGCTGTTTTATCCCACCCTTTTAATTCTTTCTTTACATATTCTCCCATAACCTCAAACATGGTCTTCGTAAAATCCAATACTTTGGTTGCAGAATGGGATTTCTCACAGTCAGTTTGGATTTCGAACCACAAACATTGGTGGTCACTGGAACCCAGATTTTCTCCCACCTTCACCTCAGATACCAGATCTCCATTTGTAAATACTCGATCTAGGATATTTTCACCTCTAGTTGGCGCTTTCGCCAACTGTTTTAGGGACATCCCCGTCAGGGCCTCTACTATGTTCCTACTTTTGCATGTGGACGCACAAGGGATATTCCAATCAACATCAGGCATGTTGAAGTCTCCCATAACTACAATATCTCCCTTTACTGCCATTTGGGTAATCTCGTCCACCAGCATAATGTCATGCTCTTCAGATTGCCCTGGAGGCCTATAGATAGCACCTACTCTGGTAACAGATCCCTTTTTATTTTGCAAGCAGACCCAGGGAGTCTCCAACTCCTTACATGAATTTTGGATCACTGTTGATTTTATGGTATCTTTAACATAAATGGCTACCCCACCCTCCTTCTCTCTGCCCTATCTTTCCTATACAAAGTGTATCCCAGAAAATGCAGATGCTGCTCCTCCCCTTCTGAGCCCTGGCGTATCCCCAAATAACAGTTTACGACCACATGTGGGGTGTTTCTGCAAACTGCAGAATCAGGGTAATAAATATTGAGTTTTGTTTTGTTGTTAACCCTTGATGTGTTACAGGAAAAAATGATTAAAATGGAAAATCTGTAAAAAAAAGTGAAATTTTGAAATTTCACATCTATTTTGCTTTAATTCCTGTGGAATACTTAAAGGGTTAACAAAATTTCTAAGACCAGATTTGAATAGTTTGAGGGGTGTAGTTTCTAAAATGGGGTAATTTATGGGTGGTTTCTATTATGTAAGCCTCACAAACTGACTTCAGAACTGAACTGGTCCTTAAAAAAGTTGATTTTGCAAATTTGCATAAATTGCGTCCAAAATGCTAAACCTTCTACTGTCCTAAAAAAATAAAATAACACTACCATAATGATGCCAACATAAAGTAGACATATGGGGAATGTAAATTAAAAAGTATTTTATGGGGTATCACTATCTGTCTTAAAAGCAGAGAGATTCAAATTTAGAAAACAGTGAATTTTTTCAAATTATCGTTAACTTTTGGATTTTTTTATAAATAAAATTAAAACATATCGACTCAAATTTACCATTAGCTTGAAGTACAATGTGTCACGAGAAAACTGTCTCAGAATGGCTTATAAGTAAAAGCGTTCCAAAGTTATTACCAAATGAAGTGACACATGTCAGATTTGCAAAATTAGGCCTCGTCAGGAAGGGGGTAAATGGCTCGAATATCCATGTTCTAAACAATACTATTGGATGCACTTGTAGGACACTAAAAGTGAGAAAGGGTATGAAAAACACACATTGTGAAATCATTTTAAGGTCTGCCATGGATGTAAACTCACGGAAAAAAAAAAAATGGTCTCAAATGGCAGAACATGCTCAAAAACCCCAATGCTGTAGCGCATTTATAACCGGGGGAGCAAATCCCGCACATGTGGCCCGCTGCCAAACGTAATCCCCAGCAAAAAATGCATACAATGGAGGATGCCTGCAGTGGACCACATGTACCACAAAGACATCCTACACAGGGTAGACAAATGTGCGGATGTGACAATCTACATAGAAAAACAATTCACAGAAAATGGTGCACTACAGCGGAAAATGCAGTTGACAATATATGGCTAAACCCTCACTCTGATGTTAAAATGAGACTTTCGCCAATATATCCTTATATCAAAGACATACCGGAGCCCGAGCACCGCGTCAAGGTATCTCAAGTGGCACGGGACCTAACGCTATCCCTACTATGGTATAGGTAATGACAGATAGGTGCATGAGGCAGCGGGCCACATGTGCGGGATTTGCTCCCCCGGTTATAAATGCGCTACAGCATTGCGGTTTTTGAGCATGTTCTGCCATTTGAGACCACTTTTTTTTCCGTGAGTTTGTTTGTACGTTTATTCCTGGAGGCGTGGCAACTACAGGTTGAATGTGCCTTGATTATACTAATGGGTAACATTCAGGTGCACCTGTGCAGCCTGGGTCACATGACGTCAGGGCAATGTGGGAAATACAACCTCTGCCCCCCCCTCCCATTGTATGTGTGATTTCACGCTGGAGGTAACTGGGAGCTGGTCGCTGTGTCTTGGACCTCATGTACCTATCTGTCATTACCTATACCATAGTAGGGATAGCGTTAGGTCCCGTGCCACTTGAGATACCTTGACGCGGTGCTCGGGCTCCGGTATGTCTTTGATATAAGGATATATTGGCGAAAGTCTCATTTTAACATCAG
Organism: Rhinella marina; assembly: GCA_900303285.1. Lineage (NCBI taxonomy): Eukaryota > Metazoa > Chordata > Amphibia > Anura > Bufonidae > Rhinella > Rhinella marina. Next base: position 59,955 of record ONZH01020345.1, read on the forward strand.
AGTGAGGATTTAGCCATATATTGTCAACTGCATTTTCCGCTGTAGTGCACCATTTTCTGTGAATTGTTTTTCTATGTAGATTGTCACATCCGCACATTTGTCTACCCTGTGTAGGATGTCTTTGTGGTACATGTGGTCCGCTGCAGGCATCCTCCATTGTATGCATTTTTGCTGGGGATTACGTTCGGCAGCGGGCCACATGTGCGGGATTTGCTCCCCCGGTTATAAATGCGCTACAGCATTGCGGTTTTTGAGCATGTTCTGCCATTTGAGACCACTTTTTTTTTCCGTGAGTTTGTTTGTACATTTATTCCTGGAGGCGTGGCAACTCCAGGTTGAATGTGCCTTGATTATACTAATGGGTAACATTCAGGTGCACCTGTGCAGCCTGGGTCACATGACGTCAGGGCAATGTGGGAAATACAGCCTCCGCCCCCCCTCCCATTGTATGTGTGATTTCACGCTGGAGGTAACTGGGAGCTGGTCGCTGTGTCTTGGACCTCATGCACCTATCTGTCATTACCTATACCATAGTAGGGATAGCTTTATGTCCCGTGCCACTTGAGATACCTTGACGCGGTGCTCGGGCTCCGGTATGTCTTTGATATAAGGATATATTGGCGGAAGTCTCATTTTAACATCAGAGTGAGGGTTTAGCCATATATTGTCAACTGCATTTTCCGCTGTAGTGCAGCATTTTCTGTGAATTGTTCTGCCATGGATGTAACCCAAGTGGTTTTACATTTATGGCAATTCAGTTGGTGAGCAAGGATTGGAGGGGAGCTGATTTTGTAGCAAGGATGTCAAGAATGGAGTTGAAGATGATATTTCAATTTAGATCCTTGGCACTTGCAGGATTGATATTTTTGGCTTTATACAGTGAGGGCTGGAGGCATAGCTGACATGATGTTGGCGCCATGGTTTATTTTTAGTGTCTGTATATGACACTATACTGTATGAATGATCCAAACATGTAGTCCAGACCAGATTTTACTGAAATTGCTTTGCATATAAAAGGAGGCCTTGGTCCCTGAATAATCATGAATGCTACCACTTAGGAAGGAACTTTTGTTCTCAAATGCATCTGGTGAAGAGACGGCTATGTTCTAAAGGATTGCTGGTATTTGGCAAAGGTCGGTGCGCATGCGCGAAGTAAACTGAGCCGGTGAGTCAAAGGGAACTAAGCCAGCAATCCGTGGAACCACAAGACACAGCAGACTACATGAACTATTGAGGCGGAAAGACACGCTGTCAGTGTCAACATATGTATTGATACATTGAGTGAACAACAAGGAGGCTATATATGAAAGTGATCAAATCCAAACTGCATCATTTGTATTAAAACTATTTGTAACACTACACCTCGGTGGTGTCCCATGAGAAAGGAAGACATTTAATGTGGAATACTTTTACTGTGCAACAAAACGTGGGGCGATTAAATAAATCTGTATATATATATATATATATCCAGATTTATTTAATCACCCCACGTTTTGTTGCACAGTAAAAGTATTCCACATTAAATGTCTTTCTTTCTCATGGGACACCATCGAGGTGTAGTGTTACAAATTGTTTTAATAATATATAATCTCCTCTATAACACACTCAGCATTGCATGATTAACACATGCAATAAAGTGAACAAGTTCTAAATCCAGAATATTAGTAGCAAGAGTCGTCTTATTAAATGCAAATAGCCATATAAGTGTGAGTTCCACTAATCGGCATTTAAAGGGAACCTGTCACCTCCGAAACACCCCCTGAACTAGAGTAAGCATTGTATAGTGTAAGTGATGCTGAATCCGAATATGTAAGTTTTATCTTCATACTCACTTCCATTCCGACGCTGTGCTCCCACAAACCTGAAGTAAAATGCATTGAGAGGACTCTTCTTTGAGTCCTCTCCATTATGTGAGTGAGCACTGGAGTCATCTCAGTGCATTTTACTGCAGGTTTGTGGGAGCACAGCGTCAGAATGGAAGTGAGTATGAAGATAAAACTTACATATTCGGATTCAGCATAACTTACACTATACACCGCTTACTCTAGTTCAGGGGGAATGGTCGCCGTCCATTCATTTGTATGGGGCCGCCGAAAATAGCCGAGCACCGGTGGGACCCGCACCTATAGGACAATAAAGGCATATCCTAGCGATATGCCCCTATTGTCCAAGATGGTAAAACCCCTTTAAGGGGATATCAATTAGTGAAAAATGCAATTTATAGTGTTAAGGTAGGTGACATACTTTCTCATACTACCCTACTTGGCTTCTTCTACATCTGCTGTTTTATTAGTTCCCTGTTGAATATTATGTCTTATTTGACTATAAATAGACAAATATTTGTCTTGTTTTACATAGCCAGCAGTTTTGGTCACTAAAAGACTCGTATCTTAAATAATCTGAACATTCTGCATGTCTATGATGTAAAAGTCCTAGATGAGAGTCTGAACTGATCTCTATCAGAACACATAACAACACAAAAGAAAAGCCAGAATTTCCAGTTATCGTAGTGCCCTTTCTGTAGACCAACAAAAGAACTTTGGGCCTCTATGCTTCATTCCACATCATTTTATGCATCTTTTGTATTCTGAGAAACTCATCAATAAGACATTTAGGAATGCACCTTTGTTATGTTTAACACTGAATTTAAAACAACAGAATTTCAGGCATGTTCATTTTAGAGATGTCTGGTATCATGTGCGATAAGTAAGGGATGAACTGGGCTCTTACGTAAAGATGCTATCTGCTTTCATATTGTTTATACTTAGCATGGAGTTTCCTGGGCAAATAATTTCAACTGCACGTCGTGGAAATTAACAAATCTTTTATTACATAAATGGTTAAAAAAGAGAATCGAAGTCACTTAGTATTCAGACTTACGCTCTAGACATCAATACAAGGCTAGTAAAGGCTAAATAGATGTTGGCCTCCACCCAATCGTCCCACCAAAGTATAATATGTGCGGGAACTGCCTTGATTTAATAGCAGCTGGTCTTGCGGCACTTTATTGTAGTGGTCGTATCACCAACTACAAACAACATACCACACTAGAAAAAAGAAACAAAATTCCACTCCACAGGTTCAGGAGAGCTAACTGTCTCACTGGTAAGGTGACCAGGTAAGAACAGGTAGATATTAGCGCCACATAGTAGCGTGGCAGCGTGGTAGTAATCCGGCGCTGTGATGGCCGTAACCGGCCGCTCACATGGCGGAGCTTAAAGACCTAGACTCCTCCCCCCGCAGGCACGGTCACGGCCAACAACCAATGACAGTGGAGGTGTGTCACACATCACACCGCCCCACCACCTGGCGTCAGCTACTAGTGTGTAGTTGCAATGCCGGGGATTTGTTCATCAATTAATGGAGGAATCTATAGGCGGTCATATGTCAAGGTAAAAAGGTATGCCCATATTGTCCTAATACAGACGGGAGATCCATCAAAGGGAACGTCATAAACATATATTGTGGTATAATGACTCCTCATTCAAATAAACTCAAGGGGGCCAAAACAGTATCAATCCAAGCACTGAGAGAGTTATTACCTCACGTGCCTGGCAGCAATTGTGCCCGTGATCTAGGCCACTCTTTGGCACCCCCACCCTCATACTATCAGGTGGCAAGATCATTCACGCCCCTCATTTGGTATCATCATCCTTGCACTCATATATAGTGGAAATAATGGTACGGTCCATGCACAAGGATATATCTCAAATGAAACAGGCAAAAGAAATGGTGTCATTTAAACCCTGGGGTTTCACTGTTTGCATCCTGTGTATCCATTGCGCTTCCTTTCTCAGGAGGGAAAGATCTATATCTCCTCCTCGTATAGAGCACTTAACATGCTCCATAGCTTGGAAGCTGACGACCTCTTCTTTCCCATCATGGCACTCACACACGTGCCTGGCAATGGATGTATCCGCCTCTTTTCTGATGTCCGATAGGTGTTCCCATATCCGTCTCTCATATATTGAATACCACAGCTACATGTCATAAGACATACCACGCCCATAGTTTTGCAATTAATAAAGGATCTTATCCCATACGTCACTTTTGTGGATGTACTTTTGAAGTATTTACCTTTTGTGATGTATTTACAAAAGGAGCAGGTACCACAAGGGAAGGTACCTGTTAAATTACTTCTCAGCCATGATTTTTCTGGCTTCGGTGCCTCATACAGGCTGTTGACAAGATGGTCCCTTAAATTGCGGTTGCGTCGATATGTAACAGAAGGACGATCAGCAAGAAGGAGCGCTATATCGACATCAGTTTTAAGAATACCCCAAAATCTTCAAAAAATCTCTTTGACCTCTTTATGAGATCTATCAAAATTGCCAATAATTCTGTACATGTCCTCATTATTTGATCTCTCTCTGGGGCTCAGCAGCTGTTCACGATTGCTGCTTATAGCATGTTGATATGCAGCCTTGATGGTCTCTTGTGGATAACCACAATCTTGAAATCGATCTCTCAATTCCCTGGCTGCCACTCTAAAATCCGATGATTCGGAGCAATTTCTTCGAGCCCGCAGATATTGCCCTTTTGGGATGCCTCTTTTCAGAGCAACAGGATGGCCACTATCCCACCTCAGAATGTTATTGGTCGCGGTGGGCTTTCTATAGAGAGTTGTTGTAACTTTACCTGAAGCATCCCTTGAAATGGAAAGATCCAAAAATGTGATCTGCCTGGCATCTATTTCAGACATGAAATAGAGTCCCAGATCATTTTTGTTGAGCTCTTATATGAACCGATGGAAGTCAGATTTTCTGCCTCCCCATAGGATGAACATGTCATCGATATACCTCAGCCAGAGGGCTACCGATGACGTGAACTCCTCAAAAGCCTCTGAGAAGACTATTTGATTCTCCCACCAGCCCAGGAACATGTTGGCATAAGTAGGGGCACAAGGGCTACCCATAGCCACGCCCCTGAGCTGGTGGAAGATCAGACTGGAGAAGCAGAACACATTATGTGTCAAAATGAACATAATAAGCTCCATTACAAAACTGTTGTGACGTCGATATTGTCCCCCCCTCTGTTGGAGGAAAAATTGTATGGCATGGCAGCCTGCTCCATGGGGGATGGATCTGTACAAAGCTTCCACATCTGACTTCCATCGGTTCGTATCGGAGGCTGCATATCAACATGCTATAAGCAGCAATCGTGAACAGCTGCTGAGCCCCAGGGAGAGATCAAATAATGAGGACATGTACAGGATTATTGGCAAATTTGATAGATCTCATAAAGAGATCAAAGAGATTTTTTTCTTAAAACTGATGTCGATCTAGCACCCCTTCTTGCCGATCGTCGTTCTGTTACATATCGATGCAACTGCAATTTAAGGGACCATCTTTCCACAGCCTATATGAGGCACCTAAGCCAGAAAAATCATGGCTGAGAAGTAATTTAACAGGTACCTTCCCTTGACGTATGGGATAAGATCGTGACGTATGGGATAAGATCCTTTATTAATTGCAAAACTATGGGCGTGGTATATCTTATGACATGTAGCTGTAACATAGTAACATAGTAACATAGTTTATAAGGCCGAAAAAAAAAGACATCTGTCCATCCAGTTCGGCCTATTTTCCTACAAGTTGATCCAGAGGAAGGCAAAAAAACCCTGTGAGGTAGAAGCCATTTTTCCCTACTTTAGGGAAAAAAATTCCTTCCCGACTCCAATCAGGCAATCAGAATTACTCCCTGAATCAACGACCCCTCTCTAGTAACTATAACCTGTAATATTATTACCCTCCAAAAATACATCCAGGCCCCTCTTGAACTCTTTTAGTGAACTTACCATCACCACCTCCTCAGGCAGAGAGTTCCATAGTCTCACTGCTCTTACCGTAAAGAATCCTCTTCTATGTTTGTGTACAAACCTTCTTTCCTCCAGACGCAGAGGATGTCCCCTCGTCACAGTCACAGTCCTGGGGATAAATAGATCGTGGGAGAGATCTCTGTACTGACCTCTGATATATTTATACATAGTTATTAGATCTCCCCTCAGTCGTCTTTTTTCTAAAGTGAATAAGCCTAAATTTGATAATCTTTCTGGGTACTGTAGTCCACCCATTCCAGTTATTACTTTAGTTGCCCTCCTCTGAACCCTCTCCAGCTCTGCTATGTCTGCCTTGTTCACAGGAGCCCAGAACTGTACACAGTACTCCATGTGTGGTCTGACTAGTGATTTGTAAAGTGGCAGGACTATGTTCTCATCACAGACATCTATGCCTCTTTTGATGCAGCCCATTATCTTATTGGCCTTGGCAGCAGCTGTCTGACACTGGTTTCTGCAGCTTAGATTTCTGTTCACTAAAATTCCTAGGTCCTTTTCTATGTCAGAGTTACCCAATATTTTACCATTTAGTATGTACTGGTGACTTGCATTATAACTTCCCATATGCATAACTTTACATTTGTCAGTGTTAAACCTCATCTGCCACTTCTCTGCCCAAGCCTCCAGTCTATCCAGATCCATCTGTAGCAGTGTACTGTCCTCTTCTGTGTTAATTACTTTACACAGTTTAGTGTCATCTACAAAAATTGATATTTTACTGTGCAAGCCTTCTACAAGATCATTAATAAATATATTGAAGAGAATAGGGCCCAATACTGACCCCTGTGGTACCCCACTAGTTACAGTAACCCAATCTGAGTATGTACCATTAATAACCACCCTCTGTTTTCTATTACTGAGCCAGTTACTTACCCACATACAGACATTTTCTCCCAGGCCAAGCATTCTCATCTTATATACTAACCTTTTATGTGGTACAGTGTCAAATGCTTTGGAGAAGTCCAGATATATGACATCCATTGATTCGCTGCGGTCCAGTCTAGAACTTACCTCCTCATAGAAACTGATTAAATTGGTTTGACATGACCGATCCCTCATGAAGCCATGCTGATATGGAGTAATTTGCTTATTTTCATTGAGGTACTCCAAGATAGCATCTCTTAGAAAACCCTCAAACAGTTTACCCACGACAGATGTTAAACTTACCAGCCTATAGTTCCCGGGCTCTGTTTTTGAATATTGGCACCACATTTGCTATGCGCCAATCCTGTGGAACACTCCCTGTCAGTATAAAGTCCTTAAATATCAGAAATAAGGGTCTGGCGATGACATTACTTAATTCTCTTAGGATACGGGGGTGTATGCCATCCGGTCCTGGCAATTTGTCTATTTTAATCTTTTTAAGACGCAGCTCTACTTCTTCCTGGGTCAGACAGGGCACTTTTAATGGGGAATTTACTTTTATATTCTGCATTTCATCTGACAGTTTATTTTCCTCAGTGAATACAGTGGAGAAAAAGATATTTAGTAGCTTTGCTTTCTCCTCATCGCTCTCTGCAACTCCCCCCTCATTACTCTGTAAGGGGCCGACACCTTCAGGTTTATACTTTTTACCATTTATATAATTAAAGAACATTTTAGGGTTAGTTTTACTTTCTTTGGCGATTAATCTCTCGGTCTCTAGTTTGGCTCTTTTTATTTGTCTTTTACATATTCTATTTTTTTCCTTGTAGTTTTTCAATGCTTCCTCGCTCCCCTCCTGTTTTAGTGATTTAAATGCTTTCTGTTTGTCATTTATTGCTTTCTTTACAGTTCTGTTTATCCACATTAGTTTTTTCTTGTTCCTTAACCTTTTATTCCCATAAGGTATGTACCTCTCACAATTAGATATTAGGATGCTTTTAAAAATATCCCATTTTGTGGCTGTATTTTTATTTTTGAGGACTTTGTCCCAGTTAGTTAGGCCTATGGCCTCTCTTAGTTGGCTAAATTTAGCTTTTTTGAAGTTAGGTATTTTTGTTCCTCCCTGAAGAAACGCTCTTTTGAATGACAATTGAAAGGTTATTATATTATGGTCACTATTTCCTAGGAGTCCCCCGACCTTCACATCTGTTGTTCTGTCAGGTCTATTGGTTAATACTAAGTCCAGTATGGCCGTCCCTCTAGTCGGGTCCTGAACCAGTTGGGAAAGGTAATTGTCTTTGGTTATTTCCAAGAACCTGTTTCCTTTATGAGATATACAGGTTTCAGTTTTCCAGTCTATATCTGGGTAGTTGAAATCCCCCATATTAACGACCTCATTATGATTTGCCACCTCGTCTATTTCGTTTAGAAGTAGATTTTCTATGGGCTCTGGTATACTAGGGGGTTTATAATAAACTCCTATTAGTATTTTATTATTGTTTTTGGCTCCATTTATTTCTACCCACAGTGACTCCACATCTTCATGTCCCTCACTTATATCTTCCCGCAGTGTGGGCTTTAGACAGGACTTTACATAAAGGCAGACCCCTCCCCCTCTCCGGTTTTGGCGATCCTTTCTAAACAGACTGTAACCCTGTACGTTAACTGCCCAGTCATAGCTATCATCCAGCCATGTCTCAGTTATTCCCACTATGTCATAGTCCTCCTCACACATCACTAATTCCAGTTCACCAATTTTATTAGTCAGGCTTCTGGCATTAGTGTACATACACTTAAGAGGTATATGTATATTTTTTACCCCCCTTTTTAAATTACTATTACCTGTGAAGTGAATATCCAGGGTTTTTGGGTTACTTTGGTTGATGTTTTGCCCAATATTCCCCCTAAATTCCTCACTAATCCCAACCCCCACTAACCTTCCACTCTCCCCGACTATGACCCACTCTCTATCTACACTATCTACCCCCTTATTAGTATTACCCCCCACCCTCCCCCCAGATCCTAGTTTAAAAGCTCCTCCAGCCGTCTAACCATTTTTTCCCCCAGGGCAGTTGCACCCTCCCCATTAAGGTGCAGCCCGTCCGTACTGTAGAGTCTGTAGCCGACAGAGAAGTCGGGCCAGTTCTCCATGAACCCAAACCCTTCCTTCCTGCACCAGCCTCTGAGCCACTTATTTAACTCCCTAATCTCCCGTTGTCTCTCTAGTGACGCTCGTGGCACTGGTAGTATTTCTGAAAACACTACCTTGGAGGTCCTGGACTTGAGCTTCTCTCCTAGTTCCCTAAAATCATTTTTAAGGACCTTCCATCTCCCCCTGACTTTGTCATTGGTGCCAATGTGTACCATGACCGCCGGGTCTTCCCCAGCCCCACCCAGCAATCTGTCAATCCGATCCGCGATATGCCGAACCCGAGCACCCGGGAGACAACACACTGTTCGGCATTCACGGCCTCGGCGACAGATGACCCTGTCTGTCCGCCTAATTATAGAGTCCCCTACCACCAGCATCTGTCTGGCCTTTGCTTCTCTCCTTTTCCCATCCTTCCTGCAGTGGTCATCCTCCTGGTTTCTAGGAGAAACAGCCTGCTGCAGTGTCGCTGGTCCTGGGCTTCCATCCCTAATATCAGCCAAACAGGCATATTTACTAGGGTGTTCCAGCTCAGGACTAGCCTCCCTGGCACTTTTCCCTCTACCCCTCCTTACTACATTAACCCAACTGCTGACCTGATAGTCCTGCTCTTGCCCATCTCCTCCCTCCTCCTCTTCACTGACCCCAGCCAGTGCCTGCACTGTGAGGCCTAAGCCTCTCTCCAGGTGTTCAATGCCCCTAAGTATGCCAAGCTGCTTATTTAGATCCAAGATCTGGGCTTCCAAATATGCAAGTGATTGCATCTAGTGCAAATGTATTCACCCATGAATGGTTCTTCAAGGCATGCATACATTGCACAGGACACACACTTAGTAGCACACAACTTCAGCTGTGGTATTCAATATATGAGAGACGGATAGGGGAACACCTATCGGACATCAGAAAAGAGGCGGATACATCCATTGCCAGGCAGGTGTGTGAGTGCCATGATGGGAAAGAAGAGGTCGTCAGCTTCCAAGCTATGGAGCATGTTAAGTTCTCTATACAAGGAGGAGATATAGATCTTTCCCTCCTGAGAAAGGAAGCGCAATGGATACACAGGATGCAAACAGTGAAACCCCAGGGTTTAAATGACACTATTTCTTTTGCCTGTTTCATTTGAGATATATCCCTGTGCATGGACCGTACCATTATTTCCACTATATATGAGTGCAAGGATGATGATACCAAATGAGGGGCGTGAATGATCTTGCCACCTGATAGTATGAGGATGGGGGTGCCAAAGAGTGGCCTAGATCATGGGCACAATTACTGCCAGGCACGTGAGGTAATAACTCTCTCAGTGCTTGGATTGATACTGTTTTGGCCCCCTTGAGTTTATTTGAATGAGGAGTCATTATACCACAATATATGTTTATGACGTTCCCTTTGATGGATCTCCCGTCTGTATTAGGACAATGTGGGCATACCTTTTTACCTTGACATATGACCGCCTATAGATTCCTCCATTAATTGATGAACAAATCCCCGGCATCGCAACTACACACTAGCAGCTGACGCCAGGCGGTGGGGCAGTGTGATGTGTGACACAACTTCACTGTCATTGGTTGCTGACCGTGACCGTGCCTGCGGGGGGCAGAGTCTAGGTCTTATAGCTCCGGCGTGTGAGCGGCCGGTTACGGCCATCACAGCGCCGGATTACTACCACGCTGCCACGCTACTATGTGGCGCTAATATCTACCTGTTTTTCCCTTTCTTTTTTTTGTATGATGCCCTGTTCCTGATTAAATGTAGTGGTTAAAACTACATGAAAATGCGTTGAACGGGGGAAATATAGAGCGGGGGTAGTAGTGAATGGGGGATGTGTGAGTAGCGAGGTGCCTGACCTTAAGCACCATTTTGTTTGGGCTATAAATATATGCCTGTTTGAGCCAGTACCCACACACTCCAATAGTCTACCTGGTCACCTTACCAGTGAGACAGTTCGCTCTCCTGAACCTGTGGAGTGGAATTTTGTTTCTTTTCTCTAGTGTCGTGTGTTGTTTGTAGTTGGCGATACGACCACTACAATAAAGTGCCACAAGACCAGCTGCTATTAAATCAAGGCAGTTCCTGCACATATTATACTTTGGTTGGACGATTGGGTGGAGGCCAACATCTATTTAGCCTCTACTAGCCTTGTATTGATAGCTTTACTAAGCAGTCTAGAGCGTAAGTCTGAATACTAAGTGACTTCGATTTTTTTTTTAACCATATAGGTAATAAAAGATTTGTTATTTTCTTTTAACGTTCCAAGTCAGACTAAGGTGTTATTAAGTTATTAAAAAACAGGGATGTATACCTCAAACATTTGTCTGTTAGTAATTGTGCACTTCTTAGTGGGAGAGAATATGAAATTTTTAAATTGTCTCACTTCAGTAAATGGCATTTATCATGTAGAGAAAGTTACTACAAGCCACTCACTAATTTATTGTTATTATCCATATTGCTTCCTTTGCTGGCTGGAGTCTTTTTTCTATCACATTATATACTGCTTGCTTCCATGGTTAGAGACCACCCTGCAATCCTTCAGTGGTGGTCGTGCTTGCACAATATAGGAAAAAACACTAGCCTATGCGCGCTCCCATGGTCCTGGCCACCAGGGAGGCTGATGCTTTTTCCTATAGTGTGCAAGTACGACCACCACTGATGGATTGCAGGGTGGTCTGTAACCATGGAAACAAGCAGTATATAATGAGATGGAAAAATGAATCCAGCCAGCAAAGGAAGCAATATGGATAATCACAATACATAAGTAAGTGGCTTGTATTAACTTTCTCTACATGATGAATGCAACTTATGGAAGTGAGACAACCCCTTGATTGTGCTCTAGAGATAAGAAGAGAAAAACAGTATTTCTCTACCATATGAGGCATTTTATTCTATTTTGAACTATTTGGGAGGTCTTCTTTCCCAAATAGAAGAAAGTATTTAGAGAAAATTTGTACCAAATTAGTCAACCAAGTTGACTGAAATTAAAAAAAATTGATCTGAAAATGAAAGTGTCCCAAACTCCCTCTTTATTTATCTCTCACACACTGCGATTCTTCTGAACTGAATCACACAAGTTTCAGGTTTGTTCGTTTTAGAACAAAAGTTGGGTCGAATTTTCAGGCTTATATCATCTCTAAAATGTAAGGAATAAGTAAGGAATAGGGTAAGGTAAGGGTAAACCTCCTTGCTTCACATTTATCAAAACTTCAATAAGAACATGTTCATAGTGTGCATTTTTTTCAGTTTTCTTAAGCACTTTCTTTTACACAAACTAAGAGTCAGATATAAAAAAAATCATCTAAAAAATAAAAACATATTGGATTATGCTATTCAGTAGAAACTAAAGTCACAGACACAAAGCAGCTATTTTCCATCCATTATCGACGTTAACAGACTTGCTCTCACCGGTTGTCTGAATTTCTTATAGTCTGCACATCCATTCGGTGGCCATGAAGGTTTCTAAAACTACAGTATTTAAAAGGAAGTATGGACTCCTTCTTTTTTCTTGTGTAGCTCAACTGGAGTACAGCGGTCTACTATTTTTTATTCATCTGCTGCTGGAAATCAGTATATGGAATATAGTGCTAACATTCTTCGGCACTGTACTGTACCGAGTTTGTAATTACATACTATAATTCCTATTAACACTGGGGCTTACAATCTAAATTTTAAATTAACCTATCAGTATGTTTCTTGTGTTGGTGTTGATAGTACTGTAAGCATTTTTTTTAAAACCAGTGAGCACTGACTGGAACCCAGCCCGCTTTCCCGCAGTGTGACTGGTCTATGTTCCCTGCTCTTCTAAATGCAAAACAAACACACCCACAGAGACAAGAAAATGTGGTCATACAGGAATGGTTCAGAACTGGGTGGACAATAAAGTACCAAATCAGAAGACAGAGGGTAGTCAGAATAGTCAAGCCAAAGTCAGAACCAGACAGGAGTCACTGTTCCAAATCAGGAGGCAGAGAGTGGTCAAAAGCAAGCCAAGGTCAAAATAAATAGCAATCCAACATGCACAGAACGGAACTGGAAGCACAGCAAGGGAGTAAAACCTATATCTGGCAAGGGTGTATTGCCATCAAGGGATTTATATAGAGTGCTAAGTCCCTGAATCAAAACCTGATAGGTCCAGGGACCTGGCTCCCCATTGGATCAGAACACAGTAGCCCAGACAAAAGCAGGCTGAGAAGTCACTGAGCCTGCATCATAAGCCAACACAATTAAGCCAAATAAACATTAAATCTCCCCCAGCATGCCTGCGCTGCAGGGAGAAACAGAGTAAGCGCTCCATTGGTATGAATGCATGCATGTTTCCAGGGTCGTGGCTGGGCAGGATGTCTGACACAGCACAGCCACGCCGTAATCCCAGCCCAGACGAGGGGCCACCTGACACTCAACATGAGGAGCAGGCTTTAATGGAAACTTTTCATGGAACCTCCTAATAAGGTGAGAAGCATGGATATCCCGAGCCAGTACCCATACCCTTTCCAATGGAGAGAACCTTGAACCGGGAGTCAAGGATTTTCTCTACCTCATACTCCATCTCATCGAAGATCACCATTGGGTCAGGAGGTCTAGGTGGAGGAATTGCAGGAGGAACATATCTTTTGAGCAAGGACTTGTGAAAAACGCAATAGATTCTGAATGATGAAGGTAGCTGGAGATAAAAAGATAATAACAGACAAGATTTTATATGGTCTAATAAATTTAGGCGCCAATTTAGGATGAGAAGGAGAGTTTAATCCCAAGTTTGTTGCTAAACTCTCTCCAGAATCTCAAGACAAACTGGACACCTCTATCCGAGACAATGGACTCAGGAATACCATGTAATCTAAGGATGTTGTCCATGAACAAATTAGCCAGTTCCTTAACACTAGGAATTTTTTTTAATGACACCAGGTGACACAAATTTGAAAATCTATATATAACTACCCAGATCCGTAATGAAGTCCATAGAGATGTGGGTCCAGAGTCTTTGTGGAATGTGCAAAGGACAAATAGAACCTGCAGGACATCTCCTGGATACCTTGGCCCTGGCACACATATAGCATCAAGAGAAAAAGTCACCCATATCACGTAACCAAGTAGGCCACCAGTAGGCCCGGGAAACCAGATGCTTAGTTCCTGCAATACCTGGATGACCGGCTAGTACAGAGCAATGAGATTCCTCCAAAACCTTAAGGCGCAAGTTTGGAGGCACAATTTGCCAGAAGGAAGATCATTAGGAGCCAAATCCTGACAACCTCATATCTGAGCGGCCAGATCAGGATTAATGGCGGTGACAACACCAGGAGACAGAATGTTACCAGTTAAGGGAATCAATGCAGTCTTCAATACCAAACCTATGAGATAAGGCATCCAGCTTCACATTAGTAGCCCCAGGACGAAAAGTAACTACAAAATTAAATTGGTAAAAAACAGGGCTCACCGTGCTTGCCGAGGATTCAACAATAAAAGGTTGAGTAGCATCAGGTTGGATGAGCACAGGTGCCTGAGTGAAACTACCATTTAATGTCTCAAAGGCAGTCAGAGCCTCAGGAGACGATGGGAAGATTGGCCCCCTTTTGGGTTAAATCAGTCAATGGTTTTACAATGACTGAACATGATTTAGTAAATTTTCTATAATAATTTGCGAAGCCAAGAAACTGTTGAAGGGTCTTTAGAGAGGTAGGCCTGGCCTAATCAACAACAGCACGCACCTTAGTAGGATCTATACAGAATTTTTGAGGTGAAAGGATATAACCCAGGAAGGAGACCTTTCTTACCCCAAATTCACATTTGCTCACTTTCACAAATATATTATAGTTCCTTAGTTTCTGAAGGATCTTCCTCACATGCAGAACATGGGACGACCATTCAGAGAAAATGCCAAAATATCGTTTTAATATACCACTACAAAATTACCCAGAAACTCCTGAAAGATGCCATTAACTAAGTTCTGAAGAATGGCTGGGGCATTACACAGCCCAGAGGGCATCACCAGGTACTCAAGATGCCCTTTGGGATGTTGAATACATTCATTCCCCCTACTGATTCTAATCAGATTGTAGACTCCCCCTAATTTTATTGAGTTCCCTGTAATCGATACAAGGGAGCAATCTCCCATCCTTTTTTTTTTAACCAAAAAAGAAGCCAGTCCCAATGGGAGAAACAGACGGTCGTATGTGCCCTTTCTTTAGACTATCCTGAACATAGTCTCTCATAGCCAGTCTCTCAGGCCCAGGAGTTTAGCACAAGGGACTAGCTCAATGGCGCAATCGTATTCTCGATGAGGAGGCAAAGTTTCAGAGGCCTCCTTACCTAAAACGTCCTGGAAGTAGCTGATGAACCCAGAAATGGAACCTTCTTCCAGATCTAGCTAGAGGGCTGAAAATATATACAATGACTAGAGCACTGGAGACTCCACTTGATTAGTTCCCCAGAACTCCCATAAAAATTTGGGGAATGCTTGTTTATAACCAGTGTAACCCCAAAACAGCATCAGTAAACAGATTATTTATAATGAGTAATGAACATTTTTCAGAATGGATAGACCCAACAGTCATAACCCAATCAATAGTTTGATCTTAAATACACCCTCTGGCTAATGGATTGGTATCTACCCCAGAAACCAGAATAGGTTTAGGTAACTTACATACCAGAAGACCTAGAGTAGAGACACAATTAAAATGTATAAAATTTGCAGCAGTCACTGAATCAACAAAAGCCGAATCAAAGGCGGACCCTCCCTGTGCAGATAAATTAACTGGCAGGAGTACTATCAGGAGTACTATTGGGAAATACCTGTACATCTGAGTGACTTCCACGGTAGTCACACAGATGCTGAAGTTTTCGGCCAGTTGATGCCAAGAGCTGCCGCAGTAGAAGCACCATCCGTTCTTTAAGCAATGTTCCCTCCGCTGCTGAGAGGACATGGTACTGACTTGCATAGACTCCTCGGACTGCTCAGGAGCCTTGGATCCGAGGGATCTTTCTAACTTATGTTCCCTAATATGTCTGTCAAGTCGAACTGCCAAAGACAAAGCCTTGTCAAGGAACCCAGAGGAAGGATGGCTACCCAGCAGATCTTTTAGCGTGTCAGAGAGTCCCAGCCTAAATTGAGACCTAAGAGCTGGGTCGTTCCACCCAGAGGCAGTACACCAGAACTAAGTACTCCTCCACTAGTAGCTTACCCTGACACACAAAAGCTGACAGCTCTCAGCATATGCTACCCCATCCCACTCATAATATAGAAGGCCTAAAGAAGAGAAAAAGCTGTCAACAAGAAACAATTCAGGGAAGTTGGGAGGCAGGGAAAATACCCATTCCTGAGGATCTGCCTGATGTAGGGACATAATGATGATGATCTATGCTTACATCCCTGAAGAGTGAGGCCTAAGATGGAAGTATAACTTACAGCTCTCCCTAAAGGTAGTAAAACATTTACAGTCCCCATAAAACTGGTAAGGATTCTGTACCTTGGGCTCTACAGGTGAGGGAGCTGCTGCTGCACCCTCCCTGCCAAGTCCTGGTCTAGCTGGGCAATACCCTACATCTGGGTGGCTACTGCTGCCATGGTGTCTATAACACTAATTCACCTGGGAAAAATATACGGCCAGCTATACTGTCAACACAGTAGGCAGGAAACACACAGACAGTGAGCCTTGACTGGAACTCAGCCCGCTTTCTCTGCTTACTTACAGTGCAAGACCTAAGCGGCAAGTCCGCATCTGGTCGACGTCACCTGCTCTGTTAAGTGCAAAACATACTCCCAGAGACGAAAAGCACAAAAATGCGGACGTATGGCAATGGGTCAGAACCAGGCGGACAATAGAGTACCAAATCAGTAGTCATAACATCCAAGCTAAAATCAGAGATAGATGAAAGTCACAGTACATATCAGGGTGCAGAGAGTGGTAAAAGGCAGTAGGGTATTTAAATAGAGCACTGAGTCCCTGCATCACAATGTGAACCAGCACCTCATTGGATCAGAACACAGTAATCCAGACATAGGCAGGCTGAGCAGTCACTCAGCCTGCATCATAAGCCAACACACCTAAGCCAAAATAAACCCCTAAATATGCCCCAGTGTGCATGCACTGCAGGGAGACAAAAAAAGGGAGCGCACCATTGCTATTGACATGCTAGCATTACCAGGGGTTGTGGATGTACACAGAGTCAAGGGGGGTGGCGTCTGACACGACATGGCCACACCACAGCTCCAGACGGTAGTACTAGAGCCCAGACAGATAAGTTGGTCACAGGTGTGTGGAAGGAACCTCACTCAAAAATGGTAGAACATACAAACCGTGTAGATTCATAAGCAAAAAAGAAAATCTAGTGACTGATCAGTATCCAGTTAGCAAGTGCTATGGGAAAGTCTTCACACTGGTACTTCCTTCGTACTACAACTTGAAATGCAAAAAACACAAAAAATTGTCAACAAGATCCATAACTATTCTACCAGTTTGGTGTGCTTCTCATTTGTTACCCTTTTTTTTTTGCATTCCATGCAGATATTGTCCCTGGTTAAATTTAAAACCATGAAACAGTGCTATTCACTGAGCCATCTTGCTGCAATCATCTCTTGGTAACAGTATGGACTTGCCATTTAATTAACGTGATTATAGAGTACGTGTGGCTTTATTCATAAGTTACCCATAGGCTATTTGTTGTCTATCTACAGTATCTCTCATCTTAATAAGTCACAAAAGTCTAACTCTGAAGGCCTACCCACTTCATAAATAGTACTGCAGTGAGTTTATAAATGGTGTTCAGTGCAAATGCCATGTTTTTCTGGCAGGTTAATTTGAGCTCACTCAGCTTTATCTCTCATAGTATATTTTTGACAGAGTTACTGTACTGTACATTTTTTCAGTTAAAAGGTACAACTACTAGTAGTCAAGTCCTCCAGTGATCAAGCAATACTGACATTTCCTATCACTATTCCTGAAATGTTTGAGGTAGCAAAACTCCATCATGGTGATAGAAAGTTCCCTTACGGTAAATCTCATTATTTGACCTTAGTACATTCTTATGATTGTGAAAGAATGCCTAAATGACTTATTGATTGCCCATTCACAGTTTGCTCCTTGATTCTTATCAAAGATATATGAAATATATAAAATGAAACCAAGAACACAGATAATACTGGCAAAGAACTTACCTGAACTAACACAACCAGCTTTGTGACATATTTGACCTTGTGATATTTTAGACTTCCTTGTCTTGCAATCTGTATAAGAAAATCTGCAGTCTCTTCGTTTCCTGACAGTATGTGATATAATCACCAGTATCGTGAATTTACAGTGATAACAAAACAGTGAGAGAGTGCAAGATCATATCTCATACATGTGAAGATTGCATATTTTGTGTGCTTATAAACTATGGGGGTCATTTATTAAGACCAGCGTTTTAGATGCCGGTCTCAATAACCCCTATATCTGGTGGTCTCTACATAACTTCGGCGCATCCAGCGCCAGTCTAAATGTAAGCCAGCTTTTGTGTTGTCTTACATTTAGACCATTTTCTATGCCTAAAACAGGCTGCCAGCCCGTCCCCTTCTCCGCCTATGTTACGTCCACTTTTTTAGACCTGGTATGAGTGAGGGAGTGTCGCAGATTGCGGCGCAACCAACTGTGAGCTTTTTTATGACCATTTTCGACCCCTTTATGCATCCATTTTCTCGCCATCTGGCTGTTAAACACGGATGAAATTCATTGGCTTATCCCAACCCCTCATAATGGCCCAATTGTAAATAATGCCCCAATATTGGCCCCCAGCATAAATTATGCCCCTCATAATGTCCCCCTGCAGTAATAATATCCCCCAGCATTAATAATGTTCCCCATAGTGGCCTCCAGCAGAAATAATGTCCCCCATAGTGGCCCCCAGCATAAATATTGTCCCCCATAGTGGTCCCCAGCAGTAATAATGTTCCCCATAGTGGCCCCTAGTATTAATAATGTCCCCCATAGTGGTCCCCAGCAGTAGTAATGCCCCCCATAGTTGCCCACAGTATTAATAATATTCCCCATAGTGGCCCCAGTATTAATAATGTCCCCACAGTGACCCCTGCATTTATAATGTTCTCCATAGTGGCCCCCAGCATTAACAGTGCTCCCCATAGTGGACTCCAGCAGTAGTAATGCCCCCCATAGTGCCCCCCAGTATTAATAATGTTCCCCATAGCGGCCCAAAGCATTAATAATATCCCCCATTGTGAGCCCAGCATTAATAATGTTCCTTATATTGGCCACCAGATTTAATAATGTCCCCCATAGTGGTCCCCAGCATTAATAACATTCCCCATATTGGCCCTCAGCATTAATAATATCCCACATAGTTGCCCCCAGTATTAATAATGTTCCCCATAGTGGCCCCCAGCATTAATTATGTCCCCCATAGTGGCCCCAGTATTAATAATGTTCCCCAGAATTTTCTTTTGACTGACAAAAAACCCTCCCAAAACACACCTCATTCACTTTCATGCGTGCGGACACTCGCTCCTCACTGGATGCAGCAGGACTTGCCGTGATCATGTGATGACATCACGCTGGGAGTGCAGGTTCTGCTGCATCCAATGAGAAGTCAGTGGACAGGATGAGGTGAGTATTATTTTAACTCCTGAATTGTCATTTATCCCCACTGTACCCATTTTTATCTGCTGTTTTATCAGCTGTTACGTCTCATTGATTTCACAGCCAAAAATAGGACATATCCTATTTTTTTGTCAGCCTTTATTCACTGCCCATTAAAAAAAAACAACAAAAAAACCCAGCTGTGTGAACATCCACATAGACCGCAATTGGTTATAGAAATGGCTGTAGACAATACTTAAACTACTGTCACATGGTTATTTTTTCACGTTTGCGTGCGTGTAGCCTAAATAACCCCCCCCTTCAGCCCCTCCAATATACAGTCCCATGTAAATAACATCACTCCCCTCTCTTCAGCCCCTCCGATATACAGTCCCATGTAAATAACATCACTCCCCTCCCTTCAGCCCTTCCAATATACAGTCCCATGTAAATAACATCACTCCCCTCCCTTCAGCCCCTCCAATATACAGTCCCATGTAAATAACATCCCTCCACATGTAAATAACACCCCTTCCTTCAGCCCTAGTATACAGTCCCATGTAAATAACATCACTACCTCAAACAAGCAGGGAGGTGGTGTAAGAGAGGAGAACTATAACTCCCAACATTATTCTGGCTCTCACACTGAATCTATCACTTCACTTACCTCTGGTCATGTCACAAAAGTCATCACAGGGTCTTCTCCACTAGTTCTCCTCTTCACAGCTGAGCTCCGCCCCCTCCTGCACTGATCACATGACAGTGACATCATCCTTCTCCACCACTGAGTTCTGCATCTAGCACAGATCACCTGACTATGATGTCATCACAGGTCCTGCAGTGGGTCCTGGTCAGTAGTCACCCCCTTTTTTTTATTATGTGTCGACCAGCTGAGCAGGGGGCCCTGGGCAAATGATCCAGTGTGGTAGCACTGCAGTGCAGAGATTCAATTGTACTACCTGTGTCCAGCAGACCAGAATGTTTTAACCTAGTGAAGCCCATGCCATGTAGGAAAAATGAAAAATAGATTAGTGAAAATTTCAGGCAAACTGTGTTTTAGGTCTCTGGCCTGTCGATCAGCTGGACAAGAACCTCAAACTCAAGCTATTGTAATTAAGAACTATCTTCAGAAGAACAAGGACTCCTGGAATGATATGGCACCCTCAGAACCCTCATATCAACATCTCATCATTCAATCTGTCTGGGATTACTTGAAGAGACAGAGGAATTTGAGCAAGCCTACATCTACAGAAGATCTATGGTTAGTTCTCCAAGATCTTTGCAACAACCTCCCCGAAAAATTTGGTTCCATTTTTAAAAGCATTCTTACTTTGTTTTACTTTGAAGCATTTTTCCCACACCGGCCCACAACTTTTGCCCAGTACTATATACAGTGCCTTGCGAAAGTATTCGGCCCCCTGGAACTTTTCAACCTTTTGCCACATTTCAGGCTTCAAACAAAAAGATCTAACATTTTAAATTTTTGGTGAAGAATCAACAACAAGTGGGTCACAATTGGGAAGTGGAATGAAATTTATCGGATCATTTAAACTTGTATTTTTTTTGTAATAATAAAACTGAAAAGTTGGGTGTGCAAAATTATTCTGCCCATTTACTTTCAGTTCAGAAATCTCACTCCAGAAGTTCATTGAGGATCTCTGAATGATCCAATGTTGTCCTAAATGACTGATGAAGATAAATAGAATCCACCTGTGTGTAATCAAGTGAATCCACCTGCTCTGTGATAGTCTCAGGGTTCTGCATCATGAAGACCAAGGAACACACCAGGCAGGTCCCTGATACTGTTGTGGAGAAGTTTAAAGTCGGATTTGGATACCAAAAGATTTCCCAAGCTTTAAACATCCCAAGGAGCACTGTGCAAGCGATCATATTGAAATGGAAGCACTATCAGACCACTGCAAATCTACCAAGACCCGGCCGTCCCTCTAAACTTTCATCTCAAACAAGGAGAAGACTGATCAGAGATGCAGTCAAGAGGCCCATGATCACTCTGGATGAACTGCAGAGATCTATAGCTGAGGTGGGAGAGTCTGTCCATGGACAACAATCAGTCAAACACTTCACAAATCTGGCCTTTATGGAAGAGTAGCAAGAAGAAAGCCATTTCTCAAAGATATCCATAAAAAGTCTCGTTTACAGTTTGCCACAAGCCACCAGGGAGACACACCAAACATGTGGAAGAAGGTGCTCTGGTCAGATGAAACCAAAATCGAACTTTTTGGAAACAATGCAAAACGATATGTTTGGCATAAAAGCAACACAGCTCATCACCCTGAATACACCATCCCCACTGTCAAACATGGCGGTGGCATCATCATGGTTTGGGCCTGCTTTTCATCAGCAGGGACAGGGAAGATGGTTAAAATTGATGGGAACATGGGAAGATGGATGGAGCCAAATACAGGACCATTCTGGATGAAAACCTGTTGGAGTCTACAAAAGACCTGAGACTAGGACGGAGATTTATCTTCCAACAAGACAATGATCCCAAACATAAAGCAAAATCTACAATGGAATGGTTAAAAAATAAACGTATCCAGTTCTTAGAATGGCCAAGTCAAAGTCCAGACCTGAATCCAATTGAGAATATGTGGAATGAGCTGAAAACTGCTGTTCACAAACGCTCTCCATCCAACCTCAAAGAGCTCGAGCTGTTTTGCAAGGAAGAATGGGCAAGAATTTCAGTCTCTAGATGTTCAAAACTGATAGAGACATACCCCAAGCGACTTGCAGCTGTAATCGCAGCAAAAGGTGGCGCAACAAAGTATTAATGCAAGGGGGCCGAATAATTTTGCATGCCCCACTTTTCAGTTTTATTATTACAAAAAAAGTTTAAATGATCCAATAAATTTCATTCCACTTCACAATTGTGACCCACTTGTTGTTGATTCTTCACCAAAAATTTAAAATGTTATATCTTTTTGTTTGAAGCCTGAAATGTGGCAAAAGGTTGAAAAGTTCCAAGGGGCCGAATACTTTTGCAAGGCACTGTATATCTTTAATGTACTAGCTGAAGGTACTGGCTTCGCACGGGTATATTTAATCTATTTCATTTAATGTTTGTATGTGTTCTTAAAAGTATCCACTATAACAGTGACATCTACAGCACCCAACCCCCTTAACAGTGACCTCCACAGCCCCCCACCCCTTAACACTGCCCCCCCACAGTGCTCCGTCTCCTTAAAATGGGACCTCCAAAGCATCCCACTCCCTTAACTTTGACCTTCACAGCAGCCTTCCCCTTTCACAGTGATCTCCACAGCACTCCACCCCCTTGACAGTAACCTCTTCAGAGGCCTTCCACCTTAACAGTGACCTCTACAGCACCCACCCCTTCACACTGATGATAGGTTACAGTCCCCTTAACTGACCTCCACCATTCCCGGCCCCTTAACAGAGATCTCCACTGTATCCCACTCTCTTAACAGTGACCTCCACTGTATCCCGTTCCCTTAACAGTGACCTCACAGTACCCTGCTGCCTTAACAGTGACCTCACAGTACCCCACTGCCCCTTTAATAGTGGCCTCCACAGTCCCCTCCTCCCTTAACAGTGACCTCCACTGCAGCCTGCCCCCTTAACAGTAACATCCACAGCGCCCTATCTCCTTAACTGTGATTTCCACAACACCCCGCCCCCTTAACAGTGGCCTCTGCAGCAATCTGCCCCTTAACAGTGACCTCCACAGCAGCCTGCCCCTAGGGTGGCCAGAGGTCCGGTTTTAGGCTGGACAGTTCAGCTTTCAGACTCCTTGTCCTCTGTCCGTTGCAGGGCCTAGACGGACACAGGGATGTCCTTTTGAACAGCTCACTCTCAGACAGCAGCACTGTGCTGTCTGAGCATGAGCTGCAGGGAGAAAGTCACCCTCCCTCCCACCCCTACAGCTGACAGAAGTTTATTTTTACCTTCATTTTTTCAATCCCTATCGGCTGCAGAGTGTAAGGGGCGTGGCCTAACCAGGTCGGGATCATGGTTTTGCGGGACCTGAGGGTGGGGTCCTGTGACCTCCACAGCAGTCCGCTCCCTTAATAGTGTCATCCACAACTCACCTAGAGCAGTGAAGAAAACTGGCTGGTTTGTTATGGAAACCTGGTGTAAAACTGTGTCTGTGTGTATGACAGTTGGGATATGAAGAGAAAAACCTGCAGGCTTCTATTGGCTAATGTAAGTCACGTGATGTGCCATATTAGCATTTTTGGGGGAATATCTCAGGAACGGTACATCCTAGAGAGCTGAGACCCGGTTTAAAACCTTTCTGGACACCTGATGTACCTGTGTGCCAAATTTCGTGATTGTAAATGCGACGGTGCAGATTCCTTTAGCACACATACATACACACACATACATACAATCAGCTTTATATATTAGATTATACACTATAATAAGGTACATTCTGTGGCCCACATTTATTGCCATGTGTTACTTTTCTGCTGTGGAACAAATTTATAAACCATTTCCACCAGAAATTAGAGTAATTTGTGTCATACTTCTCAGTTTGTAAAAGTGCAGTGAAAAGCAGGCATGGCTTACTGCTTGGCCAGTATTTTGCCACATTTATGAATTGTGAATTTCACTCCAGGAGGTTGGAGCTGTAAAAGGTGAAGAGATATATTTAAAGATGCAACAAAATTGTGCAAATAATAGCAAAGTTGCCTCCAGCAAAATTGACTTAAAATATACTGCACATGATAAATTTCCCCCTATGTCAGGAATAATTGGGACAAAGGCTCATGTACACAACAGTTTTTATTTTTTTCTTAAATGTATGATCCATTTTTAAAACAGATAGCACACAATGTCTATAATTTTTACCGGTCTGTATGCCAGATTCACAAATGTCATAGCAGGTCCTGTTCTTGTCTGTTTTTGCGGATGGAAATGGCTTGTGGAAAATGGAATGTACACAGAAGTAATATGTTTTTTCAAGGATCCATTTAGTTCAGATACTTCAGATACGACCATGAAGGCATAAACCCTAAAATAAAGACTAGTTTGCCTTTTTTTTACAAATGAAAAAGCAAGCCTGTGTTTGACCTGATGACAGTGGCGTAACTACAACTGACTCGGCCCCACAGCAAATTTTTGAATTGGACCCCTTCCCCCAAAAAAATTTTTTCGCAACTCCCATCTCACGTGCAACCTCTACTCCTGTGGCTAGTTATCATTGAGCTCTCAGACAAGGGCCGGCAGCCATACCATCCGTTTCCTACAGCGTCATTGTGTAATACTTTTTCAACTGGCTAGGACGGGGTGAAACGTGTCCTGTTTGTATATCATTTATACATCAAGAAATTAAAAAACACTGAAGAGAACTACAAGCGCTGCTGGGAGTTTCCTTATACTATATGTCCTGACTGTCCCGTGCAGCGTTAACCTGACCGAATGCTGCATCTGTCCTGCTTTACATTGTATAATACTGTTGAGGGGGCCCTGACAAAAAAATATTTTAGTTTTCCTCCTGAGGGGGGCCCTTGTGAATCTGGGCCCCAAGGCAGCCACTTCCCCTGATTCCCCTATAGCTACACCCCTGTCTGATGGCAAAACCTACATTTTGATCCTAATTACAGCAGTTTGCAAACAAGTGCAAGGCTGTGCTACGAAGAATTACTTTACGTGGGTACATGGCTTGGCAGGTGAATGGCCGCATAACCGGAGAGCACCATCACTAAGCAAGTATACTGATGCTGGAAGCTAGACTTTTACTGTGAAAAGGAGAGAAGCAAAGATGGTGCGGGCCTGCATTCCCAATCTTCTTGCAATAGGATACGACGACTTGGAGAGTGCGTATATTACTGTTAAAATAAAGTCTTTTTAAAAAAGGATCAGTTTTGACAGATAGATCTCACCACTACACGGGTGATACTCCCTCCGGGCATTCAGTATGGTAATCCACCCTCATTGTGAAAGGAAATTTTAAGTTGATGTCACTGATGGCTATTTGCACCCAGTTATGCAAATATATATATGGCCCTATGGGAAGAGACACTCATCTATATGGCGCCACCTAAGGGTCTAGTTAAATGGTGGCGTTATATAGATGTCTCTTGCTATGGAGAGGTTCAAGGGAGGATCTAGAAAATTTCCTTACCAAATTAAATCAGAATGATTGGGGCATACGTTTAACTTGGGATATTGAGTGTAGTACCAATTTTTTGGATCTTATTATTTACAAAGAAGAAAACTGATTTCACACCAAAACATATTTTAAACATACTGATGTGAACAGCTACATAGAAAAAAGCAGCTGTAATTTTTCTCCATGGTTAGAAAATGTCCCAAAGGGACAATTTATGAGATTAAAAAAGAATTGCACTGAAAGTGAAAAATATACAGGACAAGCAGAGACTCCCTGATCATGGGAGTGTTTTGTGACTTGTTCTGAGCTGTAGGTGATCCGTGTATTTTCTTTTGATTTTACCCAATCTTCTTACCCACTGTGGGAAATTCTGGATCACCAGCTTTGCCCTCCCTCTCCCGGCTTGCCTTGGGAAGGAAAGGGAGATCAAAGTAGTCTTAGAGCTACTGCTCTACTGCTGCAATGACCACTGCTAATTGTTCAGTTTGCTATTCCACATTGCAGTCACAATTTCCTTCCTCCATGAGGAGCCCAGTTAACCAGAGGTGAAGTTACAGGACTCTTCTCATCAGCTTAGGGAGGTGAGCCAGCAAGCACACACTTAAGGCTGTATTACACTGCCCCATGTGGCAGATGATTGTCGGGAGGTAAGTGTTCCGTCCCGGCAATTTCCCACTCCTAGAGGAGGAGACCGCTGCTATTACATGGGGAGGTGCGATCACTTTGCCACTGCTCATCCCCATGCTGAATAGTGGTTAAGACAACTACGATCTGCCGCCTGAAAATGATAATTTTTTAACATGTCAAAAAATTTGGATTGCCTAATGATTGAGCATACAGGACCAGGCAGTGTAAATGTTTACAAAATGCATACAGCGCGGCAGTTGCTGAGACATCTGAGTCTCTAGGAGTAATGACCATCCCCTTTTCTCCTAGAGGCTCATTTGCATATATTAAAACATCATTTTTCACAGCAATGCGGGCACATATGAACATAGGACCAAAACAGATGTCTTCAGCTGCCAAGTACACATGCAACAGGTCAGCCAGTTTCATAGGTACAAATCTGCTAACAGATGCCTTTTACTAATACGGTGCTGGGCGAGTGTTTAAAGATGGCACCCGCTCCGTTCAGGCCGCGGGTGAACTGCTGATTTATACAGCAGACACCCATGGCTCATGTCCGCGACCGGCAGTAATGGCGATCGCGGACATTTAACCCTTCGGATGCCGTGGTCAATCCTGACCACGGCATCCGAGGGCTTAAAACACCGGAAGCGCGCACTTTCGGTGTTACTCCGGCTCCCCCGTGTGGCGATCGGGGGAACCGGAGTATGTATGCAGCAGCCCCTGTCATAGTCAATGACAGGAGGCTGCTGCATAGACTTTCCTATGGAGCCCTTCTGTGTAATAGGGCTCCATAGGAAAGCAATAAAATCATCATAGACTCCAATGCTAATGCATTGGAGTCTATGATATAAGCAATCAGCTGATTGCTTGTAATAGTTCCCTATGGGAACTATAAAAAAGTGTAAAAAAATTAAATAAATAAAGTTTAAAAAAAAAACATAAAAAAAACATAAAAGTTTAAATCACCCCCCTTTTCCCAAAATAAAAGTAGTAAAAAATTTTTTAAAAATACACATCATGGGTATTGCCGAGTGCGAAAACGCCTATAATATAAAAATATAAAAATTTATTTCCTGTACAGAAAACATCGAAATGGAAAAAAGCGTCAAAATGGCCGATTCACCATTTTTTGTTGCTTTTTTTTCTAAAAAAAATTAAATAAAAAGCGATCAAAAAGTCATACACAACCCAGCATGGTATCAATAAAAAATTTCAGATTGCCCCGCAAAAAATGAGCCCCCATACAGCTCCGTACACATAAGTACCAAAAGTTATAGGGGTCAAGATATGACCAAAAAAAAAATTCCAACTTTATAATTATTTTATCACTATCAAAACGCAAGAAAAACTATACATATTAGGTATCAACGTATTCGTACTGACCAGTAGAATGAAACTAACTGGTCAGTTTTAATGAACATTGAATGCCGTAAATAAAAAACCCATAAAACTGTAGAGAAATTGTGTTTTTTTTGCAATTTCACCCAGTTTGGAATTTTTTTCCCGCTTCCCACTACACCATATGCAATATTAAATGGTGTCATTGGAAAGTACAACTTGTCCCACAAAAAACAAGTGTTCATAAGATATCCGGGACATCAAACAACCAGATGATTATCAACCCACACACATAAGCCTTCATTCAAAGAACTAATTCCAGCAATAATGGGCCTTATGGTCGTCGGGAATCAGTCTTTGTGAATTTTCGGCAAAGAATGAAATACTGGAATCGTAGGACTGTCTCAAAGTAAAAATTCATACTCAGATCGTGTGATTACATTAATGCCAAACTTGTAATTGATTAGAGATTAATGCAGAGGGGTCAGCAGATAGTAGACAGGTAGTTATATATATATATAAATTTTTTTTTTAAACAGACATCCAACATCCTTTCATTCAGCTATACTGTATATATAAGCTGATATTCAACAAAATCTCTGCCCTCCTGTTATCTGCAGCTTTTATTGTCAGATTAGGTAGGTTTTGTAAAGGTGTTCCATGCCCCCCAACTTTGTAAATGAGCAAAGAGGGACACATTGTGCAGCGCGTAAAGCACCCCGCGGCAAATTTTTTTAGCACTAGGCCACGCCTCTAACTCCGCCCAAAACATATCTAACTTTGCCCAAAACATAACTATACACCTGATTCCACCCAGTCCCCTTACTGCTCCACATAGTAATTATTCCCGTTATGTGCCCCCATTAATATGCCTTGCTGTGCCCCCAGTAATATGCCCAGTTATATGCACCCAGTAATAAGACCAGCTGTGCCCTGCAGTAATATGCCCTGTTATGTGCCCCCCAGTAATATGCCCTAATATGTGCCCCCAGGAAAATGTGCCCTGTTATGTGCCCCCAGTAATATGCCCAGCTGTGCCCCCAGTAATATGCCCAGCTGTGCCCCCCAGTATTATACCCACATTGTGCCCCCTAGTAATATGCTGTACCCCCAGTAACATGCCCACATTGTGCCCCCCAGTAATATGCTAGGGCGCTGTAATATGCACACATTGTGCCCCCAGGAATAAGTTGTGCCCCCAGTAACATGCCCACATTGTGCCCCCCAGTAATATGTTGGGGCCCTGCAATATGCCCACATTCTGCCCCCCAGTAATATGTTGTTCCCTCAGTAGCATGCCCACATTGTACCCCTCAGTAATATGTCGGGGCCCAGTAATATGCCCACATTGTGCCCCCAGTAATAGGTTGTGCCCCCAGTAACATGCCCACTTTGTGCCCCCCAATAATATGTTGTGCCCCCCAGTAATATGCCCACCTTGTGCCACTCACAGAAAGTTAAAAAAATAAACAGCATATACTTACCTTCTTCCTAGAAGCATCTGCAGGAACACCAGTACATCAGTTGCTCTGGTCTGTGGAGGGGGCGGGACCAAGGCTGACTGCCAGAGGTATTGAGAGCGGTGGAGGGAATGGAGGGATGATGAAGTAGGCAGCGATGCTGGCTGTCTGCCTCTTCATAATACAGGCAACTGTCTCTGGGTCCTAATGACGCAGAGACAGCTGCCAGAAACCGGGACATACCTCCCCCGTATCGGGACAGCGGGGCAGCCACTGCAATCCGCTGGATCCGGGACGGTTGGGAGGTATGTTCATCTCTCTACAAATTTGAGGAACAGTTGTAATAACCCCCATACACATCTGTCTTGAGATGTTATTCTGGAGTAAGATTGAGACTATTTTTGCAACTTTTAAAAAATTTGCTGTTAATAAATCTCAACAGGAAAAATATGCCCATTTTCTTACCAACTTTTCAAAACTGGAGTGAGTGGTATAAGGAGATCTCCCCACATACACACTAAACATGCTCAATAGGCTTTTACTGCCAGATGGAAGTCAAAAGAGTGTCCTTTTGTTGTGTTAGTGTATTGCTAAAAGTAAGAATGGGATATAGTAGTAAATTACGGTATTCCATCCTCCATAGTCCATTATGAAAACGTACCCATTTATTGAATGCCTTAATAGTCCATGGGTGACGAATGCCACCTTCTGAAATCCATCACTGCAAACAGATATTTTTGGAGATCTCCAGGGACATCAGTATACATATATATACAATTATCACTGGAGCTTTCTGAAGGACTGTGCCCCACGGACAACTGTGGAGACCTGGTAATTAGCAGGCACCCTTCCTTGCAATAAGGGGCTACTGGAAGAGCAGCAGCTTCATTTTCTTTAGTGCTGCAGAACTCTTGCTGGATACTGGGAGTAAGAAGAAGCTGCAGTGCAGGGAAGGCACTCGCCACACATATGTCTACTCATCTGAGGTGGTGGGGCTGTTTCCGCTTGAGCCCTGAAAATAGCAATTGTGCCCCATCCGTCCAAGTCAGAATTTGGGATTCTGTGCCCAGAGAAGCTGACCACCAGTGATGTAAATGTCCATATATGAAAGTTACATTACTGGAGCTTCTCCAGGTATCTCCAGTGATTAACATGTAATAGTCCATATATGGGCAGTGACGTAACTGGAACTTGCATGGGGTTCATCAGTTCCTCTGTGAACCTCAGGAGTGGCTACTGCTTCCTTTGCCCAATGAATGGTCCCTCTCAGTGTGCTGTTCTCCCTTCTCCATCTCAGTTCCTCCCTTGGCGGCTGTATATGTGAGGTATTCCACTGTCTGCCTATACAGTGGGACACGTTGCAGCCTTGCATCGGAGGTGTATATTGGGACTTCAGATATACACCTAAAATGGGAGGCTCCAAAAGAGTTGTGAGCAGGGCCTTACCTGTATATATACTGTTTAGCACTACAGTATCTGGCCATTACTGTTTGTGGATATGGATTTACAAAAGATGAAGTATAGTCTATCCCATCACACAATTTTCTGTGTTTGTACTAGTGCCTTGATGAGTGATGGATAAAAGTATTTAGTCATCTAATACAATGGTAGAGAAATAATTACTTTATGCTTGGTTACAAGACTATACAGGATCTATAATGCATGGCTTATTCAGGCACAGAAGGAGCAATGCAGGAGCGCATAGTGGGTGTATGGAGGACATCACTCAATGCTTGGGATGCACTGTATGTGGCTGCAATGAGGAGCATTGTTGCTGGCACTCTAGCTGGCACTATTATTGGGGTCACTGTGCCAAGTGATAGATTGGCTTTCTTTTACCTGAAGCAAAGTTTCAGTGCACTTTCTGGAGGCTATATCTAAACACTCAGGCTTCCAGGGCATATACCCGGCCATCAGGCCTCTAGCTACTCCCCTGTCAGTGATAGATCTGTGTTGGTGAATCTGTTAGGGTAATGTGGTTTGCTACCTTATGGGACTGTAACGGGGAGCTGGCGGCTTGCTCCCTCACTGCAGCGCCGCTGGCATCCCGATTGCGAGGGGGAGCGAGGACGCGGCCAGCATTCTCGTCTTCCTGTGTCCTCCATCCCCTAGACAATGAGCAGGGGAAGGAGTGAACACCAACATTAATGAGTCTGTGCTCAGATGTGTGTGTGTGTTGGACGTGGGTCCCATCAATTAGGCCTATTTAAACAAGTAGCCTACTGGCCACAGGTTGCCTGTGATTGATCTTCATACCTCACCAGCGTGTTACTTGATTACGACTTCTGTTTATTGACCCCGGCTTGTATTTGACCTTGTTCTTGTGATATCCTTTGTACTGAAGCGGCCTCTTGGCTCCTGACCTCGACTTGAATTGACTTCATCCTTGTGATTTCCCTTGTACTTACGCTACCTCTTGGCTTCTGACCTCGGCTTGTATTTGACTCCGATCCTGAGTTTTCCCCTTGTACTGACATGACCTCCTGGCTCTTGACTTTGGCTTGGTAAACATTTACGTGTCTATGTTTTCTGTTTTAGTCTGTTGTTTTCTCCCATTGTTCCCCTCCCTGTAAGGCCCTGCATGTACGTAAGCTAGGGACCGCTGTCCTATTTCTCCCTGTCACTTAGGACAGGGGAAGTGGGTAGGGAAAGTGGTGGTGTGGCTAGAGCTAAGGGCTGCACTATTCCCTACCAGTCGTGACAGGGACCCTGTGTTTTTTACTCCATAGGTGACATGTGGAGGAGATGTTTGTGAGAACATACTTACAAACATTGTAGTAGTTGGTAAATTTGGGACATTAAGCCCCACCCCAAGAATGCCCCCCACCCATTTGTGGTCAAGACTTATATAATCCTCAACCATTTTTGGTTTTGGGAATGCCAAATTTGCCTGGACTATTTCCTGGAAATCTGGTGAATGTTTTGACAAAAGCCATGGTTTACAGAGAGAAAGGGGTGTGGCACATTGGCAAAGTGGCATGGATTAAGATGTGCCAAACTATAACAAAATTGCATCAGTATTTTATTGTAATGTAAGCCAACCAGTAGGTGCAAGTAGACAAAAGTGTGTAAAGATACATCAAATTTAACATTTTGTTTTGAAAGCCTAGTCTAATTTTACAGGAGGGAATTCATTATATGTGGTATTTTTTAAATTAGTTTTCTTAGAGGCAACATTAATCAATTGTGATCTATTAAAATGTGGCTAGAGATGCCATTTTAATGCCAAAAACCTATGTATTGGAGTGATAAGCTGCAAACATTCTGCTGTATTTTACAAAATCACAATTCATAAATTAATCTAAATCCTGTCCAAGCAACAAACACATCGAACTCTTCACTGCAGTGTTACAAACTGACATACAGGGCTCAAATAGCTCTAATTTCTGGCACAGATGATTGATAAATCTGTTCCGCTGCAGATGAGACACAGCTTCAGGGTAAAATGAGCCAGCTATGCTGTCTAAATATTGGACAGGATTAGTAAATCTGCCTCACTGTGTTGTGTACAAATGTATACACCTTGATCTTATTGAAACCAAGTCAAATCCCTGTTCTAATTGTTGACCGTGGCTTTTCTTTGAAGTAGAGCATGAGATGAACAGGTTGGGCAAGGGTAAAATCCGGAATTCCAGAATTTACGTAGTTACTGGAATGCCACTTAGTCAGTATATAAATGTAAAACAGAGACACTTTGTTGTAGAGCAGGTTAAGTGAGGTATGGAAATTTCCCCATTTGTGTTGGTAATGGTCATTGTACTGGTATCTCAGGTGGGACATTTGAGCTGTCTGCTGCTATTTTCTGCTGTGTGTCTAAAAAAAACCCTAGACATGCCAAATTATGCCAATTTGCATCCCTTTTTAAACATATTTTTGATACTGGCACATTAGTAAATCGGCCAGATTTCCTAATTTATATGAAATTTCATGGTAGTTTTTCTCAACATCTTTTTGCTATTTGATGGCAGTAAAACCATGTTGCTTGTAATTAGTTAAAAGTCTATAGTAAAATAGCTTTAGTGGCATTTTGAGGCAAAGTGAAATTGTTTCCAAAATGCAGTATGCTAAAATTATTTCTAGCGTTTTTCTGAATAGAACGTTAAAAATCTGTATACAAAATGTCACTAAAAACATATATATAAAATACTGTATGAGAAGACCGAAACTAGTGTGCTATCCTCTGTATGTACTCTCACATCACTACTCTAGGGCTAGGTTTGTCAGAATCCCAGGCAGAAAATACTGCCTAGTACAATTTTAATAAGTGGAGTTTTAAAAAACTCTATTCACTCACTGGAATGCATGGATTTGCAGCAGATGTGGTGGAAATGATCTATCTTCTGTGAGGTTACCCTAAAACTGGTCATAGACATGGAATTTCAGCTGGTCAGCTTTACTTCTGGACAATACAATATGGAATATTCCAATAAAAAATTCCTAACATACACAAATTAGGATCCCCAGATGCAGCAGGGAGAAGAAAGCGAACCATACACATATTAAAGGGTCTTTGTCACTTCCAAAATCAATTTCAAAGTAAGCATATAGTAGCCATACTTTTCTTGTACACATTTGGTCCTCTAATCCTGAGAAAGGTATCACTATGTTTTTGGGCCCCTACCCTACATGACAGCATGCTTACTTTGAAACTGATTTTGGAAGTGATAAATTTCCCTTTAAATGTCTGCTAAAACCACTAATAATGAATGTCTTGTCAGATTGTTAGTTGTTTATTGGTCACGTTGTTCCTTGCAAAAGTTGATAAAAGATCAGACATTATAAAACATTTTAATTTTCATCTTCTTGCCGCTGTGTCGAGAGATCTTTCACTGTTTGTAGGGATATCAGCTGAAAGTAAAGTCAGACAACCGATCTGTGCAGTGTATTTGCCGACGAGTTAAAATGTAGTTTTATGACTCCACAGAGTTCATAGAAAAATTCAGTGTTCAGTGTATTTTACGTGCTGTTTTTTTATACTGTTTTCCATTCATATGTCTTATTTGTTGCATTTTTTTGCAGAGTTTGATATGGGTTTTGGGCCTCACATTTAATGCGAACTTCATTGCACGCATGAAAAAAAAGCGCTTTATATGAATTACATTGTGGACCCATGCCTTGTGGAAATAGCGTGGAAAAAACTACATCATGTGGAAGATGTGCCATACAGAAAAAAAAGCCTACTTTATACAAGTGTCTGTGGGTGTATGGAGCAATCGGCATATTTATGGCTACATATAAATTCCATTTGTATACTATTCCATAGTTAATCTCACATAACTCCATGAAGGCATTAGTAATATATCATTACATTGTTTCATTGTTCAGTTCATCAGTTCTATCAACAGCTATTGATATGCTCTTGTCTTCCATATGTTTAATTTTCACTGGTTTTGAGTCTATTTATTTTCTCTATCTTTGCATCTCCTTTGATATCGTGTTTTTTTTTACAAAGTCCTTTATTGCTTGGACCTGACTGTAACTTCCAATGACTGTTCTCTTTAATAGTGTCTCATGTCCCTAAACTACTCCAATAATACAGGCTTGTTAGGTAATTCATCTACCAGCAGTGAAGGTGTTAACAATGGAAAAAAGAACACCAAGGAAGAGATAGGAGTCTGGAGATCTGGGTGTGGATGTACAATAAATAACAGTACCTGCTGCCCTCCCCTAACAGAAGAACAAGGTGGAATCAGTGTGGAGGGGACAGTCACATACACCTGTTCCTGTGAGGAGGATAGCATTTCAGCACTATGTTCTGACAATAAGAATTTGCAAGTGGATTAAAGAGAAAAAATGGCCAGACTATCTACCTGGATTTATTTGATCTTCTGTATCATACCTCTGGATGGTAAGATTTTCTAATTTTCCTACTTTTTTATATTAACCTTATATTATTACCTGACATTAAGTAGATAGGTCTATCTCAAGATGGCATGTCATGGGTACTTGTGTAGTTTATTGATATATATATATATATTAGAATCAAGAGCTTATCAGAAGCATCTTTCAAGAGATCATCTTAGTTTAACAGGTTTTGACCTTTTTCATCTTGTCTTACTGCTACTGTAAATGAACATTCCTAGATGTTCTTGCTGAAGGCAGACAGAAGTATCATTTTCTCAGGTGCCTGATAGCAGCTCTCACTATCTAATCCTATACTAGATACATAATCTATATCTGTGTGGACTTTTATCAGTGATTGGAATTTCCCTGGCAGTTATAACCAGATATATGTGTATAGATATATAGTCTGCAAGGTGATGTCTTCCAGGCTATATCTCTGTACACATGTCTAGATGTGCAGTTGAGGATGGACCTGCCATTCACATTTTGTAGTTTGCACTTTTTACAATTAAACTTCAGCCCATGCTTTTTATTGCTCTTTAATTGCTTTTATGTTATTCGAGCAATTCCATACATACAAAAAAAAAAAAAAAAACATTTTCTTTCAAGTTGCTAAAATCTTAAGTTGTATCTATTTTTGGGAAACTGGAAGACAACCACTGTGACTACCCTTAGACCTGGCACATGGGATGGCAACCAACTTTTCCACGATGCTGACTAGCACATATAACTTGTTAGGAAGAGCTACTGTACATAGTGGTATCACACATTATTGGTTTTCCAGAGGAACAACCAAGTTAGACAATCTGATAAACCTCCAGTAACTATTAGGGTCATGCAAACTCTCTATGATATATATTTTTCACATAGGCAGGATGCAGATTTACTGCATAAATATTATGTGCTGCTTGATTTATTAAAGATGGAACACATTGCTGCAAAATGGTACTTAAAAGAGATCCCAGTGCAGTTAATATTTATCAACTATCCATATGAAAGGTGATAAATATCTGATTGCTTGAGGCCACACCATGAAGATCACCACTGATCACTAGAACAATGGTTCTGATCATCTTGTTCATCCTCACTAAATTATTGTGATGATGAGGATCCTGAAAGGAGTGGTGGTCATTGATCGTAAATCCTGCATTTCCACCCAAAGGAGACAGCCGAGTACAGTGGCTGTTGATAGCCGATGTCAATATCAATGCTGGTAAGGCTTCATTAATGCAATCTAAGGAATAATTTTCCAATTTCCCATATAACATAGTTAATCTTCACTAATTTTATTGGATGATGCCCTTCAGAACAGACATACACTCAAGACAGTAGTTGGCCCTCGCAAATTGCGTGTAGTAAAACCCTATGGGTATGTTCACACATGGCATATTTGTCACATATATTTCTGCAACTGTGTAGACAACCATGCACATGCTGCAGATCCATTCAGAGGCTTAGAGCGGTTATTTCTTCCACAGATCTGCTGCATGTGAACATACTAGGGCATTGTTCACTATAACACCTAGCTCAATATAACAATCAGGCATCAATAAAAATACATTCTATAGTGATGCTAAACCCAGCCTGTGTCTGTTCATGTCCTGAAGCCTTGTTTTTGTCTAGTTTGTGTAGTGTAACATAGTTTATAAGGCTCCAAAAAGACATTGGTCCATCCAGTTCAGCCTGTTATCCTGCAAAGTAAGGAAGGCAAAAATGAGGTAGAATCCTTCCTGAAACCAATCAGGCAATCAGAATAACTGCTTGGATCAACGACCCTTCTCCAGAATTCTAGAATCCATAATCTGTCATATTATTACACTCCACTGGTCATGGTTCTAGGTATAGATATATCATGGGAGAGATCTTTGTACTGACCCCTGATATATTTATACATAGTTATTAGATCTCCCCTCAGTCGTCTTTTTTCTGAAGTAAATAACCCTAATTTTGATAATCTTTCTGGGTACTGTAGTGCACCCATTCCAGTTATTACTTGAATTGCCCTCCTCTGAACCCTCTCCAGCTCTGCTATGTCTGCCTTGTTCACAGAAGCCCAGAACTGTACACAGTACTCCATGTGTGATCTGACTAGTGATTTGTAAAGTGACAGGACTATGTTCTCATCACGGGCATCTATGCCTCTTTTGATGCAACCCATTATCTTATTGGCCTTGGCAGCAGCTGTCTGACTTTGGTTTCTGCAGCTTACTGTAGTTTGCTGTTTACTAAAATTCCTTTTCCATGTCAGAGTTACACAATATTTTACCATTTAGTATGTACTGGTGACTTGCATTATTCCTTCCCATATGCATAACCTTACATTTGTCAGTGTTAAACCTCATCTGCCACTTCTCTGCCCAAGCCTCCAGTCTATCCAGATCCATCTGTAGCAGTGTACTGTCCTCTTCTGTGTTAATTACTTTACACAGTTTAGTGTTATCGGCAAAAAAATGATATTTTACTGTGCAAGCCTTTTACAAGATCATTGATAAATATATAGAAGAGAATAGGGCCCAATACTGACCCCTGTGTCACCCCACTAGTGACAGTGACCTATTCTGAGTATGTACTATGTATGATTACAATGGCATGATTACACTGCACAATTTCAGGACAATTTTCAGGAATACAAACACTTGTTCCAGATATTTGTCCCATATCATCGAGCAGCTGAACAGATAAACTGAGTGGAGTTTGAATATGTCCAGAGTCATCCATGGGTGATTTCTATGCAATTACTTATTTCTGCCAGTGTTGCAGCAGAAATTTTATTAGCTTTTTGCAGAGATGACTATGTTTAAATGTCAGTACAGTGTAAGTGAGGCGATATGTAGTATAAAGAAGATTTTAGGTTCTGGGTCACTGTAGAGTTGAGGACTGTGGACACATTCTATCGCCAATCAGTTTCTCTGACACAAAACTGACCTTATTAACCTCTTCAGCACATATTTTTTACCTTAAAGGGGTTGTCCGGGTTCAGAGCTGAACCCGGACATACCTTTCAATTCACCCAGGCAGCCCGCCTGAACAGGGCATCAGAGCATCCTAGGAATTTAGCCCGGTTCCGGTGACGTCCCGGGCTCTGCCAGTGAGCCCGGTGACGTCATCGGCGCTGATGGGCGGGCTTTAGCGCTGCCCTAGCCATTCAAACGAGCCCTTGCCCTGCGCGATCCAGCGTTCAGGAGGGCTGCCGGAGTGAGAACCTGGGTATGTCCGGGTTCAGCTCTGAACCCGGACAACCCCTTTAATGACCAGGCCAAATTTTGGAAATTTGACATGTGTCACTTTATGTGGTAATAACTTTATGTGGTAATAACACTCACTTTTACTTATCAAAGTCATTCTGAGACTGTTTTCTCATTACACATTGTACTTCACCAAAAAAAATCCTAAATTTTCCAAACATTTTTAAAAATTCACAATTTTTAAAATTACATTTACTGCTTTTAAGACAGATAGTGATACCTCATAAAGTAGTTATTACTTTACATTTCCCATATGTCTACTTTATATTGGCATCATTTTGTGAATGTTATTATTCTTTTATTTGTTAGATAGACTACAATTTTTGTTTTTTTTGCGGAAAGACTTGATGTTTTTACTGGTACCATTTTTGGGTACATAAGATTTTTTGATAGTTCAATATTACACTTTTTTGGGGCAAGGTGGCCAAAAATGGCTGTTTTGGCACAGTTTTTATTAATTTTTTGTTTACGGCATTCACCTAAGGGGGTAGGTCATGTGATATTTTTATAGATCCACTTGTTATGGACGCAGCAATATCTGATATCTATGTCTACTAGTACATCAAAGGTCACACAAGTAATTTGCAGCCATCACATACTAGTAAGCCAAGGGTTCTGAAAGGGTTAAGTTAAAATGAACTTTACACAGTGTAATCTAAAAAATTTAGAATGTTTTTATTGGTTTATTGCAACTAATTAATATGTCAGGCTTATTTATAATAAGTGATCAAATTAAATGCTACAAAAATCACTGACCCTGAACTAGTTAGTCTCCATGGACCATGCCCTTGAAAATTGCCAAGACCCATGATAAAGTACAGTAGTTTAATTTTATCATTAAAGGGGTTTTCTGAGACCTTTATACTGATAACTTATTCTCTGGATAGACCATCAGCACTTGATGACCTATTTGGTCAGCGAGTATCTGAACGATGGGGGTCTGACACTCGAGACCCCCACCCATCTGCTGTTTGAGAAGACATCGGAGCTTGCAGTAGTGCAGTGGCTTCTCACAGCTTAGCATAGGCCACGTGACGTCACATGACCTAGGCGCAGCTCAGCCCCATTGGAGAGAATGGGGCTGAGCTGGAATGCCAAACACAGCCATTGTACAATGTATGACGCTGCACTTGGTGAGCAGAGAGAAGACCGCAGCACTACTGTCAGTGCCTGTGCTTTTTCAAACAGCTGATTGTGGGGGTCCCAGGTTTCGGACGGCCATTGATCAGATCTTGATGACCTATTCAGAACATAGGTCATCAGTATAAAAGTGTTGAAAAACCCATTTAATTAATCTTATATGTATGTGAATGGCAGCCTATTAGAAAACAGATAACTGGCTGAGGATCTGTTCACACTAGCATCAGAACTTTAGTCATGCCAGTTATCTTCACTTCGTATTGTTTCAAGATATTTAGATATTGAACACATATATAGAATTTAAAATACTCCTGTTAAGGCTCTGTTCATATCCATCTTCTGTAAGTGGTTTTCATGGACCACTGGTGGGACATGCTCTGGAAATTAGACATTTTCAGCCTAGCAGTGCACATAGACTACAGATAACACAGGAAGGGCACAAATGGACACGTGGACCAAAAGAGAACCCTTCAAAGAAATGTTCATGGATAAAATCACTATTTTGTCACTGACATGAAACAGATATGGACATGTGAACAAAGCCTTTCTGTAATGTTTGAAATGCACTGATGTATCGGTATACAGTCGTTTGGGCTTTTGTGATTTTAAAAGGGGTCTAATGGTAATCATATACATTAGATAAAAGTAGGTTGATTACCAGTTTAGTAAATGATCATTTCACAGACACAACCTTACACAGTATATCCTTAATAATATTAAATATATTATATATATATATATATATATATATATATATATATATATATATATATATTAATAATATTATCCATTATAGTTGTTCAAACTGGGCATACATTTTCAATGACACTGGACGATAGGTGAACAATCATTCTGGTAACATTCTTTCAATGAAAGTTCATTCATGGATGAAAGATCTTTTGTCCATCAGATAAAACATTCAAACATGGACAACTTTTTTCCCAGACAATGACGGTCTCTCATCCTTCAGCTTAACTGGCCATTAATTGTTAAATTTTACCTGATGAACGATC
Organism: Rhinella marina; assembly: GCA_900303285.1. Lineage (NCBI taxonomy): Eukaryota > Metazoa > Chordata > Amphibia > Anura > Bufonidae > Rhinella > Rhinella marina. The sequence goes on from ONZH01020345.1 coordinate 100,127, forward strand.
GTTAGTATTGAGATCATCCATTTTTATCGATTTCTGTCTAATGTGTGGCCACTGGCCACCTTAACAGTCTAATACATTCACATAGAACTTTGAAAGGAAGCGAGCAGCATACCTAAAACCAGTATTACCTGAAGGCCACTGATTCATGAGAAAGTTAAACAGAAACAGTGCTCCACTCAGTGTCATTTGGAGGTCATTAGCAAGGTTTCGTCTTGTCTTTGTCTTGTAAGACAAAATAAAGAAAAGAAAAAACTAAAGAAAAACTCTCTGTTGCAACCAATCACATCACAACTTTAACTTTAAGAGCATGAAATTAGAGTTGTCCTGTGTTTATAGCTTTAGACAAAAAGGACAATTTTCATAAATCTGTCCTAAGCAATTAGTGCCAAGTTTTTGTTCTAAGTATGTTTGCAAAAATGATTGATAGTAGTAAGAATTTTACAGAATTAGACCTCATTTACCAATACTGTCTAACAGTAAGACTGTGCCGAAAGCAACCAATTAGAGCTTAGCTTTCATTTCTTAAGCTGTTCTGGAAAAATAAAACTGAACTCTCATTGGTTGCTATGCACAACAAAGACAGTTTTGCTTTTAGGCAGGTTTATAAATGTCCTCTGCCCCCAATAACATAATCTAGTTTCTAAAAAGATCTGTCTACATGTAAATGCAGTAAATAGATGCGATGTGGTACATTTTACAACTCTCACATGATAATAATTAAGTCATAAACGCCGGTGATATTTGACAAAACGCTATGCTTTAAGTGTTAACAATTGCTACACATCATTTGATATTTACTTAGCAAATACCTTGTATAAAAGACTTTGATCTATTATCTTATTTACTTTTCCTGTGCTATAAATTATAAGACGTCTTCTAGAAGATCAGTACACATACAGAAGGACAAAGCAGGAAACATTACAGCGCCGGACGGCTGCCATGCTGACACGCTACTATGTGCGGTTGATACTTGTTCCTGCCTCTATTTATACCTGTTCCTGATGAAGCGTGACATTATTGCCACGCAGAAAAGCGTCGAACGGGGCATTGGGGGAAGTGAAGGCAGCAAGTGTGGGCAGTGTATATGCAGAGTGAGTGAGTGCTAAACCATAGGCACCGCTCTCAGGTCCAGCCTGGACCCTGCGCATACAACCCACCGGTTGTTGAGTCCTCTATTAGACAAACAGAGGACGTTGGTCACTTCTATATAGTCATCATTAGTGACTGTATACGTGGCAATATTATGCTGTGTTGACCACAGCATGTTTGGGAAGAGGATTATATAGGAGTGAACATCTTATATCACTACAAGTGTTTTGGTGGTATTAGCCGACATCCATAAGGCTTCCACCTTCACCTGAATCCCCCCCCCCCTTTTTAATTACAAACCTGTATTGTTTAATGACCTATTAAGCTCATTTTGTAATTGTATATTTGAATAAAGGTTTATCACTTTAACGTCCCAGTCAGGTTAGTCAGTAGCTCAAAGGAAGGTCAGTTTAAAAGCTTATCTAACCAGCAAAACAGTTTTCAGCTGTGCTAACATACTTGCACGAGGGTTTTCAAGGGTTTTCTAAACATCCATTAGCCTTTTTACACAGTTAGCAAACACAATGTACCATTAGAACACTGGAGTGATGGTTGCTGGAAATGGGCCTCTATACACCTATGTAGATATTGCATTAAAAAACAGACGTTTGCAGCTAGAATAGTCATTTACCACATTAGCAATGTATAGAGTATATTTCTGATTAATTTAATGTTATCTTCATTGAAAAAAACTGCTTTTCTTTAAAAAAAAAAGGAAATTTCTAAGTGACCCTAAACTTTTGAACGGTAGTGTATTTTGGGAAATCCTCCCAAAGTTTATACTGCTAAGGGAAAGGCTCAAATGCAATCTGAACAGAGCTTTATAATTAATTATTTTTCCTATCAAAACCAACAGAATCTATAATGGATGCTCCTAAAAGAACCTAAGATGCAGAAGTGAACAGAGCCTAGCTGAAGTGGCACTGCTGACACCTGCAGGCTGAAATGGGTACTGACAAGAGCACTTGAGAAAAAAGTCCCCACTACAATATAATAACATCATGTAAATAGGGAAGATAGTATTACAGAATAAAAATACTTTACATACTGTAGGGGTCATTTACTATTCTGAAATACGCTAATATCAGGTGTATTTCAGGCGCAGATGGAGGCACAACTAAGCAATCTGCAACTTCGCCCCACTCACTGCAGGTCTATAATTGTGGGTGTGGGAAGGGGATGAAACATAAAAACACACACACACAAAAAAAACATTATATGCATCCGCTCAACCAAAAATGCCCAAAGTATTAAAATATAAACATTTTTATACTATAATATCCCATTCCCATGAAAGCCGTAATGAAAAAAAAAATTAAAATGGCTGATGGATTTTTGACTCAAATGCAGTCACTTTCAAGAGGTGGTACCAGCGAGATGACATCACTGCAATTGTACTGACCCAGAAAATGGAGGCAACAGGTACATTTTACTGTATAGGGAATGCCTATAACAAAATCTGGATTCCCCCCCCCCCCAGCTTTCCACTACATCATATGCATCATTAAATGTTGCCACAACTTCTCCTGCAAAAAACAAGCTCTCATAGAGCTATGTGAATGGAAAAATAAAAAAGGTTATGGCTCTGGGAAGGTAGGGAGTGAAAACAGAAAATTGCAAGATCCTGAAGGGGTTAAACAGAGGATCATTTTTGATGACAAATAGATTGGGTAATATTTACTAAAGCTTATACATATATAATACTTACTTATACATAAATATGGCATTAAAAAGTTGCAAATTATGTTGTGTGCCATATTTGCCATTATTATTTGTAACTTTTTAATCTCTCATCATTTTGCTGAAGTGGCAAGAATAGGGTTTAGGGGGAAGTGGTGGTGTTTAGAGTGGCCTGCTGCATTTACTGGCTGGTGTAGACTTGAGCTTATGTCCCATGGGACAGTGATGTAACCAATTTAGTAGGAGGCATCTGCCACTTAATAAATTAGGCATATCTTACTTCAGTGCAGGGAGATGAAGACTGACTTATGGGAATGCCAGTCTTGATAAATTTTTCTTGAAACCAATCTTAATTAAAAAGATTTTTTACTTTGGTGTGTAGGTTATCATGAGGATAATATTTCAAGCCAGTTTGACTTGAGACTGGTAGTAGTACTTGGAGTACTTTGCATTACATAGCTCACCTCCTCCACTCGCCCACTCAATTTCCTAAACTGAGGTAAGTGGTGTAAAAATAAAAAAATAAACCAAAAACAGCAAAAACCAGATTTTGTAATCATATGATGCTAGAATACCAAAATAGTCCATCAGTGTTTGATCAGTGAATGGGAACAAATAGAGTACCAGTTATATATGCTCAAATCGATCAGTAGACTGTAAAATGAATGCGAGATAGAGAGAGAATGGTGGTCACTAATCAAAGACTGGTGCAGGCCTTCTCATAAATTAGGGGCATCCTCCTCCAGTGTGTGCACCTTGATTGAAATGTACTCCAGCCCCTGACTGCAGTAGATTTCAATCATCATTTTCTGGAGTAATTGTTTCCTGGAGTAATTGTTAGGCTACTTTTATATCTGGTTTTGAGATCCGGCACAGGTCCTCAAAACCTCAGCACAATGCTTCAGTTTTGTCCCCATTCATTGTCAATGGGGACAAAACCAGAACGGAGTGCACCAGAATACATTCCATTCCAATTTGTTGCGTTCCCATGCCAGACACAAAATCGCTGCAAGCATGGGAAAGACCATGTCTTTCCCATGGTCTTGGTGCCGGAAAACTGATCTGGTGCCCATTGACTTACAATGGTTTTGGTGCTGTATCTGGTTTCTTAACCTTCAATATAATACAGCCGGATCCATTCTGAATGGATGCAGCCGGTTGTATTATTAGGATGGAAGCGTTTTGCTGTGGATTGGAGATCCCCTGCCGGATCTCAAAACCATAAAGCAATAACACCAATGTGAAAGTAGCCTTAGTGTTGCCAAGACTGAAGGCCCAGCCCATCCCCCATGCTAGCTGGGCCACACCCCATTTTTGAGTGTGGCAAAAAAACTACACGTGTGGTAGTTGGCGCATGGGTGTTTAAAAAGTCATACAAGGATGTGCTACTTTTTTACACTGTAATAAATGCCCCACTATGTGTGCGCTTGAATGACCTTTGCAGTTTGACTAGCTACACATTTTTTCACCCTTTGAAGTATACTTAAAACTTTATAAAACTTTTGAAATGTCATATTGAAAACCCCAATTGCTAAAATTAAGGGCCAGAAGAGTCATGCTGAGTGCTATGACTTTCTGAACAGCTCTGCAAGGAGAGCAGTGTATGCATGCACTTGTAGACTCAGGGGGTTATTCACTAAAAAAACTAGTGCACGTTATTTAATTTTTTTGGTCTTCAGGGGTTCCCCTGTCCACTTTTTGGAAATTTGGTGAGGTTGTTGGAAAATCTCACACACTTTGCAGCAAATTAGCACTTGAAACAAAATTATAGTCAGTGAGGTCTATTTAGCTCATTGTGTTTCAGTTATTTGTTGAATCTGGCACTGCCATTATTTTCATGGTTCTTTTCCTCTAACAGAGCTGAGCAATGGAGACAACAACACTGATGTGCTATCCGCACACGGTGTGCTATCCGCATTTCTTGCGGACCCTTAGAAATTAATGCGTCCACATCTGATCTGCAAAAGATGCGGATCGGATGCGGACCAAAAATACAGTCGCGTGGAATGGGGCCTTAAAGATCTGACCTTAATTTGGACTAAAAATGTGTGCAGAACATTACTAACCCCAGCCACATAGTTCCAGCTTAAATGATTACATTAGCATTACTTAGCAGCATTATTACTTTACCCAGCCAAGGTACCGTCAGTGCTGTACGTGATACTAGAAATGTATGAACAGGTATTGGAAGATAGCAATATATAATTAGTATAGAAACTGTCCAGTTGTTAGATTTCTTATATGCACAACATTTTGTAGTATATTCTCTATTATGTTCCATCAGGTGCAAATATCAATTATATGAATCTGTATAGTGGATCAGGGGGGTCAGGAGGAACTGAAGACGGAAGTACAGCTGACACAACTACCATTGGTATGTCCCCAGATTTTAATGAAGATGGAAATACTTTTGACACAGTCCCAGTGATGCTACTACAGTAACTACATATGGAAGTATATCAACATCTGCCATAGATACACCTGATGCCAGTCTTGATACCTGTGTGCTGGAGTGAGATGCATCTAATTTATTAAGAGGAATACCTTTTAATAAATTAATCGCATCTCTGGCAGTTCATGCACCAGAAAATGGTGTCTACTATAGCTAGGGACTGGCATAGACTTCAGCTATAACTTATGCCTGTTTCTGGCATGTTATAGTAAATAGCTACATGAAGTCCTGCCCCCTTTCCATAAGCCCTGAACCTTTTTTGCCACATTAGAAAAATGTTAAGAAGCTCAAAAAGTCGCAAATTATGGCACAAGTATGGCGTGTACCATAAGTTGCAACTTTGTTACACATCAGTAGTAGCAAAAACACTTTAGTAAATGACCATGTCTAGAACTACATTCAGCTTTCTCCTAGCTTCTGTTGGAGCCACTCAATAGTGTGTTGACAGGCATATCTAATAGCTAAGCTTGAAGGGTTCTCCAGGACTTTACCAGGAAGAGGCTATCATTAGGATAGTCCATCGGGGTTTTATCAATGAATGGGAAGAGATGGAGTACCACGTGCAGCTGCTCAGGGGTGGATTGGGAACTAAAAGTAGCCCTGGGAAAAAACGTAAAAGTGGCCCCATGTTATAGATAGGTCTAAACTTATAGAAGGTGGGGCAACATAATAAGGCAGTGCAAACATATGTAGGCAGGGCCAGCAATACCATAGTGCAGAGCAATATATTGCCCCAGCTGAACTAAATAACACAGTGCAGCACAAAATACTGCCACCTGCTGAACAGTATTCAACTGTATCGTTGTCCTGCGGAGATAAATACAGTTGAATTCAGGAGGACACCTTCGGCTACTGGCCAGGTGCGTAGGAGAGAATCAGATCATTATGTACCCAGCTGGTGGCCATGAGGTGCAGGCCTCATCATAAATTAGGCACATCCTCCTCCAGTCTGTGCATCTTAATTGAAATCTACTCTAGCCCCTGACTGCAGTAGATTTCAATTATTATTTACATCACTTTCATGACTTTAATGGTGTAAATGTTGATGTTTGCAAAGCTGATGGCCTCGTCCCTCCCCCACGGTGCCCTGGCCACTACCTATTATTGAGGGTGGAGTAGAAATGCTGTTTGTACCTAACTTTAAGCACACAGGTGTTTAAAAGATGCACAACAAGGATCTGCAACTTTTTTACTCCAAAAAGTTGCATAAGGGACCATGTTAAATGCCCCTCAGTGCGTGTGTTTGAATGACCTTTGCAGTGTGACCAACTACACATTTTTTTCACCCTTTGAAGAATACTTAACGTCCCATAAATGATCAGTGGGTTCCAGGTGCTGAAAACCTTATTCAGTTGCTGAAATAAAGGGACAAACGAGCCATGCTGAGCTTTTCTGAGCAACTCTCTTCTGGGAACAGTGTATGCATGCACACATAGACTCAGATGGTCATTTACTAAAAGCTGTCATTTCACATGCCAGTATAGTAAGAACGCCATTGGAGGAAGAGCTGATCTATTAATTAATTTGTTGCAGATTCTGCCTTAATGTGCACCAGTTTTTAGGCGCCCATTATTAAATGTGTTGGGTTGCAGTGGTCCCCCTCTTGAGTGTGTTTGATATAGGAAAAAATGTCACATTTTTGTTGCAAACTGGCACTTGTAACAAACTTATTGTCAGTGAGGTCTGTTCGACTCAGTTTGTTTCAGTTATTTGTTGAATCTGGCACTTCCATTATTTTCATTGTTCTGCTCCTCTAATGGAGCTGAACAACACAGACAACAACACTGATGTAAATTCAGCCTGAAATGTATTTATTATACCTCTCCTCTTTTAAAGATGTGACCTAATTTGGGATAAAAAATGTGTGCAGAACATTAATAAACCTATACACATAGTTTGATCTTAAATAATTCCATCAACATTATTTAGCAATAAGATTCAGCGCTGTACAAAATACTAGCCAAGTATCATCTGGTATTGGAAGAGAGCAATATAAATTAGTATAGACACTGTCCAGTTGTTAGATCTCTTTCATGCACAACTTTTTTGTAATATTTTTTTCTATTATACTTCCTCAGGTGCAAGTACCATTAGTATGATCACAGATGTATCATCAACTGGTAGCAGTACAACTGAAAGTGTATCTACATCTGATGCCAGTACAAATAGTGTTCCAGAAGTGAGTACAACTGAAAGTACATCTACATCTGATATCAGTACAAGTAATGCTCCAGAAGTGAGTACATCTGAAAGTATATCTACATCTGATATCAGTACAAGTAATGTTCCCGAAGTGAGTACAACTGAAATTACATCTACAGCTGATGACAGTACAAATAGTGTTCCAGAAGTGAGTACAACTGAAAGTATATCTACATCTGATATCAGTACCAGTATTGTTCCAGAAGTGCGTACAACTGAAAGTTCATCTACAGCTGATGCTAGTATAAGTAGTAATGCTCCAGATATCAGTACAACTGAAAGTATATCTACAGCTGATGTCAGTACAAGTAATGTTCTAGAAGTGAGTACAACTGAAAGTAGATCTACAGCTGATACCAGTACAAGTAGTAATGTTCAAGAAGTGAGTACAACTGAAAGTATATCTACCACTGATATCAGCACAAGTAATGTTCAAGAAGTGAGTACAACTGACAGTCTATCTGCATCTGATATCAGTACAATTAATGCTCCAGAAGTGAGTACATCTGAAAGTATATCTACAGCTGATATCAGTACAAGTAATGTTCCCGAAGTGAGTACAACTGAAATTACATCTACAGCTGATGACAGTACAAATAGTGTTCCAGAAGTGAGTACAACTGAAAGTATATCTACATCTGATATCAGTACCAGTATTGTTCCAGAAGTGCGTACAACTGAAAGTTTATCTACAGCTGATGCTAGTATAAGTAGTAATGCTCCAGATATCAGTACAACTGAAAGTATATCTACAGCTGATGTCAGTACAAGTAATGTTCTAGAAGTGAGTACAACTGAAAGTAGATCTACAGCTGATACCAGTACAAGTAGTAATGTTCAAGAAGTGAGTACAACTGAAAGTATATCTACCACTGATATCAGCACAAGTAATGTTCAAGAAGTGAGTACAACTGACAGTCTATCTACATCTGATATCAGTACAATTAATGCTCCAGAAGTGAGTACATCTGAAAGTGTATCTACAGCTGATATCAGTACAAGTAATGTTCCCGAAGTGAGTACAACTGAAAGTATATCTACATCTGATATCAGTACCAGTATTGCTCCAGAAGTGAGTACAACTGAAAGTATATCTACATCTGATATCAGTACCAGTATTGTTCCAGATATCAGTACAACTGAAAGTATATCTACAGCTGATGTCAGTACAAGTAGTAATGTTCAAGAAGTGAGTACAACTGAAAGTATATCTACCACTGATATCAGCACAAGTAATGTTCAAGAAGTGAGTACAACTGAAAGTGTATCTACAGCTGATGCTAGTATAAGTAGTAATGCTCCAGATGTGAGTACAACTGAAAGTATATCTACCGCTGATATCAGTACTAGTAATGTTCCAGATGTGAGTACAACTGGAAGTATATCTACAGCAGTTATCAGTACCAGTAATGTTCCAGATATGAGTACAACTGAAATTACATCTACAGCTGATGCCAGTACAAATAGTGTTCCAGAAAAGAGTACAATTGAAAGCATGTCTACATCTGATATCAGTACCAGTATTGTTCCAGAAGTGAGTACAACTGAAAGTATATCTACAGCTGATATCAGTACAAGTAATGTTCCCGAAGTGAGTACAACTGAAATTACATCTACAGCTGATGACAGTACAAATAGTGTTCCAGAAGTGAGTACAACTGAAAGTATATCTACATCTGATATCAGTACCAGTATTGTTCCAGAAGTGAGTACAACTGAAGGTATATCTACATCTGATATCAGTACCAGTATTGTTCCAGAAGTGAGTACAACTGAAAGTTTATCTACAGCTGATGCTAGTATAAGTAGTAATGCTCCAAATATCAGTACAACTGAAAGTATATCTACAGCTGATGTCAGTACAAGTAATGTTCTAGAAGTGAGTACAACTGAAAGTAGATCTACAGCTGATACCAGTACAAGTAGTGATGTTCAAGAAGTAAGTACAACTGAAAGTATATCTACCACTGATATCAGCACAAGTAATGTTCAAGAAGTGAGTACAACTGACAGTCTATCTACATCTGATATCAGTACAAGTAATGCTCCAGAAGTGAGTGCATCTGAAAGTATATCTACATCTGATATCAGTACAAGTAATGCTCCAGAAGTGAGTGCATCTGAAAGTATATCTACAGCTGATATCAGTACAAGTAATGTTCCCGATGTGAGTACAACTGAAATTACATCTACAGCTGATGACAGTACAAATAGTGTTCCAGATGTGAGTACAACTGAAAGTATATCTACATCTGATATCAGTACCAGTATTGTTTCAGAAGTGAGAACAACTGAAAGTATATCTACATCTGATATCAGTACCAGTATTGTTCCAGATATCAGTACAACTGAAAGTATATCTACAGCTGATGTCAGCACAAGTAATGTTCTAGAAGTGAGTACAACTGAAAGTAGATCTACAGCTGATACCAGTACAAGTAGTAATGTTCAAGAAGTGAGTACAACTGAAAGTATATCTACCACTGATATCAGCACAAGTAATGTTCAAGAAGTGAGTACAACTGAAAGTGTATCTACAGCTGATGCTAGTATAAGTAGTAATGCTCCAGATGTGAGTACAACTGAAAGTATATCTATCGCTGATATCAGTACTAGTAATGTTCCAGATGTGAGTACAACTGAAAGTATATCTACAGCTGATGTAAGTACAAGTAATGTTCCAGAAGTGAGTACAACTGAAATTACATCTACAGCTGATGCCAGTACAAATAGTGTTCCAGAAAAGAGTACAATTGAAAGTATGTCTACATCTGATATCAGTACCAGTATTGTTCCAGAAGTGAGTACAACTGAAAGTTTATCTACAGCTGATGCTAGTATAAGTAGTAATGTTCCAGATGTGAGTACAACTAAAAGTACATCTACCGCTGATATCAGTACAAGTAATGTTCTAGAAGTGAATACAACTGAAAGTAGATCTACAGCTGATACCAGTACAAGTAGTAATATTCAAGAAGTGAGTACAACTGAAAGTATATCTACCACTGATATCAGTACAAGTAATGTTCAAGAAGTGAGTACAACTGAAAGTATATCTACAACTGATGTCAGTACAAGTATTGTTCCAGAAGTGAGTACAACTGAAAGTGTATCTACAGCTGATGCTAGTATAAGTAGTAATGCTCCAGATGTGAGTACAACTGAAAGTATATCTACAGCAGATGTCAGTACAAGTAATGTTCCTGAAGTGAGTACAACTGAAATTACATCTACAGCTGATAACAGTACAAATAGTGTTCCAGAAGTGAGTACATTTGAAGTCACATCAACAGCTGATACAAGTATCAGTAGCACTCCTGAGGTGACTACAGATGCAGACCTAGTTACAGCTGATACCAGTATCACCAGCGCTACTGAAGTAAGCACAGGAGAAGGCATTTCAACAGATGTAATGAATACAGATGTCAGCACAGCTGGAATACTTTCAACTCTTGACAAAAGTACCACTAATGCTGCAGAAGGAAGTACATCTTTAGGTCTATCAACTTCTGACAAAAGCACTGGTAACACTCCTATAAACACTGCCAATAACATTATAACATCAAATATAAGTACCAGTGCTGCTTCAGAAGTGATCCCAACTGAAGGCTTCACGACAGTTGATGTAAATACTAGTAATGATCCAGAAGTCAGTACAGCTGGAGGTATATCAACAGCTTCTGTAAGCCTCAGTAGTGCTCCAGTGTCAAGTATATCTGCAGACATGTCAACAGCTAATATCAACACAAGTGGGGCACCAAGAACGAGTACATCAGAAGATATAACCACAGTGGAGATTACTACCAGCATTGCTGAAGTAGTCACAAGCAGTGAACCTGAACTCAAGACTACTGGAGGCATTCCAACATTTGAAATAAGTACCACTAGTGTGTCTGAATCAAGTTCAACTGGAACACCATCATTTCCTGGGACAAGTAGTAGTAGTGTACTTGACACGTCAACGGTAGCTATCAGTGAACTAAGTACCAGTACCACAAGATCTACAGATGTACGTACCAGTGAACCAATCACAAGTAGAGGAATACCTACTTCTCATATTATCACAAACAATGATAAATCTGAACTAACCACAGTTGGAGACACAACAACTGAGATAAGTACCGGCTTGCCATCTCAAAGCACAAGTTCTGGTACATTTGATGTTACTACTAGTGTTGAAATAAGCACACCCAGAGAAACATTTACACCTGAGATAACAACATCAGTCACAACATCTAAAGTAGATCTAACTAGTGAAAGCACGTCCTATGTCATGTCTACTACTAGTACATTGGAAAATACCATCACAAGTGAAGCACCTGATTTCACCACAGCTGACAGCAGATCTACCATTAACTTCACCACCAAAACAGAAGAGTCAAGTACACAGACACCACTTGAACCCACAGCTACAACTGAAACAATGAGAACTGATACCGTTAGTACTACTGAGGATAAGTTAAGCACATCAGGAGAAAGACCAACAATCCAGACAACAACTAGCATGGTACAAGAAGTAAGTACAACCGGGGAAAGATCTACACTAGGTTTTACCAGTAGTGCACCAGAAGAAAGAACCACAGAAGGGACCACCTATTCACAGGACACAAGCACTGCACCTGAAATGAGCACAACTCTACAGGAAAAAACATCATTTAGAAGTTCTGAACCAACCACAACTAGTTCTAATGGAGGACTAACAGCAAGCACAAGTTTTATTAGTGAACCTCAACAAGACACAACTAAAGCAAGTTCTACAAGTAATGTCAATACCAGCACAACATCTCCAATAAGCAGTTCTACAGAAAAATATACATCTGAAATCACCAGTACCTTACCTGACATATCCACCAGTGAACAAAGGACAACTCAAGGGATAACAACCAGCCACGGTACAACCACCAGTGCTTCTCAAATTATATCGACTCCTGAAATCATGACCACTAAAGAACATGAATCTGCAGCAAACTTAGGGACAACTACTGTTTTGACAACCAAAACTACTATACATGACATTTCTACAAGTGAACAGGAATCTACAACTAACATAATCAATACATCAGAATCAATCACAGAAGAACAAAGTAGCCCTAGTGCTTCATCAGAGACGTTACCACCTGTAACTGCACAATCCACCAGTGCTATCAAACCACCAGCAACCATGACAACACAGACTGCAACGGCATCAATTACAACACCACAGTCCACCAGCCCTACAACTACACATATTACCAGTACAACCAAACCAAGCACCGTCATCACCACAACAACCATAGCGTCCACAACCTCACTGAACATAAGTACATTAAAACCAGCAACATCTGCTTCATCACCACCACCTACCATGCCTAGTGTAAGCACTGGACACACAACCATATTAACAACTGTGGGTATTTTGAATACCACTGTAACTTCTTATACACCTATGACATCATCTTTTGGACCAGTGATATCAACAGCAGGAAAATACACAGGCATTTCAACAACGTTTGGACCCTTAACATCTACATCTTCATTGGCCAACTTTACAACCACAATCATAACTACAACTAGTAAGTATTATTTTTTTAACATTTTAATTACAGTGCCAATAATTCACAAATTATGTTAAACTGGAAATAAAAGTCTTTATTTTAGGTTCAGATTATTGGGTGAATTATAGCTAGAAAGTTACTATGTATGAACATAAAGTCATGTATAAATGACATAGTCATACATAGCGTACTAAAAGACTTCAGTTACACCTTGAATCCAATGTCTGTCAGGCAGTTGTAGGTTTATCACAGCTTGAGAGCCACAGCTTGGTCACCACTGATACAGAAAGAAATACAGTATGTTATAAAACATACCTATAAGGGCTTATCCACACATCTAAGACCTTATTGTGGACACAAATTCCTAAATCGTTTTGCAGCCCAGATTTGAATCTGAATTTGAGTTCAGGACATTCACAAGGATGGCATCTTTGTGTTCTGTCTGTCTTTGCACAAACCCAAAGACTTCTGTGGGCGTGTGTGGTCCACACTAAAATAATGCATACATGTGCTATCCGTGGACAATACGGATATCACATGTCCACGATTTACAAACAGATAAAAAATTACTAAAAGTGTCATTTTGCAGACAGTCCTCTGTCAATAGTTAATTCACATGTGTACATGTACATTTAATTCACAATATAGCACGCCAATATATATTTACTTTGCCATGAACCCTAAATATTGTGCTATTATAATGTCTTGTGGATAATTTGTATCACTTACTAGGAAGCTTGCTTTGCTAGAAAATACATTTGTAAATTTGCATTTACAAGTTACAAGAATCTAGGTGATATTAGCTTGACCTCAACTAAAAATCTCTGCTTGTCTCATTGGCATTTTCTTCAAATAGCAATTGTCTATTGCAACCTTCCTTGTGAACATGGTCAATGTTATTTCAAGCCTGGAACTACAACCCCTGCATGTCAGTGCAAAAATGGCTTTACTCCTGATCCTGCACAATCAGAGAGAATGTGTATTGGTGAGTTTATGACCTTTTTTGTGCTTCAATAGTATCAGTTGAACACTGTGATAATATCCACTTCTGCTATCCGCTAACTATCTAGAATCTAACTAAGTCCATCTTCACTTTATAGTGGTTATAGAAGGAATTTACTAAGTAAATGGTATTTCATTCATTATAACTGAATTCCTCCTGAATGTGTCTTACAGATATCGATGAATGTAAACAGAATCTTTGCCAACAATCCTGCGCCAACACTTTTGGTGGATTTTCCTGTTCTTGTAAAGATGGTTACTCTCCAAATCCAAATGACAACACAAAATGCATTGGTAAGATTGAGTTTTAACCTCTTAACTACCTGTTTTGGACCTTGAAGAGGATGTCCCAGATTTTTATATTGCTAGCTTAAAAGGGTTTTCTGAGATTTTTTTTGATGATGACCTGTTCTCTGGATAGGTGATCAGTATCTGGTAGGAGTCCAACACCCAGGACCCCCCCTGATCAGCCATCCTGTGAATGTTGCTGCCTTCTCGCAGCTTACCAAGCATAGCGCAATATAGCATCTGTGCTTGGTATCATTCTCTGCCTGATTCACTTCAATGGGCTGAGCTGCTCCTAGGCAGTGCTCCAGACTAAAAAAAATACCTAGGAGCCATTGGCTCCTGAACTGAAAAATTTAGGAGCCAAATTAAATTTTTAGTCGCCAAATTTAAATACATATAATTATAATTAAAAAAAAGACTTGGAGGAGAAGATGGAATGTCCAGCCCATAATAGAACAGTCCTATCCTATTTTTTGGGGGGACAGGGTGACTAAAAAATGGCGAATTGTGTGTTTTTTATTTATTTTTTTCTGTTACGTGTTCACCGCATAGGAGATTTTTAAAATATTTTAATAGTTTGGACTTTTCGGACGTGGCAATATGTAAAATGTTTATTTATTGTTAATATATTTTATATGTAAAATTGGAAAAGGGGGTGATTAAGGGGCTGTTCAGACGGCCATAGTATTGCGCATCCGCTCCGCAATACCACGGATGCCACCTGGCGTGTGTTCCACAATTTGCGCCACCAATGAGACTAGTAACTCGGGGGGGGGGGTGGCTGGGGAAGGGGGCGCACTGCACCACCAATGAGACTAGTAACTGGGGGGTGGGGGGGTGGGCGAAACGACGCACTGCGCCACCAATGAGACTAGTAACTGGGAGGGGCTAATTACCGCGTTGCCCTGTTATTGAGACCGGGTATGTTATACTGCTGTCTCCTATACTTGAACTAGTGTGCTTTACATTCATTGTTATTTTTTTGTTTGTTAGTTTGTTTTTTAACTTTTTATTTAATAAATTTTAGCCCCCTAGGGGCTAGAACCTGGGATCTTTTAATCCCCAGTTCTATTCACTCTAATAGAGATCTATTAGGGTAAATAGGACTTTACACTCTCCCTGCTTTCCTGTGCTTTGTGCACACGGCAGCAGGGAGCTTACCATGGCAGCCAGGACTTCAGCAGCGTCCTGGTTGCCATGGCAACCGATCAGAGCCCCGAGATTACACTGCTGGGGCTCCGATCGGAAGTGCCACTGCCACCAATGAAAGGGGGGAGAGGGGACCCTGTGGCCACTGCCGCCAATGTTTATTATACTGGGGCGTTGGGGGGGAGGGCCACTGTGTCACCAATGAAGTTAACTCTGTTTAATAAAAGTACTGGAGCGGGGGCCGGCGTGGAATCACATAACCGACACCCGACCTGTATTATAGGGAGCTGCAGTCAGTGGTAGTTAACCCCTCAGGTGCCGCACCTGAGGGGTTAACTGCAGCATATGGGAGCTCCCTATAATACAGGTCGGGTGCCGGCTATGTGATCCGGCACCCGCTCCTGTAGTTTATTAAACAGAGTTAACTTCATTGGTGGCGCAGTGCGCCCTACCCTCCTCTGCCCCTCTCATTGGTGACGCAGTGCGCCTTCCCCCTCCCCTCTCCTCTCCCATTGGTGGCAGTGGCAGCAGCAGCACAGGGGGGAGGGATAGCTTCCTTCTCCCCTGTGCTTCTGAGGGAACATGGTGCGTGCTGACAGTATCG
Source organism: Rhinella marina (assembly GCA_900303285.1). Taxonomy (NCBI): domain Eukaryota; kingdom Metazoa; phylum Chordata; class Amphibia; order Anura; family Bufonidae; genus Rhinella; species Rhinella marina. The sequence continues at coordinate 116,127 of ONZH01020345.1, forward strand.
GTAAATGCTGGATCTAGGCGCAAATGTCTAAAGACTAAAGACTAAGACTAAAAAGTCTTGTCGCCATTTGAAAATTCTGAGTTGCATTGACAACTATTTTGGTCGCTATCTGGAGCCCTGCTAGGCCATGAACATGTCGTCACTTGGCCTGGGAAAAGCAGGGTATAGGCTGTGGAGCTATTGCCCGCTGATCGGCAGGGGTCTTGGGTGTCGACCGCGCATAATCAGATACTGATGACCTATCCAGAGGATAGGTCATCAGAAAAAAAAATCTCGGAAAACTTATTTAAACTTCGGATAAGCCATCTATATCAGACTGGTGGTGTCTGACACCCTGCAGCCTTGCCAATTACCTATTACGAAGTTTCTTCAGTGTCTGAAATACTCAGCTCTGTAAATTGTGTAGTGAATGTTGCTGGTTACTGCGTCACAGCATTCATTCATTTCATATCAATATTACATAAAAGTAGCTTTTAATCGGGATATGGAGTAGTGTTTCCTAATTTTCTTTCTTTTTTTGTATATTTTTAAACACTATATTTCTCTTTTTTTTACTATTTATTTCTCAGACTTGAGACTTGTGTACATGGAAGTCCTAAGAGTCCTCTCCAGCTGCCATAGCAACCACCTTTACCCAGCAACAATGCTGTGATGGGTTTATGAAGGAATGGGGAGACCAATCCCTCTTTTACGCACTTTGATGCTGCAGTTGCTATTGATGGGGGCATTTGAGTGGCTAAACTGCTAGGATTGCATTTATTTCCAAATTTGCAGCTGCAGCAAGAGCCTGGCTGTGTATTACAGCCCTGCTCCTGCTACTGATGTTGTGGGGTCAGTGGATAAAGACGTGCTTTGCAAACTGGGGACTAGCACCCAATAAAACACCCCCTGAAACATACATTTTCATTTTAGGTCAAGAAGATGTTAAAGTGATTGTCCAGATTAAAACATTATTGAGAAATGCCCAAGAATGCTTTACAAAAAATTAAAAAATATCATACTAACCTCTCCTATTGCCCACTGCTCCTGTTCCAATGCTTCTTGGTCCCCTGCTGGTCTCAACTTCCTGGTTACTTTTGACATGCAGGAGGCGGGTTACCACCAGTGATTGGCTGAGTAATCATTTCATGTGTGTCAAGAGGCAACAGGAAGTAGAGACCTGCTAGGGACCAGTAAGTCTCAGAATGGGAGCTGTGGAGATGAGTGAATATAGGAATAAATAAATAAAACTGAGGCCGAATAATTGTTTTCAGCAACACTGTCCCTATACTCAGCTCACAGGACAATGACGGAGACCGCGCAGGATGAGGGTTTTAAAAGGCTGACAGGGGATGGCTATCTGCTGATTGACTGGCTGCACAGCATTATGGGTCATCTCACATTCCTGGGATTCTTACATTCTCTTTGTAATACATGCAGCAGACATTTTAGGAAAAAATAATTCATTTTCATTACCATGAAAATTTGGATTTGTTGTGAATAAAAGTTTTCCTAAAATTCAGACCAAATTCCACTCCAAATGCTTCATTCAACACTACTCATCACTGAATGTGATAACAATTAATGAGATTTTTTTATTGTTCACTAGAAAACAATTATTGCAAGAATTCCCCCTGTGTCCACGGCCAGTGCCAGAACGGAATATACGGATTTACCTGCTTGTGTTCCAGTGGATGGGAGGGAAAAGCCTGTAATACAGGTAAGAAAGCAGGAGTGCTTTAAATATTATGAGATACTATGCATTACCCATAGATTTTATACAACTGGGCTGGAGATGACTGGACCTTGGATTGTTATGTGATTTTGTATTACCATACACTTCAGTCTCTATTTCTATTTTCTCCTATAGATATTAATGAATGTACTAGAAACAACCCCTGCAGTTCTCAGGGCACCTGTATTAACAACCCAGGCTCTTATACTTGTCTGTGTAGACCTGGATGGACAGGACAAGCATGTACTGAAGGTAAAACTTCAAGGATGTTCCATGTGCCTTTCACCACTGACTTATTATTACCATTCATATGGTAAATTGATTAAATACTTAGATTTTTCATAATCACAGAAAAACCAGTGACCGATGATGATATTAGCATTTCTTTGGAAATACCACCATATAGAAAGCTCTTACAGGGAATTGTCTCAGACAGAATTATATCACCTGCATACAGTATACCGCCTACAATTAAGAAACCTGTTTTTCCACAGTAAATGGGCTACACTTATCAAGGCCCACAGCAACCAATCAGATTCCACTTTTCTTTTTTCAGTGCTCCTTTGGAAAATCAAAGGATCAATCTGATTGGTTGCTATGGGCAGTTAGAAATGAGCATGAGGTGGATGCATACAGTATGGTGTGGTGTACAGACATCTTCCTAGAGCTTTCAAAGAGGTGATTTACATTGTCCAGTTACCTTTAGGTTTGTCTCAGTACCTAGCAATTGTAATGGTAACTGGCTAGTGTAAATGATATAAAAGAACAATGATAAAAGACAAAAAATGTCATTTGTCGTTACTATTGACAGACCAAGCCCATGTAAAAGTCTTCAGGACACTCAGTCAGTGTTAATGCCACTCCTAGCAGACTTCCATTAACGTAAGGTACAAGTGTGCAGCTCCCACAGGAGTAGCTGGCACTCCTTCCCTCACCTGCAGTAAGAATCGACCTGATGTAAATGCCCAATAAATCCCTTCGTCCTACAGGAGATTTGTTTTGTAATTTTGCAATGATGATACATAAACTGAAAGGTTTATTTTATGACAGAATGTGTTACTATATTGCTCATTGTTTTGCTTGCTCTATCATGATGAATGCCTGGAAATAACGGTGAATTGATTTGATTTCTCCCCCAGATATAAATGAGTGTTTGCAAAATCCATGTGGAAATCGTGGTTCTTGCTATAACACCATTGGAAGTTATGGATGTAATTGTAATCCTGGATACACTGGTGCAAACTGTAATGAAGGTAAGAGACAGTATATATATATATCCCCTGAGGAAGCCCGCAGGCGAAACGTGCGTTGGGGCTGAGATATATTGGTCGGTATCTTGCATATTTGTTTGTCTGTTGTGTTTTTATCTTTGGCTGATAGATTTTCCTTCCATTTGAACTAAATTCGCAAGCGTCTTGTTGAACTGTTCTTGCACTATGCACTTTATTGTGATGTAATTTATTGCACATTTTTTCGGCCCTTTACCTCCTTTATAGACAATATACTAACATGATACTGTGATAATGTGACCATATACTCAATTTTTTCTGTAATACCTTACCACCGCTTGTATACTTTTCACATGATTTATGGAATGTGGTTTTAATGCTTTGGACATTAATAAAATTCTTTTTCATTATATATGGGGTGTCCCTTTGTTTAATTGGGTTTGCTGTATCAGAGTGGTTGGACACCTATTGAGGCAATACTGAGCCTTCTTTTATTTTTGGTGTTATTAATGAAAAAGATTGTAAATTGTTCAGAAATCTGGGGCATTGTGCTTTGTATTCTGCATTGTCTGGGAGAATTTGATGCACGTATACTGGGAAATTGGTGGTACAGGGGATTTCATAATAAGCTTTGCTATGGAGTTCTTCTCCGGTACTGGTAATCCTACAGATTATCACACATCTTCTCCAGGAACATAAAATACTTCACATGGGAGAATATCTCAATGATTATGATAATCATGACTTTGTTTCATCTAGTATAGTTGTACTGTAGAATTGCTTATGTAGTGAGAATATACATATGATACCTGAAGAAGATGTTTATAGCTAGCCATTGTGATATCATTCCAATCATAGATGTATTTATTATTATTACTGTTACTATTATTATTACTATATTTAAAGTGATTATCATTATATATGTAACACTGTTTTCTCAACAGATATTAATGAATGTCTGAGTAACCCCTGTAGAAATGGGGCCACCTGCAATAATCTAGTCAATAGTTTCAACTGCTCCTGTGTTCCTGGATTCACCGGTAGATTCTGTGAAATAAGTGAGTACCTTACACAGTGTGCGGTATTTTGTGTATATTTGTGCCTTTTTACATTTATTGATATCTATATTTTCTTTTGTAGATATCAACGACTGTACCCCCACATCATGCAGAAATGGCGGCATCTGTATTGACTTAATAAATGGTTTTTCCTGTATATGTCCGGCTAACTGGGAAGGCCTAACTTGCAATATTGGTAATGGATTATTATTATTATTTTACATGTTTTCATTAAATAATGATCTATATTAAACCTCTAATGTTGTACCTGTTCATGCTTTCTAGATGTGGATGAATGTACAACTGGACGTCATAGTTGCAGCCCTAATGCCTACTGTACAAACACGCCGGGGTCATATAACTGTACTTGCAACTCTGGCTATGTGGGTAATGGATTTACTTGCAAAGGTATGTTGTATACACATTTATCAGACTAAAGTTATTCCTTTTGGAATAATAACACACACTTACAGAATATTTTGTTTCTATTCCAGAGGACAGATTGTTTGAATACCGATATGATAACACAGCTACACGGCGCACTCAAGATTTCTTTTCTCCTATAATTAACATCCCAACAGGCTTTCCTTTTGGTGCATCATTTTATAACCAGTTATATGTAAGTTTCAGATTTCCAGCTCTAATAACTGCAATAATACAGAATGGAAAAACTATTGAAAGTTTCAGATCAGGGCAGATCAATCACAGGAATGTCTGAATTAAAGGGATTGTCTGGTTTATATACTCTATTAGGGAACTCTGAGGTTACAAAGTGTGGTGGCTCACTCTTAAAGACTATCAATAGCAGAGAAGGCTACAAAGAATTTTGACATGACCTGTCATGCCCTTGCATTACATGGACAGACCATTAACCCCATTCAGGACTTTGCAATTTTCCATTTTTGAATTTTCATTTTATTGCAGACATTAGCTCCTAGTGTCTGCTGCCCCCTGTGCTCATGAGTGGGTGCTATTTTTAAAGATGAACTTACACCATAAATATACAGTCCAGAAAGGGTTAACTTCAGTGGTAACTTTGTAATGCTCAATTTCTCAATATTAAGAGAAGCACTGTCGACATCAGGTCTACAATGATGCAGAGCAGGGGTATAGCTATAGGGAGTCTGAGTGCACGGACCTCTGCCACATAAGAAGACACTGGTGTTATAAACGTGTTATAAACGGCACAAGCCATGAAAGCACTAGACAAGCCTTGGGGACACCGACACCTCTGTTATATGTTCTAATAACTATATAAACTCTTTTTCTTCTTTTTAACAGTTCACAGACAATGGCATTATAGTTTTTCGGCGAACCTCTTATGAATCATTATATACACTGAGATATCCTTATAGTACCTTCTACAACAATGATTATTATACACCCCCCATGATTGCTGTTTTCTGGGCAGATGCAGATTTCTCCGCGATGGGAGAACTTTACTATCAGGTGAGATATTTCTTTCTATAATTCAATTCTCAATATATCGGCATTGGATAGACGCAAGCCCTTCTAAATTGTAGAACATTAGAGAGAATCAGAGTTCTGTTATGTATTTGATGTACTAAGAATGATGGCATCTGCTGAATTCTATATTGACTATAGTATCAAATAACTGGAATAAGAGTATTCCCCTCAATGAAAGTTATGTACAATCAAAGGCTAGGAAAGTAATGCAATTGAAAGGTGTTCACTTTCTCTTTCAGACTATAAAATATTTGAATCTCTCTGCTCTTTGTTTTTTCAGACATATGACTTCCAAGCTTCACCCGATCTAAACCCAACCTTCAAAAGCCAACTTGAAACAGAAATAAAGTCATATTTTCCTTCCCTTCCTAAGACTTTTCGAGCTCTTTGGGCCATAAAGATAACATGGTATCAGGTTCTGCCATATCCTTGGTATTTCTTCAACTCCTTTGAGGTAAGATAATTAGGAACAGCAGGACAAGACACATTGGTTTCTTCAAATGTTTCCTCATTCACTTGTAAAACTTTCCACACTCAAAAGTCAAATTGCTTGAGGACAACAACTGCTATAGCCTGGTCACTGGATTAAGCGTTAGTGTAATGTCAAACACAGCATTTGGTTTGATTAGTCTGACCTACATCACAGATGGCTTTTGCCCATAGTACTTTCTGTACACTAATGCTCTTAACCTTTCTGTTCTTAGAGCCAGGAGCAGACATACATCAGATTGCACAGGGCACATGTGCAAGGACAGAAAATTAGGCACTTGCAATCATAATGACAGTAGGAAGCTACTAGGCTCCTATACACTTGCACAGGTTGCATACGTAGTATGTCCACCTCTGCTTATATCCCACCTGTTTTCCATCTATATCTGGTTTCATAGGTCACTAACGCTTAGTTTTTAATATCATTAGTACCGAATGCAGACAGCTATAAATACTCAGCCAATACTTAGATTCAATGGTTATTAATGGAGATGAGCGAATTTCATATTTTGAAATTCTTTCACGCTACGTTTGGTGGTAAAAGGTGAATTGCGTTATGGATTACGTTACCACGGACCATAATGCCTTTAGAGGCATTCCGTTATTCATTCCATCATAATAGAAGTCTATGGCATGCATAACGGATCTGTCTGGTCTCCATTATGCAGGGGAGTCCATTATGGACCGTGGTAATGGAATCTATAACGCAATTCACCTTTTACCACCAAACGAAGCATGAACGAATTTCATAACATGAAATTTGCTCATCTCTAGTTATAAACATTACTAGGCGCTGTAGTATTAGATTTAATATTATAGACTCTTACTAACAGCTATTTTATTAATATTTTATTTTATTAATCTATTGCATGCAGCCTATCGTTCTAACTGTAACATTTTTATTCCAGACAAACACCTACCAAGCTGTGTTAGTCACAGATGGCATCTTTTCTTTTTGCCTAATGCGATTTGCAGATGGAGGAATGAATTGGAGATATTACTCACTTCCTAGTTATTACCTACCAAAAATGGGCTACTTCAGGTATATTGCTTCAAGCATGATTTTTAGTTTTAAAGTTTAGTGCAATATTTCTTCCTATAACGCCGATGGATGTTTAATTGTGCACTGCATGTCTGCCTTACCTCAGAATATGACCTATTGTTTAAATCACATTTTTGAGCGAAACATATTTTTAATACTTTACCGGCATGTTTGGTGGATGTTGGGTCTTTAAATATTACACCTACTCAGTACCTGAGCATGTACCATAGCCACCAGCCTTCGTCTCTTCTAGGACTCTTTCACACGAGCGTGACAGATTAGGTCCGGATGCATTCAGGGTGCGTTCAGGAAAGCGTGCACAATTTTGCAAGCAAGTTCAGACAGTTTTGTCTGCAATTGCATTCAGTTTTTCAGTTTTTTCTGCGCGGGCGCAATGCGTTTTGATGCGTTTTTCAAACGCGTGATAAAAAACTGAAGGTTTACAAACAACATCTCTTAGCAACCATCAGTGAAAAACGCACTGCATCCGCACTTGCTTCAGGATGCAATGCGTTTTTCACTGAAGCCCTATTGACTTCTATGGGGCAGGGCTGCGTGAAAAACGCAGAATATAGAACATGCTGCGTTTTTCACGTGATGTGTGAAAAAAAACGCTCATGTACACAGACCCATTGAAATGAATGGGCCAGAATTCAGTGCGGGTGCTATGCGTTCTCGTCACGCATCGCACTAGCGCGGAAAACTTGCTCGTGTGAAAGGGGCCTTAAACAGAATACACCCAGAGGCAAAGTCCATGTTCAGCGATAATGGTGATTATGTATTTGAAAACCCACAGATGCTGTGGCCAATTGCGACCACAGCATCTGAGAAGGCTTTTCCTGGGAGCGCTATTCTCCCGAAGGCCCAAACAGCTCCCCTTCATAGAAATCAAGAGAGATGTTTGGTTGCTACAACAGCTTTGGACCCATCAAAGGATCCGAGGCCTGCCACAGCAATATTCTAGGGAGCCCTGACTGCATCAGGTCTCCATAGGAATCTATTGAATCTCCCTATAGGCTGCAAGGGTAATTCATTGCAGTCTATGGGAGAAGAGACCAGATGATCGCATGTTCAGATCCCCTAGGGCTGTGATGGGTAACCTCTGACATTCCAGCTGTGATAAAACTACAGCTCCCAGGATGAAAACTTGCTTGGCTGTTCTTAGGACTCCATAGAAATGAATGGAGCATCACTTCCTTCGGGGGACAGGTCACAGAGCATGCCTAGAAAACTCTCCCATAAAAGTCAGTGAGGCCCCTTAAATTCTATTGTGCCTATGACCCATAATGGCTGCTATAGAGCATATCTCTAAATGCTGTTAAGAACAGCTCAACCAAGATGACCACTATGATAATCATTTTCAGGAAATAGAATTGAAAAAAAAAACTACAATCAGACAATAACAGATTAGAAAAAAAGCATGTTTCGCTATCTGGTTTTAACAAGAAGAAAAAAAATTATTGACAACACCTTCCCTTTTTAGCTACCTTTTAAATTAACTTAATGGCATGTAAAAATTATACAGTCAAAAAGTAATCCAAATAGACGCTTACCAAATACATTGAAAGCTTTTAGGAATTCTGGAAACATTCTGTATTATCGTTATATTATCAATAATAATCTAATAAATGCCTGTTATAATATTACAAATTATTCACAAAGTTCATCCACTGGAAACAGCTACTTCCCATTCCTCTTGGCTCAACATATCCTTAGCACGTGGTTACCAGTTTTTTTTTTTTGTTGTGGTTGCAATGCTGTATCTGTTTCTATGTGTGACCACCCAGTGGTCGTGTTGTGAATTACATCCTGTCCAGGGTTTTTATAACAGGTCATCATACTGTGTTGAGCTGTTTTCATGAGATATTTCCCTTAAAGGGGTTCTCTAGGATATAACAATTGATGACCCGTCCCTGGGATAGGACATCAATGTCTCTTCAGTGTTTTTCTGTAGTTCTGGCGCTGGAACTACATTGTTCTGTCCACTGGTTACTGAATAGAACTGGTTGCTGCAGTGCGGTACCTATTGAAGTGAATGGGAACAGCACTACACTATTCATCTCTGTCCCTGTACTCGTGAACAGCTTATCGACGGTGATGCAGGAAATTGGACCACACTGGTCTGATATAGATGACCTATCCTAGGGGTAGGCCATGAATTGCTAAATCCTTCACAAACCCTTTAACCAAAACCGAGCTAAAGTAATGGTGGGCTTGTCTTTGTACCAGAACCGGCGTCAAGGAATGAATGAACAGTTTGTTTTACCCAAATGTCAGTATATGTCTTTTGTTTACAGAGTCCTGAAACTAAATGTAGAACTTTCTTATACTGCAAAAACATAGACTGTACAGTTATGGTGTAGTGTTATATTAATGGGTACACCACAATGTCTATAACTGGTGTTTCCTGTCTGTTTGACTTTAGTGGAGAACCCACAATGTATCCTACTTCTAGTAATTTCCCTTCTTATAACGACCCACAAACCGACTCTTCTGCTAGTATCGTGAAGAGATATACTCCAGATCAATACGTAGGACAAAATACATGTGAGTACTCTCCATTTCTTTCACTATAAATTTGTAAATGTCCTCCTGTAAAACTAGTAATATGCTGCCTCTTTTTCCATGGATTCCTTTCACAACTCCTCTTGAGATGCAAGGATGTTTTTTCACATGGATTCTGGCAACTTTTCATATCTTCCATTATACCGCAGGGAGTAGCAGAGGTTCATAACCTCTATAGACTAGAGAAACTTGCTTTTTGGGACACAAGGAGCCATTTGACCCCCTGACCAGACAAGTCATTCCCATGCAGGGTAATCAGAGACTAACGTCAGAGTTAATAATTAGGAAGGACTACAAGTGTCAGAACAACAGGCACATGGGAAGTCAGACAGTCAAGGGTCAAATCCTGGTCAGGACAGCAGGAGTTCATTCAGAGGAGTAGTTATTTGGATCAGAGAATCAGAAGACAAACCAGCAATCAATCACTTCAGAAATAAGGGTCAATAACTGGCACTTACTGAGCAGCAGAGCAGATTCTTAAAGAAAGCCAATCTCCTAGACTGGATGACATTACAGGAGTGTGGACAGGTAGTTTTTTGCAGAGGTCCCATATAGTGTGACACAGAGTCCAATATGGGACCAAACAGTGGACCAGACAGCACACGGAATTGCCATGTCCATGAGGCTTGGAAAACTGTTTTACAGTATTAGTTCACAAAGTATCTCAAAGCCTACAGTAGCTTTGTATTGACAGACATTTAATTTCTTTGCTTTTCTTATGGCAGATAAAAAAGGCTATTGGGCTTATCGTCTGGAAATGAACACAGCCAACACACAGAATTACAGGCAGAAATGTTTGAATTGGTACTATGCAGACATTAATGTACCATCATACTGGATGTATTACGCACGTCCATGCCCTTGCTCATATTGGCAGGCTGTATTTGATTCTTCTTTTACACCGGCAAGTCGTCTAAGCTCTTATGGCTTTCAACATAAATATACAGGTCAGTCTCCATATCATAAAGTACTTTTTTTCATATATGAATTTCTATACAATTTTCTTGCTTCCTTAGATATTCCATGTTTCTATGAAATCTTTGTACATCCATAAAAAGTTTGCATTTCATTTTAAAGTGGGAAAAAAATGGCTTGTACTACATTATGCGTTAATTATGGTTATAATAAAGCAAAATTTAGTTAAAAAGGCCCTGTCAACTATACTGGTATGTGTGTTATAGTAAATACTTGCATTCTCGTGTTATGCTGTTCCTCTGTTATTCCTCATATATCTGCCTCCTGCGATAGTATGACAAGACGAACGAGCAAGTGGATTGTTGTTTTTTTTAAATTACCCACAAGTCACAAAAGATGCTGAAAGTGGTTCCCATTTATGTCTATGCATCTTTTGGCACGTCGGATTATGTTGGCCGATATTGCTTGCAGCTCTTCAACAGTGATGCTTCAGAAGAAAAAATGTCCTGCTTTTTCCAAGAAGATGGGGCAACATGCCACACCTCCAGGAACTCACTGGCACGGGTTCATGAACTGTTTACGGAAGAGCAAACTGTGAGCAAGGGGTTATGGCCACCACGTTCCCCAGACTTGTCCACATGCAATTTTTGTCTGTGGGGATATGTGAAATAGAAAGTGTCTGCTAACAATCCACATCCCCTGGATGAACTCAAAGAAAACATCACAAACACTATCCGCAGCATCTCAAGCAGTATCAGCCAACATAATCCAACGTGCCCACAGATGCGTGAATGGGGACCACTTTAAGCATCTTTTGTGACTTGTGGGTAATTGAAAAAACAATCCATTTGCTAGTTTCCTCGATGATTATTTGGCAGGGTTGAAAGATACTCTATACATGTACGGCAGAAGTCCAGTATTTAAACAAGGTGCCCGCTGAGAAGCTTTTACACAGCAGACACCTGGAGTTAATGTTTGTGACTGGAATTGTCACTGACCACAGATATTTAAACCCTCAGATGCTGTGGTCAATTGTGACCACAGCATCTGAGTGGCTTTTCCCTAATGGCTCTTCCATGCGGCGATTGAGGGAGCCATTTATTCATTATGGTAGCCTTGAGTTTTAGGAAGGCTTGAGGCTACTACAGCAATACATTCCTATAGAGCATTGGCTTTATCAGGGCTCCATTAGAATGTACCGTGTTAAATCGTCCATAGGTCACAGTGATAATTCATTCCAGTGTATGGGAGAAGCAATTAGATGATTGCATTTTCAACTCCCTTAGGGAGACCTAATAAAACATGTAAAAAAAAAAAAAAAAGAAAAAATTTAAATCAAAATACATAAAAAATATAAACATCATGGGTGTCAACGCATCTGAAAACGCCCGTACTAAAAATATAACGTCTAAAGGCATAACAGAAAAAAGTATGAAAATGGCTGATTTGACTTTTTTTAATTCCTTCTGTTATCCAAAAAATGTTTATAAAATGTGATCAAAAAGTCACACACACTAAATAATGTTATCAACAAAAGCTACAGATCATCCCCCAAAAAATGGACCCCCACACAGCTCAGTAGATATAGCAGTAGACAAAAGTTTTTTGGGGTCAGAATATGTTGATGTAAAAAATGATTTTTTTCAAATATTTAAATATAAAAATCCTATACATATGTGTTATCATTGTAATCATACTGAACTAGGAAATGAAGGTCACAGGTCAGTTTTGCCGCAAAGGGAACACCGTATGGAAAAAACCTGCAAAACTGTGGAGGAATTCCACCCCATTTGGAATTTTTTTCCTGCTTCCCACTACATTGTATGCCATATTAAACAGTGACATTAAGAAAAACAACTTGACCCGCAAAAAACAAGTACTAATATGGATATGTGAACGGAAAAATAATAAGTTATGGCTCCAGGAAAACACAAAAACTCGCATTCCAAGAGCTATAACTTTTTTGTTTTTTCATCAATGTACTGTATGAGGGTGTGTTTTTTGCAGGACAATTTATAGTTTTTAATGCACCATTTTGGGTACATAAAACAGCAGTCTAGCTTATACCCCCTTTGCTTATGTAAAAAGGCATATTGGTGGTCATTTATAAAAGTCATGGGTCATAATATCGTGATGTAAAGAAAAGTCGGTTTAGTCAACGGTTTTTATTTTTTAATATTAAAACACAAGAAAACTATAAAAATTCCAGTCCATTTGGAATTTTTTCAAGCCTCCCACTACATCATATCCAATATTAAAGTACAATTTGTGTAAAAACAAGCCCAAACATATGACTATGTGAACAAAAAAATAAAAATGATATGGCTCCAGGAAGGCCGGGGGTAAAAAAATGAAAAAAAACAAAAAACAAAAAAAAATAAAATCAAAAGGCCCTGAAAGGGTTGTAACAAATACAATGAAAATGCAAATAATGACCATTTACCACTAAATAATTTATTTCAATTTGCTCCTCCAGATTGGTATAGTCCATACTACAGTTTCCAGACTGCATCTTCATCGTGGTATGGAGGAGGCACACGATGTTACTACAATTACTGGGGCAGTTTGTCCTATGGAGAGAAAGAAAGATACACACCAACCCCATGGCAATATGAGAACAGTTGGTTGAGATGGTGGGACCCTTACTACTACTACAATTTCTATTATTACAACTACTTTCTACCACAGTTACAGATACAACGGAATCAATATAAAGGTAATAATTGTATGATACTCATTGATGATATGCAGTTTAATACGGTTCTAGGTGTTTGGCAGATCATCTGGTTTAGTTTTTTGCTTGCCGTCTCAGTAGAAAATATTACCATCATATTACATTTATCTTGTCCCTACAGAACTTGAAGTTGATCCTTACAATAACTGCTGCAGGTACTCCGGCTCTTCATCTCTATGTTCCTTGTACCAACAGAGAAGACCTTCTGATTTCTGCTTTGGATATATTCCACCAAGGTTTGGTAAGCATAAGCAGCTTGGGGCTCCCTAGCTGTAATTTGATGTTTTTTTTAACCTTTTTAAAGAGTTAAACTCAATACATATTGTTCTATTTTAGGCTTTTTCTTTGGTGACCCCCACATCAGCACATTAGATGGAGTAAAATATACTTTTAATGGCTTGGGAGAGTTCATTTTGACCAATATTAAAGATGAGAATGGCACAGTTATCTTCAGGCTTCAAGGACGAACTGCTAGGGCTGGCAATGACACGCAGGCGACCAACTTTGTGGGACTGGCCGCCATAATTCAAAATGGGACAACGGTAAAGTTTTATATGTATCCACTTGTACTGTGTTGGCATTATATATGCTGAAAATCTCATCCTACAACATTCTCTTCACTGGTCTCTTTATATAGATTGAGTGGATACTTCAGGGAAGCAATTCAACTATTGTGAAACTCAATGGCACGGAATTTACTTTACCAGGTAAGATAACATTTCCAAATAGATGTTATTTAAAGAATGTTATTTAAATGTGCAACTTTAAAATTTTTGTCGCAAAATAATTTATATAAAATAATACAATGTTAGTACCAAAAACCCAGAATGTTCATATTGTAAATATCTTTTGACTTGAATTAAACATGACTCAAAATTTTAGATAGATTCAGGAAAACCGATTCCTCACTAACACTATATTTTTTAGAATCAAGATTTAGCTAAAAAATATTGAAGACTGTTTGCAGGTGCCATGATGAATGTCCAAAGGCATATTGTACATCTTGTATGTAATTCCTGTTTTGTGTGGATATACCTGGTTAATATATTCTAATTTAACTCTTTCAAGACAACTCTACCTATGTAACCCAAATCACACTGGAGAAGACAGACAAAGATGAAATACAAGCCTCATTCGATGGTGGGATATCAGTTACAGTTTCCGCTGATCAGGGAGCTCTGAGCTTTACCACAATGTTAGATATTTCCTACAAGAATAAAACAGAAGGCCTCTTGGGTAAGATCCAGTCTCCTTCCAGTTCTTCAACTGCTAGACTGTATATATATATGTTATCATTAATTTGCTATGTACTTCAGTTTATAGCTATAAATATAGCAATAAAAAGAACTATGAATATTCTTGTGTAATAACTGTGTGAATGAAAAAATTTACAGGGATCTTCAATGATGATAAGACAGATGATCTCATGGCAGCTAATGGGACCAAGCTAGAATTTAATGGTGTGAAACTTCCCAATGATTCCCTCATCTTTGAAATTGGAATGACATGTAAGTGGTTAAATCAATACAATTTGGTATAGTGTTCCTAAAGAGGAGCTATCAGGTCTGATGTGAGTCAGTTCACCTGTTTTGGAGTTTTGTGAATTAGCTATCTGATTCGCTGGTCCACGGAATAGAACACTGATACCTGAAGTTGCAAAAAGACTGTCCATTTGGTATACATTTGGGGGAAATGATCAGAAAGTTTTTGCATCTCTAATTATGAATTACTTTATTTCACAGGGAAAACTACACCTTTGGACAGCATCTTCATCTACAATGAAACAATTGGGGAATCCTGGTACACCTACAACAATAACACATTTGTGCCAAAATTTTATGATGAACTTCTCTTGACTAGTAGCAGTGAAGACATCCAGAAAGCAAATCAAACATGTCAAGGAAATGATGAGTGTATTTTTGATATCCTGAGCACTGGAAATGATGCTTTAGGGACAGCTACCCTTAACAGTCTCAATGCAGCCATTGAACAAAGCAGCACAATGAGTAAGAAACATTATTTACTCTGTTTCATATGATTTCATTAATTTTATACACAGATGTGTCCTTCGTTACTCCTCATGGCTCATCATATCTCGAGATGACCAGCTGTTTTACATAATTTTGTGATATTTTGTCATGAGATGTCTTAGATATGTGTCTACTTACAGTGACCAATTAGTTGCTTTGTGTATTGCAGTCCATCAAGAGTTTGCTTGTATGTTTCTATATAGATTTTTTCATGAGAAAGTCTATAAACAATTTCGCTCTATGGTAAGAGTGGCCATAATTCCAAGAATATTCAGCAATGGCCATTCTAAATATTTTTACCAAGTCCTTTAAATGCTATCCTCTAAATGAACAAGCTGTCAAGTTTGTCAACATAATCCAACTCTATAATTCCAGTTAATAAATGGTACAACTTTTCTCTACAGATAACTTTCCTCCAAATGTTACTGGACCCACCACTATCCACACCAAGCTTTTTGAGCCAATAACAGTGGATTATACAGCTACTGATGATAACAATGATACTGTGATCTTCTCTTTGGAGACAGACTCCTCTGACATCAATATAACAGGTGAATCTATGTCGGGTAGTACTGATGGTTATATGGGTTTTCAGTAAAAGTATCCAGTTCCGCCTATTAATTTGCTGTGATCACTGATAAATAAAGCATATCCCTCTTATCTACCATAATGTTAGTAATAATATATATTTTTTGTAAATATGCTTTATTCTCTTCCTTCTTTACTTCTGTACAGCTACTGGGATGCTGGTATGGTACCCCACCAGTTCAGCGCCAATTAATGTCACCGTAATTGCCAATGATTCTAAAGTCACCACTGCAGTGCTTCTAACTCTGGTGCTCTGCAACTGTACCAACAATGGCAGTTGTCTCTATGATAGTGTCACCGATGTAGCAAATGAGACCACAACTTTCCGGGTAAGCTATCATATGCATTCATGTTTTACAAGAAAGGAAAGCATATTTAATGATTTGTATAATTTACATACGTATCTATCTCACAATGCAGGTGGCTGGATGTAACTGTTCTGCCGCATGGACTGGGACTTTCTGTGAAGAGGACTTTAATGCTTGTGCAGGAAACACATGTTTTAATAGCAGCAGCTGTATAGATCACAAAGCACCTCAGGAAGGATTTGAGTGTGGTCCATGTCCTCCTTTTCTAACTGGAGATGGAATAACCTGCACAGGTCAGTACATGATTCACCTTTCTTCTCCTCCATACAGATTTTTTTAAGGATTTTAGAAAATATAATTCTTACCGTTCAGCTATCATCATTCAGGATAGAAAATTAAGCTCCCCCCTTCAATATTTATTGGGGACATGGGATTCTTTCAGCCGGATTGCATTGCTTTAAAATGTCTTTAAAACATATAAAGATCAACTTTGTTAGCGTGGGTTCGCATCAGCGTTTGTAATTCCATTATACAATTCCTTTATAACAAAGTTAAAATGGAATATAACGAAAGTTTAGGACGGAATGCAAAATGGAACCCTTTGAGAGGCATTCCATTTTGCTCCGTCCTAATACATGTCTATGGGCAGAAATAATGGTTCAGTTTTCTTCCATTATGCACGACAGCGTGTAGTTAGTTTCTAAGGACACAGCAAAAATAATTATCCAGTTAGCTCCTTAGGACATAGTTGTACATTCAAATGCTCAAGAAGTTAGATTGATTGGCCAGTGACTTGAATGGAGATGACCTGCAATACCAAACACATCCCTGGCGAACGAGGGTCACTGTTTATACAAAAAAGACCTTTTATTCTAATCCTACAGCCAAGCAAAAGCACCACTGAAAAGCATGGGATACAAGTGCAAGAGATAGGCCTATATTTATAGATAATATATTTCCTAAAAATTAAAAAAAAAGAAAAAACACAACAAAATCTGGAGATGCAATCTGAATTCATAGAGTAAGGGTTTTTTTTAGATCCATATTAAAGGGCTTTTTAATGGAGATAATTTCATTTTTAATGAAAGGTGACTGGAAGGGTTAAAAATGAAAAATAAGCCATACTGACTGTACCAATTCCCAGCTACTGTTTCGATACTGCTTCGGTCCTGTTACTATCGGCCTCCTTCCTGACTCAATCTTATTACACAGGAACTTAGAAGGTCTCCTCAGCTGTTTTATTTCCCCAGAAAACCTCTTAAAGGGGTTATGTCATTTTGACATATCATAAAGATATACCATCAATGTCAGAAAGTTACGAGTCCCACCAGGACACACATGCGTGGCCATCTTCCCTTCACAGCTATGGGGATATTTCCAAGCAGTCTCATTGTGGTGAATGGAGCTGTGGCTATGCTTGAGCAGTGCGCTCTCGTTTTATCTCTGCGGGACTTCCCAAAATAGCCGAGCATACTTGCTTGCATCTGCGATGCACTGTCCTTCACTTTGGGGGCTCCATTCTGGACGTAGGATGTGGTCACAGAGGGGGACCTTCACCTATCTGACATTGATGGCATATCCTATCTATATGTCATCAGTGTTTGAGTTGAGACAACCCCTTTAAATCACATTGGCAGTAGTGGTTAGGAATAGGACAGAAAAACATGGTGTATTATTAGTACTGTATGTGATATGGCAACATTACCATGCCCATTGCTATAGTCATTTTTAGAGTCCCTAAACACAATTATTTATTTCCAGATATCGATGAATGTTATCTCAACACATCAACTTGTCAGCAAATATGTAATAATTACGTGGGTGGATACAACTGCAGCTGCAATGAAGGCTACGAAGTGGATAAAAACAACAGCTCTCTGTGTGTCGGTAATGCCCTGTGCTCCATTCTGTCTTTCCATTATACACTAATTTACATGGTTGCTAAAGGTAGTTTTTGTAGAACAAGAGATGGTACTATTTCACACTACTAAAATATGTCAAAATGTTGAAGATGTTTAAAAAAGTTCTCCAAGATTTTTTTTTACTGATGACCTTTCCACTGTGATCAGTGGCATTCTGATACCTGGGACCCCGCCAATCAGCTGGTTTGAGAAGGTATTGGGGCTTCTGTAAATGCCGCTGCCTTCTCGCAGCTTACGAAGCACATCGTTGTACATTGTATAGCGGTTGTACTTGGTATCTCACTCAGCTCCATTCATTCAAATGGGGCTGAACTGCTCCTAGGTGACGTAATTGATGAACGTGTAGTCACTGGCCTAGGACAAGCAGAGAGCAGGCCGCAGAGCTCTTAGTAGTGCCGTTGCCTTCTCAAACAGCTGATCGTGGATGTGCTTGGTGTCAGGACCCCAGCGATCACATACTGATGACGTATCCAGAAGATTATCAGCAAAAAAAACAAAAAAAAAACTCAGAAAACCCCTTTATTTAAATGAAACCTATAAAACTATTGTTTTCTCTGCTTTTCCACAGACACTGATGAGTGCACTAATGGTACCAACGAATGTGTTGCCAACAGCGACTGTAAAAACCTTCCTGGAAATTATACCTGTGAATGTTCACCTGGATATGAAGGAGACCCATTAATATTCTGTGTTGGTAAGTCTTACTGAAAATTGCTAAAAGTTGTCTAACCATATATACTTCACTTCATAAATCCCATCATTCTGGTATATTTGTAATCTTTCTGCCAATGTTAGCCAAGGTCAGGTCTGCTCAAAATGATGTGACTATAGGCCTGATATTTCCGTCATTACATTTACATGCATTGCTTAGGTTGTATTGTCTTTACATGGCCGTGCCATACATTGACTGCAGTGAATCAGTATTCATTATTTTATAGAATCCACTAATTTAATACCCATATTTCTGACAGATATCGATGAATGTGCCACTAACACGTACATCTGTCCTAATGAATCAGTCTGTGTGAATACCAATGGATCGTATAAATGCCAGTGTCTGGAAGGATATGGTGGAGAAAACTGTTCAGGTAAGAGTTAGACAAATACAGAAAGTTGGCATTTCATCGGCATTCCCCAGTATATATTTTCCATCCAATGTTCACTCTACTCACCTGTCTGTATACTATAGTGTGAAGGTGAGCAATAAGAAAAAACATGGAAATCTGTTACATCTCATCTGCTACATCTTATGTTATGCATTTAACAATCACCTTACCCAGATAACGTAACAAGATTGTTTTTAGCTTGGAACAGCTTACGCAAGATAGGCCTTCAGACAGAAGCACCTAGTTCCTGTTTTGAATGACGAAGAGAATATTAGTCAGCCAACGCCTGAATAAGACTGCGCAGATGCAAAAGAAAATACAAAACCTATTGTATACATATATCCTGTTTTGTGATTTCATAAATTTATGCTCTATGTCCAAAAAAAGTTATATATTCTGGACATCCAATTATAATATGGTATGGAGATACATGTGATTTGATAACCACTCCTAAATCACTCCTAAATCAGAGAATTAAAATGAGACAGTGCTTCCTGAAAATAAAGAGAAGTGTATGGGATTTCAAACCAGCAACATTCTGTGTGGTCTGGAGTTCTTAGCGTCGACGCATACACTCGAATCTAATTTGGACAGAGACAATCAATTGAAGTAAGGGATAAAAAAAATATTTCCCTGACAATAGTATATGGATTGTTGCTCAGAATATCAAATCTCCTATGCCAGTTGTGTCCCTTCTTTAGGGATTTACGACATGATAAATGTAAAACATAAGAGTCAGACATCATATAGAACATGACAATCTCTTTCTAACAAAGCTAGTCCCAGCCCTGTACCTCACATGGATCCAGAGATCTCCACATTCATTGCTCCAATCACTCTGCTAAATTATCTTCAGGCTGGTCATAGATATGGCTGGTGAAAGCTGAAGGATGGGACTGAGCATATAAACCCATCTCAGTGAGGTACAATCTACATGTGGTGCTTTACAGATGACTCAGTGGTGATACTAAATGTTTAATTACATGTAATTATAAAACTATTCAGATCCAGGGGCTGGTTTATAAAAGGTAGAATATTTTCCTGGGAAGACCCCGTTAACTTTCCTCTTGAACCCCGCTTGTATTATCTCATTATTATATTAGGGTAGTAACAATTACCAGGCTGTGACAACATCTTGTATATTTTCTGAGGGTGGTTGTCAGAAGCCGCACAGCTGTTATGGTGTTTGCTCACCAGGTTTTTTCTGTTCCCCACTGCAGATATAGATGAATGCCTGGATAATACCACGTGTCCTTTGCATTCACACTGTACCAACATGCCTGGCTCGTACCTATGTGATTGTCACCAAGGGTACGGTGGTGACAACTGCACAGACATTGATGAGTGTTCAACAACAAACAACTGCAGTTTTTGGGCGGACTGTCACAACACTGAAGGCTCCTACAACTGTACCTGCAGGAATGGTTACTCTGGTAATGGGACGGATTGTGCGGGTGAGTTACTTCACATAATAGAGACCTGTGATCGCACTTATCTGCATTTTTAGATTTACAGCTGGGTGGGTAATCTGTGCTAACCTTCTTCACAATGATTCCCTGTCTCATACTTCCCTCCAGCTTCTTGAACATGTCTACCATATCTCACAGCAATTTCATGTTCTTCATACAATTTGCAGATATCGATGAATGTCTTGTAAATGCCTCCATTTGTGGAGTAAATGGAACCTGTAACAACACGATTGGCAGCTATGAATGCTCTTGCCGTACTGGATTTATACTTGTGAATGGAACATGTCTGGGTAAGTGCAGAGTAATGGTTAAACCGCCCATCATATCACATTGTAAGAACGTTCTGTATCAGAAGTAAAGTAACTGTAATACAGCATGTCTCAGTACAGTACAGAACAGGGAATGAAACTTCAGTTTTAGTACATTTCCCCCTTGTTTTTTTTAATATTTGTAAAGGGTCTTCCCTCCACGTAAAAAAAAAACATTTCAATGTGCCATGGCACATTAATCACATAGAATATTGTAGGACCACACTTACTACTACTCTTACTACTACTACTACTACTTTACAGTTACTATTACTGCTAGTACTATTACTCCTACAGTTACTGTTACTGCTAGTACTGTTATCACTACAAAAACAGTAATACTACTACAGCTACTACTCCTATTCCTACTATACAACTACTAGTACTTCTGCTACTATTACTACTACTACAGCTGCTATTACTACTGCTATTAATACTAAAACTATTACTACTATTATACAACTACTTCTGTTATTACTACTACAACTGTTACTACTACTTTTACTACTTCTATCACTACTACAACTATTACTATTACTACTACTGTCACAACTATTACTACTCAGATTATTACTAATACTATTATTATTAGTAGTACTATTACTTCAGCTATTACCACTACTACTATTACTACTGCTATTGCTACTAATACATAATAATACATAATACATTACCAATATAATTTGCAGCAAAATCTGTGACTTCTTCTCCCTCCACTAAAAAAGAGAGTGTGGCATGGGTGGAGACAAGAGCGGGCCGGTAGGCCCACCTCATTTATTATTGTCTAAGCTAGTTCTTGGAGTAGAAAGTGATCTAAGGGAGCTGGCGTAGATTTAAGACTGTTGTATGCCAGCTGGGGATGACCCTAAATTATGTAGAGGTCGGTACCCCATCAAGTGCTAGTGCAGGCGGATTAAAACCGGCGTCTAAAACACCAGTCTTAATAAATAACCCAAAATGTTTTCATATCAGGCAGACATACTGTAGCATAGCCACATGTAACAGTAAACCTTAATTCACCATGTCTATATTACAACAGTAATGTTGATGGTAATTTGACTTACTTACACTATATACGTCTTTTTTTAACAGATATTGTAGAATGTGACCAACCAGAGTACTGCACAGGATCAGGAAGAATGTGTATGAATACAATAGGCAGCTTTTATTGTACTTGCCAAGCAGGTTATAATGAAGTCAATGACAGCTGTATTGGTAAGAACATCTCTGTATGTAAAAGATCCAGAGAGACCATATACTAGATCCTAGTTAGATCCTATACATATGGAGTCTAACTGAACTGAATGTAATGAACACTAATGCATGTTTGCACAGTATTATGTTACCTCCAGAAGTCTGCAAAAAATATCTGCCCAGCGTGTATGTGTATGGAGCGGCCATTCATCAGATGCTTTAGGCTCTGTTCACATCTGCCAGGGATTACTTTGAAGTTTCTTTCTGGTTATATGTGTGCTTTCACATGATCTGAATGTTACACTGTAACATCCGGTGTAACAATTATCAGTAGGGTTGAGATAAAACACGCGGCATGTCAAATTACAGAGAAATCTGCTGGATTTTTAGCGGCAGGTCGCAAGTTACGTACATGTGACCTTGCCATCATAGACCACAATGTAAGTCAAATGAGATTGCGGCTTGCCTACAACCATTCTGTGATTTACCTGTAATATAGTTGTGTGACAGATAGATGCCGACAGGTAGCACAAATGTTTTTCTTGTGCCGCTTTTCTGAGACTTGTTGTCCTGCTTTAAATGTGCCAAGTAGCCCCAGCCTAAATGACAAGAGTGGCACAGCATACAGCGCTATTCTTGATGTCAAAATGGAGGAAACCTTGTTGTCCCCATTATAATCAATACTGTCCGTCAGACATTGACCTTTGGATCTGTTGTATGACACATCTGGTACAGCATTATTGTTTTTTGCTCTGTGTAAGCAGAGCCTAAAATAGAATATTTTAGGATTTTCAACCAAAAGTTTAAAGAAAGATTTAAAGGGGTTGTGCAGGAATTTTATATGTATGACCTATTCTCAAGATAGATCGTCAATATCAGATCAGAAGGGGTCTGACACCCGGGACCCCCACAGGTGTTTGAAGAGGAGGTGGTGTTCCATGTGAGCATCACTTCCTCTTCATTACACTGTCCGTCGTTTCAGAAGCTAGTGTAATTATAGGTTCTCTCTCCATTCACTTGAATACATGTAATTACACTATGGCGCTGCTACAGGAGAGATGACGTGTAGTGAAATGAAGAGGAAGCAGTGTTCGCATGCAGCACTGCCTCTTCTTCAAACCGATAATCCCAGGTGTCGAATCCCCACCAATCTGATATTGATGACCTATCCTGAGGATATGTTGTCAATATAAAACCCCTACACAACCCCTTTAAAGTGGATGTGCCAACTTTTAAAGTTCTCTCCTATCCATAGGTTTAATACGTTTAACATTTAATGAGAAATTACCATTAACCACATAGAAATATCGATAGGTCAAAAATGTAATTACAGCCATATTTTAATTTGTTTTGTTTCTTTTGTCAGATATTGACGA
Source organism: Rhinella marina (assembly GCA_900303285.1). Classification (NCBI taxonomy): domain Eukaryota; kingdom Metazoa; phylum Chordata; class Amphibia; order Anura; family Bufonidae; genus Rhinella; species Rhinella marina. Next base: position 139,641 of record ONZH01020345.1, read on the forward strand.
GTGCAGTGATCCTGGGATGAATAATTGCTCAGTTAACGCAATCTGCACTAATGTAGCCGGATCTTTTGTGTGCGCGTGTATGGTAAACTACACAGGAGATGGAATCAACTGTACAGGTTAGCGAAAATTTCAGCTTATACTGTATTTTACTGATGTTAATAAATTCAATGATGTTAATCAAATAAATGTAAAAAATATATTAATTGCATGCATATTTATAAAACATATTCCCTCATAATCCTTAACTGAAAAGTTCAGCACCATAGGTTTACAAAATGCTGTGAGAATGTAATGATTTTTCATCTAATTTATCTATTTTTTTTTTTATATAGTGGACGAGTGCTTGTTAAATACAACCTATTGTGAACATAAGTGCACCAGTTTCCCGGGTGGACACAATTGCAGTTGCAACGACGGCTACAAAGTCAATGCACAGAACAGCTCTAAGTGTGACGGTACAGTCTATATTTTTATACATTGATATATTAATTATTAGCTTTTGACATACAAATAGAGATGAGCGAACGTGCTCGTAACGAGCACTGTAGCGCTCGGCTCCCCTGCACTCGCATGGGCGCAGGCATCCGCTTCCGTCGTCTGAGGAGGACGGAAGCGGATGCCTGCGCCCATGCGAGCGCAGGGGAGCCGAGCGCTACAGTGCTCGTTACGAGCACGTTCGCTCATCTCTACATACAAATTAACAAACAGTACATAAGACTTTTGACACGGTTAATACAGTTTTATACAGTTCCTGATAACTAGACATGTATTAAATAGTTATTAAGTAATATTAAGTTATTAAGTAATTATATTTACAGATACTTATGAATGTTCAGTTACTTTTCCCTGTTCTGAAAATACTACATGTGCTAATATAATACAGTGCATTACATGTATGATTGTAAACCTTGGTATGAAGAAAGTGACAAGAACAACTGGCATTGATAAGACAATGGGTGGGATATTTTAAAGACAAAACTAAACAAAAAACAAATATGTACATTGATAGAAAAAAGTATTAAAATATAATGGGCTATAACATAATATGACTTTTTAACAGGGCTAAAGTCAGGCTGTGTCATATAAATTGCATTTGCAAAATATAGTTTACTAGCAGAACCACACGATCAAGTGTATAAAACAACAGTAAAGGAGTGTATTATGCTGTGAATTATTTTATATCACTTGCATTCAAATATCATGTCTTCAGATGTTTGTTTTCCATCTTTTAGATATCGATGAGTGTGAAAATGTAACAAGTCCATGTGCTGCAAATGCTAATTGCACTAATTTACCTGGGAACTATTCCTGCCAGTGTCTACCTGGATTTGAAGGCGATGGCAAACACGAGTGTATTGGTAAGTAAAGTATCATTCCCTTTAGACAGTTCTTCATATATCTAAACATATGCTGCATACAACATACCAAACAATGTTGTTACAATTTTATCTTCTAGCTATAAAAACTACAACTGAATTTCCAACGACAACTCCTAGTAGTAATGAAACATCAACATCATCAAATGACTCCACAGTTCAGACTATGACCACTACTTCTGTGGCATCTACCAACACAAGTGGCATCACTCCTGGTACAAATGCAACAATTCCAACTACAAGTCCAACAGAACCTGGCAATCAGACCACCATCACCTCTGCAATTACTAACACCACCCTTGTAACTTCAGGAGTAAATGTAACAATTCAGAGTACAAGTCCAACGGTTTCAAACAATAAAACCTCCATTACCACCATCGCTCCTGTCACAAACGCAAGCACTGACAATCCACTGACAAATGCAACAGTTCCAACTACAAGTCCAACGCTAACTGACAATCAGACCACCATCACCTCCCCAATTACTAGCACCACCCTTGTAACTTCAGGAGTAAATGTAACAATTCAGAGTACAAGTCCAACAGTTTCAGACAATGAAACCTCCATTACCACCATCGCTCCTGTCACAAACGCAAGCACTGACAGTTCACTGACAAATGCAACAGTTCCTACTACAAGTCCAACAATAATTGACAATCAGACCACCATCACCTCCCCAATTACTAACACCACCACTGTAACTTCAGGAGTAAATGTAACAATTCAGAGTACAAGTCCAACAGTTTCAGACAATGAAACCTCCATTACCACCATCGCTCCTGTCACAAATGCCAGCACTGTCAATCCACTGACAAATGCAACAGTTCCTACTACAAATCCAACAGTAGCTGACAATCAGACCACCATCACCTCCCCAATTACTAACACCACCCTTGTAACTTCAGGAGTAAATGTAACAATTCAGAGTACAAGTCCAACAGTTTCAGACAATGAAACCTCCATTACCACCATCGCTCCTGTCACAAACGCAAGCACTGACAGTTCACTGACAAATGCAACAGTTCCTACTACAAGTCCAACAATAATTGACAATCAGACCACCATCACCTCCCCAATTACTAACACCACCACTGTAACTTCAGGAGTAAATGTAACAATTCAGAGTACAAGTCCAACAGTTTCAGACAATGAAACCTCCATTACCACCATCGCTCCTGTCACAAATGCCAGCACTGTCAATCCACTGACAAATGCAACAGTTCCTACTACAAATCCAACAGTAGCTGACAATCAGACCACCATCACCTCCCCAATTACTAACACCACCCTTGTAACTTCAGGAGTAAATGTAACAATTCAGAGTACAAGTCCAACAGTTTCAGACAATGAAACCTCCATTACCACCATCGCTCCTGTCACAAACGCAAGCACTGACAATCCACTGACAAATGCAACAGTTCCTACTACAAGTCCAACGCTAACTGACAATCAGACCACAATCACCTCCCCAATTACTAACACCACCCTTGTAACTTCAGGAGTAAATGTAACAATTCAGAGTACAAGTCCAACAGTTTCAGACAATGAAACCTCCATTACCACCATCGCTCCTGTCACAAACGCAAGCACTGACAATCCACTGACAAATGCAACAGTTCCAACTACAAGTCCAACGCTAACTGACAATCAGACCACAATCACCTCCCCAATTACTAACACCACCCTTGTAACTTCAGGAGTAAATGTAACAATTCAGAGTACAAGTCCAACAGTTTCAGACAATGAAACCTCCATTACCACCATCGCTCCTGTCACAAACGCAAGCACTGACAGTTCACTGACAAATGCAACAGTTCCTACTACAAGTCCAACAATAATTGACAATCAGACCACCATCACCTCCCCAATTACTAACACCACCACTGTAACTTCAGGAGTAAATGTAACAATTCAGAGTACAAGTCCAACAGTTTCAGACAATGAAACCTCCATTACCACCATCGCTCCTGTCACAAACGCAAGCACTGACAATCCACTGACAAATGCAACAGTTCCAACTACAAGTCCAACGCTAACTGACAATCAGACCACAATCACCTCCCCAATTACTAACACCACCCTTGTAACTTCAGGAGTAAATGTAACAATTCAGAGTACAAGTCCAACAGTTTCAGACAATGAAACCTCCATTACCACCATCGCTCCTGTCACAAACGCAAGCACTGACAATCCACTGACAAATGCAACAGTTCCTACTACAAGTCCAACAATAATTGACAATCAGACCACAATCACCTCCCCAATTACTAGCACCACCCTTGTAACTTCAGGAGTAAATGTAACAATTCAGAGTACAAGTCCAACAGTTTCGGACACTAAAACCTCAAGTACTGAGTACATAAGTACTGTCAGTCCAGTGACAAATGCAACAGTTTCATCTACAAGTCCAAAAATACCTGACAATCAGACGAACATTACCACTTCTGTTCCTGTAACAAACACAAGCACTGCCACTCCTGGTACAATATCATCAACTACAACAACTACAAGGTTGACAACCACCCCTACAGTTTCATCAAGTACAAGTTTGACATCTACACCATCAAGCACCACTGGTAAGTCTGTAGCAACACAATTTAATGGAGGAATTGGTGCATATTTATGCAATATCCATTTTGAACGTCAATACCATATCTCCAAACACTAAGTTGAAAGGATTGTCCCACAATCAAATATTACATATATCTGCTAGAATACATGCAACATTTAAATTTAAGTATTTTTTTTTAAATGCTCGTGTACAGTATATGGATATTGCTGTTACATAGTTGTAATGGTGTCCCCTGGTGTTCTTTTGATTCCCTATACAAAATGTCAGCCTAACATGTCCAGTCCTGATGAGCAGAAGCTGCTTTTGTTGCACTTACTCTTACTGGCTGACCTGTACATTAGCAGTAACCATTCTGCTGCCTATGTACAAGGCAGGAGGTACTCTGCAGTCTAAGTACAGTACCTGGGGTTTAAAGTTGTGAGACTTAGCTGCTGAGCGTGTGTGACCATCGGCACTGGACACATTAGGTGGACTTTTTAAGAGCGAATCATCGGAACACCAGGACTGTCATGTCAAGTATGTTACAGTAATATCTAGAACCAGGAGTATTTTATTTTAATCTCTTAGTGGGCAGCCTATTTGGGCCTTTATGACCAAGTATTTTGTTTTTCATTATCTGATTTGTAGAGCTATAACTTTTTATTTTTCTGTCTTTGCAGCTGTATACGGGCTTGTTTTTTTCACAGGACAAGTTGTATTTTTTCATATATAACATTATAACTTTATTTCAGTATGATTACAGCGATAACAAATACATACGTTTTTTTTTCAAGTTTTGCTACTTTTGCCCAATAAAAACCCTTTGTAGAAGAAAATGTTTTTGAATCTTCGCTTCCCAAGACCCATAACTTTTTTATTTTTGTTATATGGAGTTGTGTGAGGGCTTGATTTTTGAGGGACAACTAGTACTTTTTGTAGGTATATTTTTTGGGATAAAACATTTTTGTCATTAATTTTCTTTTTTCTTTTTCTTTTTGGGTGGAGAATAAACACAAAACAGCAATTATGGCATTGTGACCCCATAGTGACCGCTGTAAAAATGCATATTTTCGTCACTAAGGGGTTAAAATTACTCCATATGAATACTGTTATGTTTGTGTGAAGTAATAAATAGAAGTATTACAGTATTTAAAGTAGCTAACCCATGAACGAAATTTGGTGAATAGATGATGCATATGTGATTGCTTGGGGTTTCACCACTGGGTCCACTACAAAAGCTGTGTAAATGAAGTGGTATTGCTTGTTTATGATAACCACTCCAATTACTGTCTATGGGACTGCCAAGTACAATGCTCAGCTATCTTGTATAACATAAGGTTTTTATATGGTACAGTTTATCACATGATATCACAAACTGTTGAACCATATGTGTTTTTACCTGCATGCATTTGTGCCTACTGTGGGGGATAGTTACGTTATGCAATCTTAAGATATATCCCAAGCATATTTCATAATATTCTGATCAATGATTTGAAATCCGTAAAACAAGGGGACAGAGGTCCCTTTGGGTTTTTCCAACAGAGCTGCACTTCTATCCCTTCTCAAGTGCAAAGAACTCCATCAAGAGAAATGACTTGTACTGCAGCTGTGTGCTTAGCCAGGAGCATTGCTGTGGATGGAAAATATCTGAAAAAGCCAAAGACCTTAACAACACAGACAGCACCTTTATTCTAAGGATCATGTGGGGCCTGGGTAGCTGAAACCACCGCTGATCAGGAACTGATGACATAAAACTTCTATATTTTATTTTTAATATATTTGTTGATTACATATACAAATGTGAAACATATGATTAGAGCTTCCTTTCCATTTCAGTTTCATATGTTGTCATAACCATATTTTGAGTTGTAAAGAAAATATTCATGTGACTATTCTTGAATGGTAGCTTAACAGTTTTATCTTTTTTGTCATAGCTGTTTCCCTTTTCCCATATGGAACAAGTGAAGGTGATGCCACCTACAACAAAAACTCAATAGATTTTACCTCTCTAGTATTCCAGCCAAATATAGGATTTCCCTTTGGAAACAGTTTAAGGAACTTTGTCTATGTAAGTATTTATTTGCAGGGATCGACACCCTGACTCAGTAAGTCAAAAGCCATGGAAAACTAACCTTAAATTGTATGTGCTTTTTTGAAGTATACAGACAATGGTCAAATTGTGTTCCCAAAAGACAGAAACAGCATATTCTCTTATCCTTACCCACCAGTCAATGGATTTACTAAGTCATGTAATGTGGCTTCCATTGCTGTGTATTGGAGTAATGCAGACTTGTCCAGTGGTGTGGGATCTACTTACTACCAGGTAGGTTTACCACAATATTTAGCTGGTGGAGTGAAGTAGGGAGTTTAGGAAATAATGTGAAATTCAAATCTAACAATTGCTACTTCTCAGGAATACAAGTCAGGAAACAACAGTATTGTTCCTGAAGTTGAGACGATCATCAGAAACAGGTTTAAGATTTCGTACACAGCTCAGTGGACATTGAAGATTACCTGGGAAAAGATTCCTGCATATCCTGCAAAACAAAATGATAACCAGGTTAATTGATGAGAAAACAACTCATTTTAAAAGTGAAGCTAAAGAAACTATTTTGACATCTTGTGACATGTTTATTAATATTACATATTCTTTACATCTTAAGACCAACACGTTCCAGGCAGTGCTGACCACAGATGGATTTCAGTCATATGTGCTGATTCTGTTTAAGGATGGTGGAATGAATTGGGAGGACATAGCTCGTAACCCAAGTCCTCTAATTGGTTATTGCAGGTAAGGGTTACTAATGGTAATTGTTATATTTCTATCAATGTCTTCAGCTGAAGACCTCACGTTTGGCTAATCAGACCTTACGAGGCTCATTAGTAAAAACTAGCACAGATAACCATATTCATAGAAGCTAATAGGAATCCACCACTTAAGGTCCATCCACACAGAGCGCTGATTGGCCACACAATCATTACCCCATGTAAACATATCTGCTATTCAAATAACAAGTGCTTAAAGGGGTATTCTCATCTCACAAATGTAGTTTGTATAGTTAGATATAGCCATACCAATATTATTACTAATAGAATGTATTTATATAAAATGTACCGTTAAGAAGATTTGACTATTTGTATATTTATTGTCCCACACACATCAGTCAGGCCGTTGCCCCTAGTTACGAACACGGCGGCCATGTAGTAGTGGTGGTCAGCTTGTTCTTGTTCAAACCCGCTCTGAGGTAACTGCTGTATTGTGAACGCACATTACATGAGCATGCGGAGACACATCTTAGGGTTGTAGCATTTTTGTCTGCGCTTCCAAAACGCAGAGAAAAGGATCCTGTTCCAAGATCAATTCCTCTCTATGGAGCAGACTCCATTTATAAAGTCTGCGTTTTGGATGGATCCTGACTAGAGATGAGCGAGCATGCTCGGCAGATCATGCTCGAGTGCCATTTTTGCGTATTTGCGTATGCATTTTAAAATTCCTACGCTATAAATTTGAATTTGTACGCTATTCGTACGCAATTCGTACGCATTTGTGTATAGATTAAAATATGCGTATGAATAGCGTAGGAATTTTAAAATGCGTACGCAAATACGCAAAAATGGCACTCGAGCATGCTCTGCCGAGCATGCTCGCTCATCTCTAATCCTGACCATTGCGTTTTGGACTGGTAGCGTACAAAACGCAGATATGAAAGTACCCTAAGATGTGTCTCCGCATGCTCATGCAATGTGCGTTCACAATACAGCAGTTACCTCAGAGCAGGTTTGAAAAGGAGCAAGCTGACCACCACTACTACATGGCCACAGTGGCCGTAACCAGGGGCAACGGCCTGACTGATATGTGTGTGGGACAATGGAAATACAAATAGGAAAATCTTCTAAACTGTACATTTTATATAAATACATTCTATTAGTAATAATATTGGTATGGCTATATCTAACTATACAAACTACATTTGTGAGATGGGAATACCCCTTTAAATGTTCACTCATCAATTGTATCCTTTATGTGGACATAAAAATAATAATCAGCAGTAAGACAAACTGTATGGGGCTGAATGATCCTACAAAAGATTGTTTATCCAAACTGACAATAATTGTGTCAAGTAAGTGGAAGAAGACAAGTGGCATTTGACTCGCTATGTCATTGATTGGTGCTCATCACAGGCAGATTATCTTCCTGTGTAAACTGGCCTTTTAAATGAAGCATTCAGTATTAAGTATCTGATAGAATAAGCAAGTACCTGATTACAGTGCTATATTTTTAGGTAAATTTCTCTCCTTGTAGTACTTCCTATAAAACCTCCATTATTTAGATGTGGGTTTTCCTTAAGATATGTGCTTGTTAATTCAATTTCAATATGTGAATTCTAGATGGTACACTGACTGTTGCTTGCATTGCATTGTATACTTTAATATGGTATAAAATACTCCACAAATCATATCTACTATTATGCCTACAAAATCTAAATATGACTTTGTTGTATTGTTGATAATCATCTGTAAATGTTGCTTAAAAGGGTCTTCTAGTTTTGTGATATTGATCAGAGGTGAGCGAATCAAATCCACTGAATCGATTTAACCTAAAATAGTCTTAAAAACAAAAAATAAAAATCATATTTACCTCCTCCATTTGCTCACGACGGGCCGACCACCGCCATCTTGATTGAAGATCTCGGCTAAAATCCTGTGCATGGTGACGGTATGACGTCATCATGCCTGCCGACGCGATGACGTCATTTCGGAGTGTGCGGCCGATCTTCAAGCAAGATGGCGGCGGCCAGCCCGTCGTGGGCAAAACGAAATGGTAAATTTGATTTATTTTTTTTAAATGTTAATTTTACACTGTTTTTACACTCAGATGCCGCGATCATATATGTATGTGGCATCAAATACGTGATTTACAGTCAAATACGTAATTTAGCAGAAAACTAACTGGGTATTTTTTCAATGATTAGTGGAAACCAGGATCAATTTTTCTGGAATGATCCAATAGCTGTGAATAAAAACCGTCCAAATCTCTATATTGGAAACCATTCAGGTATGTGTCCAATTTTTATATGAAAAAACATGATGGCAATCATTTCTGGTCTATAATTTGTTTTTATTAAAAAGTTATAATTGTTTTTTTTTCTGTAGACTGCATCTATTCTAACACATAGCAGCTGCAGAATGTCATTCACTGTGAAACCCATCAGTTAAACTGTGTGACAGCTCAATCTCTAGCAGCTTCTGTGATCACCTAAACAATGATATAAACTCAATTATTATCAAATTAAACATTTCGAATTCGGAATTCACCATAATTGAGCTTAGCCTTTTATTTGTAAGAGTAATGATAATACTAGCATTTATAGCTGTGACAGCAATGAACTGCTGCTTTTACTTAAAAATCATCAGTGCCTTGCAGTGAGATAGCATACAAACTAAAGATTTTATTAGGCTGGTTTAACGTGTATTTTAATTTCTGGTGTTTTGGTGACTGGCATTTTTTTTAAACCACCTCCAGGTGTTAGCTGTAAATCTGTGGGATTATAAAACACAGTATACTGTTATTGTGCATTTTTAGTTGCATATGCTTTTCTTTCACTTTTTTGGGTCAGTGGCATTTTTTTTAAATTGCAGCATTATTTGTTTACACAATTTTTCAGGTGTTTTTCCATGGAATTGTCTTCAGGAAAACAGTGAAATTAAAGCCTGTCAACAATATGGAACAAATAAAGATAAATTATAATTATTAAATGCCTGTAGAATGTGCATGTGACATGACAAACCCATGCATTTTTACATTTTTTTTAATGGCAAAAAACACCAAATCAAATGTGTGTGTGGAGGAAGCCTTAATGCTGACATGTTTAGACTATAGGCACTGAGACACTGTTTCTTACCTTACTCTTGCAGATGTGAGAGGACTCTGGATTTATCCACTGAATGATTCTGCATTGACAAACAGTCGTATGGATTGTCTCAGTTGGATCAACGCTCAGCCCAATCCCTTAAGTTGGAATTCAGGTTTATTATCATGCCCCTGTTTATACCAGCAAGGACAAGTTGATTCCCGCTTCAGAGCAACACAAGCAGGTAGAGAAAGATTTCTGAATCTTATGTTTTTATTTTAAATCAAGGGACTTCTCTGTCTAAATACATTATATTGTTAGAAAACTGAATTGAGGAGTGTCACGATGACTTCTGCTGAGCTACTATCCTTTTTATCCATTGTACAGCTCCAATCCAGACAGACAAAACTGCCTTTTAGTGGAGTTGTCAATCCGTAACCATATCATGAGACTGTCAGGTGGTGAATCCCCAAGGACCATCCTCTCTCACTTTGTTCAAGTCTTTGCATTTTAGCTCTGAGCCGAGGCGCACAGAAGGGTCAAAAGGGGGGATTTATCATGAGGGTAATATTTGAAGTCAGGTTTTCTTGAATCTGCATTGGCATACTTTGTGCCAAATTTATCCAATGTCACACATTGTTTTGTTTAGAAATGCTACTCCATTTTTATGTCAACCCTCTACTTGAGGGAGTTTGCAGCTTAAAAAAAAAAGTTGGAGTGATAAATCTGGAATGAAACTCATTACGATAACCAGAGTGAATGGTGCAAAGAAAAAAGCAAATAGTTGCTACCTTTGTGCACTGACCTATTTTAATAATTTTGAAGCCAGAATTCTGACGTGTAAGGTGTGATCATTTCCACATAAAGAGTTTTAGCAGTACTCAAAACAGGCTTATTCTATCTCTAAGGCCTCTTTCACACAAACGTTGTGTTTTGCGGTCCGCAAATTGCAGATCCGCAAAAACAACGGATGGCATCCGTGTGCATTCCGTATTTTTCGGAACGGAACAGCTGGCCCCTAATAGAACAGTACTATTCTTGTCCGTAATACGGACAAGAATAGGACATGCTCTATTTTTTTTATGCGGGCTACGGAACGGAGCAACGGATGCAGACAGCACACGGTGTGCTGTCCGCATTTTTTGCGGGCCCATAGAAATGAATGGGTCCGCATTTTTCATGTGAAAAATGCGGATCGGAGCCCGCAAAAAATACTGTCGTGTGAAAGAGGCCTAAGTCTTCATTCACATGTCCGTATGCGTTTTGCAGATCCGCAAAAGAAACGGATGATGTTCCGTATGGCATCCGTGTTCCCGTTTTTTTTGTGGATGCATTGTAACAATGCCTATCTTTGTCCGCAAAACAGACAAGAATAGGACATGTTCTATCTTTTTTGCGGAACAGAAATACAGACATACGGAAACGGAATGCCCGCGGAGTACCTTTCGTTTTTTTTGAGGACCCATTGAAATGAATGGTTCCGTATACGGTCCGCAGAAAAAAACGGAACGGACACGAAAACAAAATACGATCGTGTGAATGAAGCCTAAGGGCTCATTCTCATAGTTAGTCTTTGTTCAAGCTCCAATTAGCAGATTTGTTATTATTTTTTATGGATTCACATGGAATTGTGACACGTTTCTTCAGAAGCCATTTAACAGAGACAGTATTCAATGGGAGCATTGCTTCTGGAGAAGAATGATGCCACGCAGCGGCACATTGAGTGTCTATAGCCCTGTAATCTGGAACTGCATTCAGACTCCATGCACATGATTCTACATAAGCTGTACTGTAAATCATGAAATTTTATGTAAGATTTCATGTATACCGGGAACTTCTTTAAGTTTGTTGGGTTCATTCTCTTTAATAACCCTTAGGGTACGGCCATACAGTAAGATTTCTTGATGTAGTTGTGGAAGCCAAAATCAAGAGAGGATCATAAAAGGAGAAAAAAAAGTATACAGGATGGATACAACTGATTTTGGCTTCCAAAACTGCATGTAGAAACCTGGCCGTGGGGCCATAGCCTGATTGTCCTTCTTCATGGCTTTCTTCTTATTACTATTGTTGTAATATTATATGGCCATTTTCACATGTTATGCATTCCACAGCAATCTCAAAATTGGCACGGATTTCACAAAACGTCAGATCATGGTACAAGCTGTGTACCATGTACAGATCACACATGCCAAGCTTTGGCAGAAACTGGAGTTTTATCTTCAAATTTTTGTACATTATATTCACAGTGGATTTGTCTAGTGCAAGTCCTGACCATTTGAACATGGTCTACAGTAAATCTGTAATTGCTACAAAAAAAATACAAACGTTAGCCCAAGGGGGGTTTAAATTCTGCTCTTTCAAATCAAGTCAAAGATTTGTTAGTAAAAGCTATCTTTTATTCTTCAATTCATCTTTTAGGATTATCTAGATGTATTTGTAGTAATTTCTTATATTTCTATTTTTTTTACTTTCAGGCGCATCCCGCTATATTAGTCTGCTCCGCAGCACATCTCCCAATTTGTACAATGCAGGTGTAAGATGTGTATACTACCGCAAGAATCAGTTCTTAGAAGGTTTCCAGGAACGGACATGGAATTTCTCTTCATCAAGTAATGGTAAGGAAGAGAATTTAACTCAATTAAACCATCAGACACGTCTTGTATGGAACACTATAGAAGTATGACAGTGCTATCATGATTACTACAAAAAGATGCAATGAAATGAATGTGTTTTATGTCCTACCAGATGAAGAACTTCAGGCATACGACTGGTGCTGCAATGATGTAGATGATCCTCAGTTCTGCTCAATGTACCTGGAGAAGAGACCATCTATCGACTGCAGGAACTACAGGCCACCCAGGCCAGGTGAGTTATTTGCTAGTCAACCACTTATATAGCAGGGCAACATAATAGTCATAAGATTACTTAAAATATAGTATAAAAATAGACCTTTCATAGTTTAGTCTAAAGGCAATTGACTAGTTTAAAATTTTTATTTTTGGGGAAAATTTTCTTTAAAATCTTCTTTTGAAATATTTATTTTAAGTATTTTTGTCAATTCCAGGGACATTATCTTAGTATAAATTAATTAAAATCTAAATACAATAACTATTTAAGCAACTATATATTAGTTTTGTAGCAGTTCGAATAGCATGCAGATGAGTGCAGTTTTTAAATTGCCGGAAGCTAAAGGCAGCTTGTTTGCTAAAGGATAGGGCACAACGCTGCCATTAGAGTACAGCCACATGGTCAGGTTTCCTGATGCAGTTTCTAAAGCCAAAATCAGTAGTGAATCATAAAAGGAGAGAATGTATAAGAAACCAACACGACGTCTCCTCTTCTTTTTATTCATTCCTTGTATTGGGTTCCAAAACTACATCAGGAAAACTGACCGTGTGGCTATACCCTTAAAGATGAAATTTCACCACTCCTGACAGTCTTTTTTTAATAGATACACGCATTCCCCATGTAATAACAATTCCGGAACATCTTTTCTTTTTATGCTGTGTTGTGCCATTCCTATATTATTCATGCTAGACGTTATCAATGAATTACTAGCAGTCTGCAGTAAGGGTACAGAGTGGTGTTATCCAGCTGGGGGTGGGTGTTCCTGCACAGTCTGACTCTAGCCAATAAGTGCTGCCATTGTCAGACTGTGCTGGTACAGACCACCAACTGGCTACCACCCCTCTGTACCCTTACTGCAGATCAGTAGCAATTCATTCATAACTTCTAGCAGGAATAGTAACGGAATGGCACAACATAAAGCCATAAGAATAGATGCTTCAGAATTGTTATTACACAGGGAATGCATGTAGCTATTAAAAAAGACATGGCAGGAGAGGTGACAGGTCCTCTTTAAACTTCAGACTACTTGCAACTGCAGTCCATTTGAAAACAACATTGGTCTGCATGCCGGCATGATTTTGCCTGGAACACGGCCACACCGTGAGAATAAGAACCCAGCTTTAAGCAACTTGTTTGTTAGTTACCAGTGTTACTCACATTCAACATATGGTAAACCTTTGATCTAGTTGTTGTAAGGAACATTTACACAATGTTTACATTCTTTACTGCAGCGTGGATGTTTGGGGATCCTCACATTACGACTCTAGATGGGGTTGGCTACACTTTCAATGGACTTGGAGATTTCACCCTCCTTAATGCATCAGTTCCAGGAATCTCTATAGTTTTACAAGGTCGTACGGTACAGACTGGAACAGCAATGGCCACTAACTTCCAGGCTTTTGCAATGCAGTACATATCAACCAATGCCAGTGTTACAGTAAGTGTCATATTAACTTTAAGGAGAAATGTTACCTTATATAGGTTTTATATCAAGCTGTTAAATAGTTGTTTTCTTGTAGTTTGAACCTGTGCACTGCATTTTACCATGAATTACATTCTTGTCTTTATGAAAATACTTTTCCAGTTTTCTAGAGAATAATACAATTTCCCTTTAATGTAACCCACAGGTGGAATGGTATCTGGCGGACTCTAACAATACAATTGCTCTCATTAACGGTCAGAATGTGTCATTCACTTCAGACGGTAAGTGTGTGTATGTCCACTAGGACAAGGGTTCTCAATGTTCTTCTACTGGGGCCTCGCCACCACCATGACATAGTGATGCCTAGACCTCACCATTGGTGATATTCCATGTCAAATATTGCTTAAAATACCTTAATTTATCTTATTTGTCACCTGGACCCAGAACAACATTAACTCTCTAATGGTATCAGAAGGGCACTAGTTTGATACTGATGTCACAGATATATACAGTGATCTTGTGAGTATCCAGTATATTCTTGCACTGGGTTACAGCTGATATACATAGCCAAAGTTCTGTTCCAGCTGCCGAGATGGAAGATAACTTCTATATGTAGTCAGCAGTGATCATGGCTTCTGATTTTTTTTTTTTTCTGGAGTAAGGGAGACCCCCTCAATAAGTCCACTGTGTGCCATAAGTTACCAGGGCATTATTTGGCCCATTTAAGATCCCTAGTTATGGCATGGGTGAAATGCCATTGGCTGAAGTGGGACAACCCCTTTAATGATAACTGTCAGAACTAAATTCCCAGATGGGCCTGGCCAACAACTAAGGGCATGACCACCAATGAGGAACAGTTTAAGAAGTTCTGCACTAGGATATCAATTATTTGACTTTCCACATACTAACACAAATAGTAGAAATGGAGGCATTAATTTCTTCCCGTAGTGTAATCTTGCCTTTCAAAATAACACTATATATGTCTGGAGCTGAGACTGTATTGTCTTGGCTGGTTTCGTGCATTTGCAGAGGACTATGCAGTCTTCATTTTGAGTTTAGTGTTCTTCAAAATGAACAGGTAAAAATTTTGCAACTTAGGGATTATTAGTGATGTAACAGGTTTTTCATCTCAGACGAAGCATGTGTACTGTAAGTAGTGGTTGCATCTCTGACTTCCTCCATTTAAGTCTAGGGAGTTAATGAAGAGCAGAGCATATTGGCAGTGGATTGTTGTATGGATACATTTTAAAAGGAAAAACAAGTATATTAAGTGAAATTAAACCAGGTGTACCCCTCTTAGTGTGTGGCACTACCATAATGCCTAGGCGGCATGCCCACTGTGGGGTTATGTTTGACACTGACCTTTTCTTCACTCCCTATAATCAATCTCCGGGCCTCTAATGCCACCTGCAATCTACACCTCAAGAACATCTCTAGAATTAGCTAATAGCTATTCTTACTGTGGAAACAAGAAAAACTCTCAAAATGACCCTGATACAGTCGTGTCTTCATTTATGTAACTCATTAATTGGTTTTCTCGTCACTAAACTCTCCTCTCTCCAATCTATCTAGTGCAGCAGCCAGGCTAATTTATCTTCTACTCTGATGCCTCCACTCTATGCCAGTTATTGCACTGGTTGCCCATACATTATTCAATTTAAACTTTTTATTCACACCCACAAAGCTATTCACAGTGCTGTACCCACTTACATCTCCTCCCTCATTCTTGGCTAACACACTTTCCATGCTCTATTCTCTGCAAATGATTTACAACTAACATCTATCATAATCTAATCCTCTCCCTCCCATCTCCAAGACTTGTTCCGAGTTGCACCAGAATTTGTGGATTTTGCTACCCAAACTAATTAGATTAATTCCCTAAAAAAAATCTTTTTTTCTTCTCTTTTAACCCCCCCCCCTTTCAACAACATTCTTCTGAATCTGATCCATTATCCAGCAACATTCACCCAGAACTCAGAAGCGCTCAGAAGCGCTACAGATATCAGCTTATGACTGGCTCATGCAGATTTATGTCTACTCCCCTACTGCCCTAAGATGGCTGAACCATTGTACAAATCAAGCACTTGTTACCTTCTATGTCACCTCTATTGCCTCATAGATTGTAAGCTCTTGTGAGCAAGGCCCTAACTTAAAGAAAACCCCCCACAAAAATGTTTATTCTCTGACCTGCTAGAAAGGTACATGATGTAATCTGTAGTGAATGTAATAATTTTACCAGTGTCTGTATTTGTGAGCTGTCCACTTTCAATCAAACTTTCAAAATAACACAGCATCTTATGTGTGAACAGGAAGTCAGATTCTCTATGTATTCTTATGGGAGCCTCAATGTTAGTCTCATAACATAGAGAATTCACAGGCTTCCTGTCCTGGGTCAGTTGAAGGTCAAAGAGTTGGTCACTTGACACAGCTAAAAATTAGAAGGGAGTGGATAACTCACAAAAAACTGTAGAATATGTTGGCTCTATATAAAGATTATTTTGAAATGAAGGTCTCTTTTTTAATAAACAATCATGTAATCTCTTTTCATTTCTAGAAACGGGAGCCTATATTAATGACACTAATCCGGCCGTCTTCCTCAAAAATGATAGCTCAACGATCACTGCAACTTTTGAAGGTTCTGTTTCTGTGGGAGTGTCAGCCCAGCTTGATATGCTGACTGCTATTACCAATCTTCCTAATAACTTCTTTAACAATACTAAAGGACTTCTGGGTAAGTATTAGTCTTTTTAATCTAGGTAAGGTTAGTCAATTCAAATTAAACTTTTCTATATAATTAAACAAAAAATGCCAGAAAGATCTAATTTTTTTCAGGGCTGTACTTTCAGCTAGGCCATTTATGAAATGCACCTCAATTAGTACTTTTGCCTTCATATATCCTTGGCTCAGTATTTGATGCCCCACCTTCCATTAGTGCTTTTACAAAATTCATTGTCTTCATCTAGTCATTAATTCTATTGCAAATTTGAATAGGTACCTGGAACAATGAACAGAGCGATGATTTCTTTTTTGATAATGGCACAACCATTCCTATCAACAGCTCAGAAGAACAGATATTCTACTATGGAATGGATTGTAAGTAACTCACTGTAACTAGGTCTTTGGGCAGATCTCTATTCTAGGATCACCAAGTAATGTCTTATTTAGAAAAAAAACAAAACAAAAAAAAACAATGATTGTGTTAGTGCTACAAAAATGACTTTTGGAATACATTAGAATGAACATCTGTCACTTGGATCCAGTCTTTGTCATCCAGTATCTGACTACAACTTACACTGGGGATATTACAAGTCTTTCTGCAGAACGATCAGTTTACAGAGTACCATTTCTCCAAATGAATATCTTTTCACCAAACCATATTGTAAGATCACTATCTACATTAATGCAGTAAAAACCCAAAAGATGAGGTAGCCCTTCAAGGATCTGCTGAAAAAGTTTGTGGTACTTTATTAGACTACTTTCACACTAGCGTTTTTAAATTCCGGTATTGAGTTCCGTCATAGGGGCTCAATAAGGGAAAAAAACGCTTCAGTTTTGTCCCCATTCATTGTCAATGTGGACAAAGCTGAACTGAAGACAACGGAATGCTCCTGGAAGCATTCTGTTCCGTCTTCAGACCGGAGAACAAACCGCAGCATGCTGCGGTTTTCTCTCCGGTCCAGGCATCCGCACCAAGACGGATCCGGAATGACCCCCAATGCAAGTCAATGGCGACGGATCCGTTTGGTGTGACCAACATGGTAAACGGATCCGCCCTCCATTAACTTTCAATAGAGTTCAGGACGGATCCGTCACCACATACATACAGACAGACATACATACACACACATACACACAAACACATACATACTTACATACTCCAGGCAGGCAGGCCGCACGTCTTCATGCCCAGGAGGCGCGCCGCTATGACGATTCCCTACAGCGCCCAGCAGAGGGCGCTGTGGGGAATCGTCATAGCTGCGCGCCTCCTGGGCGTGAAGACGTGCGGCCTGCCTGCCTGCCTGGAGTATGTAAATATGTATGTGTTTGTGTGTATGTGTGTATGTCTGTATATGGTACTGTGTGACATGTGTGGAGCTGGAACGCGGTTCCGGCCCCACACATGTCCCTGTGGCAGTCCGGATCCGACGGCACCCTTCACCTGCCGGATCCGGACTGCCGCTAGTATGAAAGAGGCCTTATTTAATATCCAAGTCATGTTTCAAGGCCTACATAAAGGGTTGCACATTGACTTACACATTGCACATTGTTAAAAACTCAAGCATTCATATAATCAAGTAATTAGTATACAAGTATACAGTGTACATTCTACAGTGTACATTAAGCACCAGCACACATTCTAGTCTAATGCAAGAAATTGACACTTTAGGGGAGATATATCAAAACTGATGTAAAGGAAAACTGGCTTAGTTGCTCATGGCAACCAATCAGTTTACACCTTTCATTTTCCACAGCTCTCTATGGGCAACTAAGCCAGTTTTCTTTTATATCAATTTTGAGAAATCTCCCTCTATATGTTTAAACTATAAAATAATTCTTAAAGGGATATGTTAAATTTTTTCCTATTTTTTATTTTATGGTTTTTAGAATTTATTCAATTTCTTGCACGTAATTATGGAGGCAGCAATCTTGCCTGAGCTGTTAACCCCCTCCCGAATGCCACACAAATTGTCTGCAGTTGGTCATTTAAAAATGGCACCTGTTCACAAACGGAGCAGACGCCATAGCCACTGTGTGCCTGCTGTTTTAAATATGCAATTGATGATACGTTGATCGCATACATCTAACCCCTCAGATGCCATGGTTAAATGTGACCACGGCATGTAGGGGAATATCAAAGACCATGAGCATGCTCCCAGACATATACCATCTCCCCCTAGTGAGGATTGTGGGAGCTGGATCTAGTGTGCAGCAGCATCTGTACTCAGGAGTGGTAGAAGGCTGCCGCACGTTAGTTCCTATGGAGAGCATGCCTGAGAAACGCTATCTAATGATTGTTTGTTCGAGTTTCCTAGGTGAACTATTAAAAAGTGTAAAAAAAATAGAAAAAGAAAAATGTTTTTAAAAATATTAAAAGATTAGAAAAATTAAAATAATCCCCCTTTCCCCAAAATGAAAATAACAATACATAAACAATTAAAAAATAAACATCATGGGTATCACCACATGCAAAAACTCCCATACTATTAAAATATAGATATAAAACTATTTATCCCATATGGCAAACAGCGAAATGGAAGAAAAAGCAAAATCGCCGTTTTGGTTGCTTTACCTCTCAATTGTCAATGTGTATCAATGAAAAGTGCAGATCATTCTACAAAAAAATTAGTCAGAATATAGTAGTGCAAAGAAAAGATTCTAGGCAAACCCTGTGACCTCATTGTGAAAAGGAGTAGATACGCTTTGACAAACACCTATTATGAATAGTGGGTTAAGTGTTATCTATATGTCGGTGATATTTGTCATTGTAAACCTGTGTTGATAATGAGGCGACTGCTGAAAAGTGATCTGTACAGAATTGGTGACTATTTTTTTTTAATTTAGTGACATGGAAAATTAAAGATAACCACCAATGTTGACATTAGGTCATTATCAGATGACACATTCCCTTTAACGTGGTATCTTGAGATTTACATTATCTATGCATTTCCGATGCAGGGAAAGCCAAAGAGCCAAGTCTATTTAGCAAGACACAAGTGACTGCAAGAATCACATTCATACCACTTTTCTTCAGTGACCTGAAAACTCAATTTCCACAAGAATATGAAAAATATCAGCTGATTTGTGGTAATAACACCGAATGCCTATATGATGCCTTGAGCACCAATAACACAGAGGTGGCCATAGCGACACGGGCTGCGTCAGTACGGCTGGCAGAAACCAACAGCACTTTGAGTAAGTATCGTTACCTAAACTTATTAGGAATACTGTTCTCATACATCACTGGTCATGACAACAAATCAGTGGGGATTCAGAGGATTCGGTATATTTATGTCTATATGTATTGTTTATTCAGATCTGTCATTTAGATACCTGACATATAAATGAAATATTGAAAAATGAATATTGCTACAGTCTGTTAACACTGCTGATATTCTACTTATAGTTTCATAACAACGCTCTAATAAATTTCTCTGCCAGGCTCCTTTGACTTCAGATTGTTGTTAACACAGAAACAAGGGCATCCCGTGAACATTATAGAGCCGGTTTCAGGGGAACTCAGGAATAATTTGACATCTAAGTGATAAAAACAACACAATTTTAATGGAAATATATAGAAGATTTGATGTATAATTTACCCCTTGCTTGATTTTGCAGTGTAGCAATGTAGCATGTAGCAATGATAAGCAGATTACCTGCAGTCCTCTGAACCCTCAGCACTATGGTACAGAAGCTGTTCTCTGTAGTCAGTGTTTAAACCATTCTCTATATGTTTTCAGATGCTGTCCCTCCATACATTACTGGAAATTCAACTATTACAACCTTCATGGGGACCAGTGTTACAGTTCAGTATACGGCCAATGACACAGGAGTCGTTTTCTCTGCTGATACTGATGCAACTTCTGATATTCAACTGAATGGCAAGTTATCTCACTTCCTATATACCAGATATATGAGACTATACTGCTCACTGTTATCAGGGGCAAATGTCTGCAAGATATGGCTACACACCGGTATTGTTTGCCATTTGTAATAGTGGAGACATAATTCTGCATAGAAGCTGTACATGAAACTTTAGAATTACTTTATCTCAGATTATTTGTAAAAGATTAAAATTTTTTATTTGAGATACATTTAAGCAATAAAAATATGGTGTCAAATGGGGACAAATGCTTAAAAACAGAGAAAATAAGATTAAAATGTATAAATAAATAATAAAATGAAAGGTAAAGATTAGAGATGAGCGAGCATACTCGTCCGAGCTTGGTGCTTGTTCGAGTATTAGGGTACTCGTAAGTGCTCGCTACTGGGACGAGTATCTCGCCATGCTCGAGGAAATGGCATATCCCACCTTTTGAATTTTTGGCGGCTATAAACTCAGCCAATCACAAGCCAGGAGACTCTGCGGTACACCCAGCATCACGTGGGTCCCTTACATGTCGATAGCAGGAGTTGGATGGCCTGATCAGGTGACCCTGGAATATACTAGTGACTGCCCGCGGTGCTCGGCTCAGTCGCTGCCTAGATGCTGTTAGGGACAGATCTGCAGTGTGATACAGGGTTATAGGGTGTTAGGGTGTTCTACTAGATTTGTGTTAGGCAGGAGTGATTCTAAAAGTGGGAAAATTTTTTTGTGTTTCATTGAAATAGGCACAGTCTGCAGAAGATCTTTTTCTGTCTAACTGATAGATAGTGGAAGTCACAGTACAAAATCCTTTTGTTTGCTCTCAGTGATACAAATCCATTTCATACAGCTGTGTGGAACCATTCTGTGTGTCACAGTTCAGCTGGCCAGTCACCACAAACCACAATCCGTATTTTCTGTCCAGGTGACCCATACTGTACGTCACGTAATCAAATACGGTCTTTTGCTCTCAGTGATACAGCTACATTAGAAAAATCTCTGTGCGACATTTTTCTGGGTTGCAGTGAAAATAGCCACAGTCAGCAGGGGCTGAGTTTGCTCTCTGATATATTCTGCACGTCACGTAAAAAAAACAAAAAACAAGAAAAAACATTTTTTTTTTTTTTAAATCTCAGTGATACAAATCCATTTCATAAAATCCTTTCTTTCTCTTTAACTGATCTATACTAAACGTCACTTTTAAAAATACGTCTTTTTCCTCTCTTTCTATCTCTCCAAACTATTTTTCCGGATAGGTGACGTATACGGTATTAAACTAAGAAGAATACATACAACACATGACCCACTTGATCAATTTCATAGTTGACAACCGTACCTAAATTGACAGCCACAGCCATACAGGGCCACGCTAAATTTTTCCTGTGCTCTACCTGCTACCGTCGTGTAGCTAGGTCAATGTGTAGTCACAGCCATACAGGGCCACGCTAAATTTTTCCTGTGCTCTACCTGCTACCGTCGTGTAGCTCGGTCAATGTGTAGTCACAGCCATACAGGGCGACGCTAAATTTTTTATGTGCTCTACCTGCTTCCGTCGTGTAGCTCGGTCACTCTGACCGAGTCTGACCCTGGGGTGCTCATTTACTGCCCACTTGGAGGATTGCGGGGCCTACCTCGGTCACGGTTTCTCAGACTTACTATGCCTCTTCCTCCAACCCCTCCTCCTCCTCTTTCGAATTACCATCCGTGCTTCACCTCCTGCTACCTCAGTCTAACTCGGTCACTCTGTTGTCACCGCCATGCTGCGTCAGGCTAAATTTTTGGGTGGCTCACCTGCTACCTCATCTAACTTGGTCACTTGTTGGTGTCACCGCCATGCTGTGTCAGACTTATGCCTGCATCATGTGGCTGGGGATAGGAGAGCAGTGCCAGCATGGGCATGGGTGATGGACCTTCGTTGCACCTAGTTGGGTGCTTCCCTAACATGTGATGGGCATGTGCCTCGCCTTTCTTGGTCTGGGTGAGCACAGTTGCCATAAGGGTAACCACCAGGCTGTTGCAGGAGAATTTGGGCTAATGGTGGGATTAGGCAGCCTCAGAGGCATCCATGCTGCCCCTGCTGTTTCCTGTCCATTTCCGTGGTGTTTCCATCATTTTCTGATGTTTCCAGGTTTTCACCCAGCCTTCCCTAGGCAGAGCCTTGGTCCCCTGCGAAAAATGCTCGAGTCTCCCATTGACTTCAATGGGGTTCGTTACTCGAAACGAGCACCCGAGCATCCGGAAAAGTTTGTCTCGAATAACGAGCACCCGAGCATTTTAGTGCTCGCTCATCTCTAGTAAAGATGTATGGGTAAATTTATGAAAAAAAAGGCACATTTGTACCTATAAACCTGACTGACCTGTTGCATGTGCGCTTGTCAGCTGAAGGCATCTGTGTTAGAAACATACAATTCATAAGCATTCATTTTGCCAGTATGAAAGATCACTAGGGTTCTACATATGGTACACTGTGTCTAGAAAATATTATTATTATATACTGTGATATGCATTTTTCTTATCTTTATTTTTTTATTTCTTCAAAAGCCAATGGAACTTTGACGTGGACACCAACAAAAAGGGAAGGCTTTACCTACAACCTAATAGCAACTAACTCCAAAAATCTGTCATCGGCTATCAGTCCATCCTTTATTGTCTGCAGTTGTAATCTCTCTTCTGAGTGTGACTATAGTATAACATCTAAAGTCAATGGAAGTTCTCTTTCAGTAAGTAGCAGAAAAAATACCTCACAAGTATTTTCTGTTAATATTTTACTGACTGTTCATAAGCAATATAAATTTATGAGGCTAATTTATTACACCCTGCACGCCAGAATAGGACTTTTCCAACATTTTGAGGTCACTAGACAAAACATTGGTGATTTTTTCCATTGT
Source organism: Rhinella marina (assembly GCA_900303285.1). Classification (NCBI taxonomy): domain Eukaryota; kingdom Metazoa; phylum Chordata; class Amphibia; order Anura; family Bufonidae; genus Rhinella; species Rhinella marina. The sequence goes on from ONZH01020345.1 coordinate 163,161, forward strand.
ATGCCTCATTAACACAGACAGTGTTTGGTCACTGATTTCCCTCAATGATTGGTGCGGCTCTAAACACAGAACAGGAGCAGATCTTTACCTTATACTTTATGTCTGTGGAAGCTCCAATCTTGGTTTTGGCTCACAATCACAGATGGAAATTACTGACCAAAACACTGATGTGTGAATAAGGCTTTACACCACTCCAGTTTTGAAAAGTGGATTTTAAAGTGGGTCTTTAGGTATGTTAAGTTTACTCCAGATTTATCAACTGTGACTTTTTAAAAAGTCACAAAAAAGCTCACTCCAGTAAGAGTGAAATAGGAAAAGTGGTATAGCGTTTGTAGACAAAAGTGTTATGACTAAATTAAAAATGTGCAGTGTTTGATACATTTGGTGCCAAGTACACCATCACAGACTCAATTTAAACTGACTTCTAATATACCCCTCATAATAAATACCCCTATTATTCTTTTTTTCCATGCACTATTACGTATACAGAGCTGGGAGATCCTTTAGCATCACACACAGGCATCTGTTCTTACTTTAAGGTCCATCAGTGTACCAGCCCAAAAGAGCACTAACAAATTTTCTTGGGAATCAGGTTCTGACACAAAAATGTGTTGCAGCTATCTCACAAATATTGCATCAAAGGGGCTATATCATGAAGACAACTCCTGCCTATATGCCATATAGGTTAAATGATATCGTATAGGGGTTCCCTTGCTCAGGAAGCACCTTTGTGAACTAGTATGGAGAACCAATCTCCCATACTGACAGACTCAAGCCATGCTTGTATTACAAGAGTGGCCAGTCATTAAAATGGCCACCATGTAATGTAATGTTTTCTATAAGTGCCAGGAAAGGACTCGATCAGCTGATTACTTTGAAGGCTGAATTTGAAAAGACATTGTGTCTGTATATTGTCATTCTGGTCTACAATGCTGTAAATTAATACTAGTGGTGAGTGAATCTAGTTTTGAATCCAAGATCCATATACAGTACTTGTGCGTATCCTTATGTATCTACACAGTTTCTGGCTGCATCATATTACTTTGGAGGAGTATACGATGTGTCCAGTTTTGCTGAAAGCAGCGTTGCCAAAACTGGTGATAAATTCAGTGTTAAAGGCATTGTCTCTGAATATTTGGGTGTGCGAATCGAGTTTCGGATCCAAGATCCGAAGTCGATTCATTCCAAAGCTTTGTTTTAATGCTGTACGGAGACGTGTCTACGTACAGCAAGTAAAATATATGTGCTTCAGAGAGGCAAAATTTGTCCGAAGTCGCACGAGACTTTAATGAATAAAAATGAATTAATAATATTGGGCTTCGCTTCCACGACTTTTAAACATATTAAAACAGGACTATGAAGTCGGCTTCTGTACTGGTTGGTACCTCGGTACTGAAGCCAACTTCGGATTCTGTTTTAAAAGATTTTTAAAGCCCAAAGTTATTCACCAAAGTCATGCGCGACTGAGGACTTAACAAATTTTGCATCACCGAAGCATATGCATTTTAAAGGGGTTATCCCATGAATAATGTAAACAAATAAAAATAAGCCATCATATAGTACATAACAACCTCTTCCTAATAAAGCTAGAACCAGTCCTGTTCCTTACATGGATCCAGAGATCTCCCCATTCATTGCTCTGGTAGATTTATATCAAGCTGAACGCTTAAAGGGGTTATCCTATGAATAATGTAAAAAATGAAAATCAGTCATCATATAGTACATGACAACCTCTTTCTAACAAAGCTAGAACCAGCCCTGTACCTCACATGGATTCAGAGATCTCCCCATTCATTGCTCTTTTAAATTTATATCAAGCTGGCAGCTCAAGGGGAGTGTCTTTTCTGCTGCAGCTAAGGGGGTGTGTCCATGCTCTCCGTCTCACAACCCAGGAGGCAGCTGAAGGATGAAACTGAGCATGTGCGGCCACCTCAGTGATCTGGACAAAGAAATAAGAAAAAAACAAACAGCAGGTGGCGCTATACTGATACATGTTATTGAACGAGTCAAAGACTATACTAAATTATTAATTACATGCAATTACAAAAGTATTCAGATCCAGGAGCTGGTTTGAAAACTGTAGAGTCTTTTTTGTGTAACAACCCATTTAATGTATCATGTCTCTATAGCATTAAAATGAAGTTTTGGAACAAATCTTGGATCTGAAGCTCGATTCGCTCATCCTTAAAACCATAAATCGACAATAATTGTCAGACTGAGTTCAATAATATATACTTGGATTCTATTGATTAGCTGAAGAAGTCATTTCCACCCCGAATTGATCTTTGGAGAAATCTAATATCTTTCGTGTATGGCTAGCTTTCAACCAAACGATCATTCATTTGGTGAAACTGAAAGGAAGTCTGTCACCAGGAAATTTCCTGTTCAGCCAGGCACAGTACTGTGTAGGGCTAGCTCAGCTAAATGAAATGGTACCTTTCACTTAGTCTTCCATTTATTCATTCAGGAGAAAAGCACTTGTAATCCATATACAAATAAGCAGTTAAGTACACCAAGGGCAGGCCCAAGCCCCTCTATGCCTTTTTGCTCCCTCTGCTTCCTCTGTCATCCCCTTCCTCTCCATGATAGACAGAACCAAGTAAGGCCGAGTTCACGCTTCAGTTACTTGATCAGTTATTTCCATCACTTATTGTGAGCTAAAACCAGTAGTGAAACCTAAACAGAGATATGGTATAATGGAATGATTTTTTCCTTTTCTGTGTTTTTGGACCAGCACTTGGTTTTGGCTGACAATAACAGATGGAAATAAGTGACCAAATGACTGGTGTGAAATCGGCCTAAGATGACTGCATGAACCTGGCCCTATGAACAGGGGTGCGCCTAACCTTTCTGCTGCCTGAGGCAAAAACTGAAACGGCGCCCCTTCTTCCCCAAAGCCAATTTCTTAACCTAACCCAGCCCATGGCCCTTTGGCTGCCCCTCTCTTGCCCCTATGTGGTGCTGCCTGAGGCGATCGCCTCACCTGGCCTCATTGGTGGTGCACCCCTGCCTATGAATCAAGATGGAGAGGGAGGCGCTGACAGAGGAAGCATGAGGAGCAAGGGTGCACAGAGTGGCTTGGGTCCAACCTTGATGCACTTAAATGCTTATTTGCTTATTTCTCCAGAATAAAGCAGTAGATAGAAGTAAAAGATATCATTATATTCAGCTGAGCTAGTCCTACAAGACGCTGTGCCTGGTCTAACAGTGGAATTTTCTGGTAACAGACTCCGTTTAACAGTGAACAAGAAATCAGCAGCATTTGAACATTTTCAATAATTGGATGAAAGATCTTACTTTGAAAGAGAAATCTTTCATCCATCACCCGGTTTTATTGAACATGTATGGTCAGTTTGGACAACTGTACTGACCAATGACTAAAATGTGTATGGCTGTGTCTGCGAAAAGATCGTTCACCAGATGATTGTTCAACTGCTGTTCAAGTACTATCTAATGTGAATGGCCACCTTTTAGTCTTTGTTGATGATGTTGAAAATGGTAAGGTCGTGGTTTACAGTGTCACTATACTTTCTTTAATGTGACTGTGATATCTGCTTATGCTGTGTGAAGTCATACTTGGATAAACATGACATGCAGATGGAGGTCATATCCATATACAGTACTTCTGCGTATCCTTATGTATCTACACAGTTTCTGGCTGCATCATATTACTTTGGGGGAATATGTGATGTGCTATATTTGTAAGTCAGTTTTGCTGAAAGCAGCATAGACAAAACTATATTTGTATACAGATATTTACCTCCTGGAGTAAGAAATGCAAAGGTTTGAATACATTTTACTGTGTGTTAACCCAGCATGCCCACTTTTCACTAAACGTCCACAAACTGATATCCATGGTACAAATTGCTTTAATTTCTGGACCAAATGGTTAAAAAAGTGACTGACTGTGGATAAGACATCATTTTGGAGTAAAGTGCACCAGAATAAAGGGGCAACTGGCAAATGCATTGATACATGTTGGCCATGTGGATCTATATAATATAGTTCATGGTTCTGAGATAGTAGGAGCTTAAATCTCTTATCTTGACTAATTATAGATAACAAGCTGCAACTGTGCTAATAATTCCACTGGAGAGTTCTGTGAAATTCCACCTAATCCGTGTGCTCAAGGATGTTTCCCGGGTGTACCATGTGACAATAAAACTGGTTGCGGAGCCTGTCCTCCTGGCTTCACTGGAGATGGAGTACATTGTTCAGGTAAAGCATTTACAGTAGCTTTCTTTGTGATAAATTATATGGTAAAGTGTTCTCTAATACCTGACTGATGTACTGATCTTGTATTGTCTTGTATCCATCCACAGATGATAAATGTGTAAATATCACATGTCCATCAAATGCTGTGTGTGAAAATGTCCCGGGGACCTATAATTGTACCTGCAAAGAGGGATTTATAAGTGAGTATTCAATGTAAGCTTAATAACATGTACATATGTGTAATCAGTGCCATGTTTTTCAAAAGAAAAAAACTAACATCTAGTCCAGTCCTTGTTTTAATACATGTCCACAGATAATCAGTAATATAGATAGATAGATAGATAGATAGATAGATAGATCAATGTGATTAATTGGATAGATAGATCAATGTGATTAATTGGATAGATAGATAGATATGATTAGATAGATAGATAGATAGATAGATAGATAGATAGATATTGATCAGTCAGATAGATTAGTAGAGATATGATCAGAAATATCAGATACATATCATGTATATATATATATATATATATATTCATATTCTAGCAGAAGGACCCGACTTCACCCGGGTTTATTTCATCTATTTCATTTAATGTTTGTGTGTGTGTGTGTGTTATTAAAAGATATCGAGAGTGACCTCTACAGTAGCCCGCCCCTTTAACTGTGACCTGCACAGTAGCTAGGATGGCCACTGTCTTTACCCCAGAAAGCTGGACCTGACCCACCATGCCCCCAAATGTAAAGCCAGGCTCCCGCTCCCCATCAAGCCACACCCATAAAATTAGGTCACAACCCCTGGCTCCATGAAGACACAGAGGAGAAGCTGTCTGAGTGTGAGCTACTGAAAGGGTGGACATCCCTGCATCCGTCCAGGCACTGCACCAGACAGAGGACAGGGAGCCAGAAAACCGGACTGTCCAGCCTAAAACCGGACGTCTGGCCACCCTAACATCAGCCTGCCCCTAGGGTGGCCAGAGGTCTGGTTTTAGGCTGGAGAGTCCAGCTTTCAGACTCCCTGTCCTCTGTCATGCGCAGGGCCTGGATGGACACAGGGATGTCCTTTTGAACAGCTCACTCTCAGACAGCAGCACTGTGCAGTCTGAGCATGAGCTGCAGGGATAAACTCACTCTCCCTCCCACCCCTGCACCCCTTCAGTTTTTCAATCTCCATCGGCTGCGAAGTGGAAGGGGCGTGGCCTGACTGAGTAAGGGGCATGGCTTAGTGAGACCCGGGGGTGGAGCTTTTAAGTCCTTCTTTTGAGGGTGACCTGAATTAGGCCTCTTTAACACGAGCGTGACGGATTAGGTCAGGATGCGTTCAGGGTGCTTTCAGGAAAACTCGCACCATTTTGCAAGCAAGTTCAGTCAGTTTTGTCTAAGATTGTGACCAGTTGTGGGTGCAATGCGTTTTTCACGTGCGTGATAAAAAACTGAAGGTTTACAAACAACATCTCTTAGCAACCATCAGTGAAAAACGCACTGCATCCGCACTTGCTTCAGGATTCAATGCGTTTTTCACAGAAGCTCCATTCACTTCTATGGGGCCAGGGTTGCGTGAAAAACACAGAATATAGATCATGCAGCGTTTTTCACGCAACGCAGAACTGATCCATGAAAAAAAGCGCTCATGTACACAGACCCATTGAAATGAATGGGTCAGGAATCAGTGCGGGTGCTATGCGTTCACGTCACGCATTGCACCCGCGCGGAAAACTCGCTCGTGTGAAAAGGGCCTTAAAGATCGATGCCATGGTAATTTATGAGAAAACACAGTAGGTAGCAGTGGAAGCAAACATCTTTTATTACTACTGAATGGTAAATATGTGAAATTTACATTATATTAGGTAATGATTGATGAAGAGTTAGTCTAAAACATAAGTTATATTTATGGTAACCGGAATACCCCTTTAACAGTGTCATCCACTGTGCCATCCTAGCGATATGCCCCCATTGTCTATGATGGGAATACCCCTTTAAGGCCCCATTACACTGCCCGAATACTGGTAGAAACGCTCATTATCAATCTACTGGTGTAAAGGTGCCACCAGTTACCCGATGTACAGGTCACCTAAATCATTGTCTGCCAGCAGCAGATTGTGCTGTCTAAACAACGTCTGCTGCCGGCAAATAATGATTCTGTATGGGGACAAGCGATGGCATTAGTGATCGCTCCTCCTCATACTGTGGAGCGGATTGTTGCATATAAATGCATTGCTCTCCTCCACTGACAAGCAGGCGAATGTTGGGATGGAACGCTTCCTTTACGACAATCCTCTGATCAGTTGAGCAGTGTAAACAGGCCAACAGGCTAATTTGTACACGATAATTTTTGCATAAGAATGTTTGTCCTCAACTTTATATTGCCAAATCTGGTTGTGACATTAATCACTTAAACAATTATCCACTTGTCTAAATCCACCATTAAATCCTTTGTATTTGATAGCCCCATGTGTCTGCATATTGTTGTATTTCATTAGCGGAACAATTATGTTATGTATAACATGTAAATATATGAAAAAGTTTTCATTTTCACATCAATCTCCAGTGTTATATCCCTGAGTTAACTATGAAACATTTGATATTGAATAGTTTATGGAACCCAGTCTCGGACTGGCCCACAGGGGTTCAGGTGAATCCCCCAGTGGACCCCTGAGCAAGGTGGGCCCTAGTCTCCCACCCCCTGCACAAGTGGCACATAACATAGTAGGCTTACTGCACTACATACATATATTCGGTGTACAGCACCTCAACCAGCCTATGTTCATATAAAAAACCTTATAGATTATTAAAGAGACTCCGCAGTTTATTATTATAGACACGATCAGAGCTGAGATGTCTTCTAGGTAAAGAGGAAAGCTGCCAGTGCCCTCTTATTCCCAGGACCTACCTTCTCAGAGTTCCTGCAGGAACCCCCATAGTCAATCATCTGGTAGCATCTTGCTGCTGTGTGAGCAGATAATATTTGAATGTATGGTGGACCCCCAAAATAAATTTTACTGGTGGGCCCTAGGCAACCCAGTCCGACTCTGATGGAACCCATAGTGAAGATATCAGTGAATGTAAAACCCAACGATAACTGTTCACTTTATGCACTGCACTAATACAGAAGGAAGTTATAACTGTACCTGTAAGGTTGGATTCACAGGTAAGGGGATGTATTCTTTATAACACATCAGCAACAGGAGCTTTTATTCTTATCCTATCCTCAATATGTAATAATGTTTCTATCTCTCAAAATGTAATTAATTTAGGCACAGCCCCTTGTATACACTGTAAGGGCAATCAATATCCAATGCTATAATCTGCTTTCCACAGTGGTCATAGCAGACCCGCCACCTCTCCTCATAGACTCTGAAACATCGATAAACCTCTGCAAGCAGGATGGTGTCTCCGTGATCGCTGCTGTATGTAGCTTTTTGCATCGGTATTCGCTAATAGAGATTGTTGCAGACTAGTGATGAAGGAATTTCTTGAAATGCGATTCAGATTTGATTTTAATGCATCATTTGTCCTGGAAAGTGGTGTGTAACACTCTAGGGTCTCCTAGTAGTACAGTATATGTAACTCATTTCAAGCCATAAGGAAACGCATGGTGGCTGTGGTAAGAAACAACCTCTTTGAACACAAACTGTAACTGAAGGATTTTTAGTGTTTTTTTTTTTTTTTAATCACCACAAATCCTCTCTTTTTGGCGATGAATGTCTGCCATCTTTTCTGTCTTTTGATCTGAAAAATGGCTAATGCCTTTTTGAGAAAAATGATCTGAATCCAATTTGACCAAATTATTTGGAGAATTTTAGTCAAATTTATCTATTCACTCTCTAATGCAGACCTAGCACATTACATATGATTATTTTTTTCAGGAGGAACAGTCACAGTCATCCTCACTCAATACTCTTAAAGTAGGGACTCCCATAGACATCTGCCTTATAAAATAAGGTGATAATGAAATCTATGACCAAAACCCTTTAATTGGAATCTCTGACCAAAACTAAATATTCCCATGGGTTCCTTTATGGAATTTCATTTGTCAGTTTCTTCTTCCTTTTCATGTGGCTTCAATGTCTATATATGTTAGATTGAGGCCTTTGCATAAAAGTATTTCAATGAAACAATTTTGTATACTTGACACTATGAAGTATGACGTGTTCCACACAGGCTGTTCATAGTGAGGGCCACAAACTACTATCATAGTTACTGCTGATGATTACGCAGGCTCCTGTCACACAGTTACAATGAAGAAGATGACGCTTCGTCTAAGCAAAGGAATATAGATTGGAAAATAATTACACTGGCCTCTAAAATTCAGTATGGTTTCTGATGGAAAGTGGGCAGAAGGCTGAACTGATGAGCATTGAATACAATAGACAAAAACCATGTTCACAGCTTCATAGACAAGCAGGTGGGAGGTGCAGTATTGGAAATAGAGCATTACTCAGTTTCCATTGAAATCAGGGGCTGTCTGTGTAACACGAGGATGAGCTGCCTCATCTACAGTAAAATAAGTTCTTTTAAACTGCTGTTCAAGTTCATAGCTATACATTCACTTATCAGAATCGTGCAGTAGAACATTTTGGGGCTACAGTTTATCCTAATAAATGTATTACTGGACCTTCTTGCAGCACATTATGTTGTTTCCTACTCAGAGGCGTAGCTACCAGGGGGGCAGAGGGGGCGACGGCTCCGGGCCCAGTGACTCGGGGGGGGCCCAGCAAGGATGACTAACAGACGAATACAAGTGAGCACTTCCATTATGGAAGCGCTCACTTGTATTTAGGGACCCCCATCAGACTTCAGATCAGCCCTGAGGGGGTGATCTGAGGTCTGATGGGGGCACAATACACTGATCTGAGGTCTGATGGGGCACAATACACTGATCTGAGGTCTGATGGGGCACAATACGCTGATCTGAGGTCTGATGGGGCACAATACACTGATCTGAGGTCTGATGGGGCACAATACACTGATCTGAGGTCTGATGGGGCACAATACGCTGATCTGAGGTCTGATGGGGGCACAATATACTGATCTGAGGTCTGATGAGGGCACAATACACTGATCTGAAGTCTGATGGGGGCACAGTAGGCTGATGTGAGGTCTGATGGGGCACAATACGCTGATCTGAAGTCTGATGGGGGCACAGTAGGCTGATGTGAGGTCTGATGGGGCACAATACGCTGATCTGAGGTCTGATGGGGCACAGTAGGCTGATGTGAGGTCTGATGGGGGCACAATACGCTGATCTGAGGTCTGATGGGGGCACAATATACTGATCTGAGGTCTGATGGGGGCACAATACGCTGATCTGAAGTCTGATGGGGGCACAGTAGGCTGATGTGAGTTCTGATGGGGCACAATACGCTGATCTGTGGTCTGATGGGGCACAGTAGGCTGATGTGAGGTCTGATGGGGGCACAATACGCTGATCTGAGGTCTGATGGGGGCACAATACACTGATCTGAGGTCTGATGGGGGCACAATACACTGATCTGAGGTCTGATGGGGGCACAATACGCTGATCTGAGGTCTGATGGGGGCACAATACACTGATCTGAGGTCTGATGGGGGCACAATACACTGATCAGAGGTCTGATGGGGCACAATACGCTGATCTGAGGTCTGATGGGGGCACAATACACTGATCTGAGGTCTGATGGGGGCACAGTAGGCTGATCTGAGGTCTGATGGGGCACAATACGCTGATCTGAGGTCTGATGGGGCACAGTAGGCTGATGTGAGGTCTGATGGGGGCACAATACGCTGATCTGAGGTCTGATGGGGGCACAATACGCTGATCTGAGGTCTGATGGAGGCACAATACGCTGATCTGATGTCTGATGGGGGCACAGTAAGGTGATGTGAGGACTGATGGGGGCACATTCTGCTGATCTGAGGTCTGATGGGGATACAATACGCTGATCTGAGGTCTGATGGGGGCACAGTAGGCTGATGTGAGGTCACATGGGGGCACAATACGCTGATCTGGGGTCTGATGGGGCACAATACGCTGATCTGAGGTCTGATGGGGGCACAGTAGGCTGATGTGAGGTCTGATGGGGGCACAATACGCTGATCTGAGGTCTGATGGGGGAAGGGGACTGTTAGTTTAGTGATGTCAAAACTGGGGACAGGTTTCCTTTAACATAGGAGTCCTCTTGTTTTTTACTCCTATTAATCCTATATTTTACTGCATTATGAGGTAGAGTATTTAGACTAGGGTATGTAGAAAGTCTATTGTACTGTACTTAACAGCATAGATGATCTAGCAGTTTATACAGTCATCTTTCTAATACAATATTATAACCACAACTAGTAGTATGTGCCTGTGAAGTTGGAAACGTGCGTTTGGGAAGCCACTAAGTGGGGGGCCCACTCAAGTATGTTTCGCCCCCCCTGTGCTGAACCTCTAGCTACGCCTCTGTTCCTACTAGAAATCTAAATATGATTGCCAATAAGTGCTCTGTTCTCTTTGATATTTGCAGGCAATGGCACATACTGTGCCTGTGCTGCACAGTGTGAAAAAAACTACTGTAAAAATGGAGGAACATGTACAAGGATTGGTCCAAATTGCATCCCTCAATGCGCCTGCCTTCCTGCATTCTCTGGTGAAACATGTCAAGATATGGCAGAGTCCTTCATGTCAGACTTAAGCCCAGGTAAGTAAACATTCTCATATGTCTCTTTTCTTTTATAAACTATACTTCATAATTCAGAACATTTAATGGAACCAATTGTGCGTTTGTTCTAAACTGATATTGGATGTGGTGTAAACATATATATAAGGTCAACCTACATTACTATTAATATTTAAGATTAGTGTGTCTATTCCCTTTACAACATTCACATCTAACAATGTCATGTTTCTATGTTCTTTAGATACACCAAAGAGGTCTGTAATTGTATCCTTAACCTCTGTCAATAATTTTATTGATGTCGATGGTTATGCAGTGGTAAGTGTCTTTCGATATATTGCACATAGTCATAGATGTCACCTTAATTGTGCTGGAGTGTGATTATTATTTCACCTTCATCTTGTAAAACTTTTTTTTTTCATAGCAATGCTAGATTTATGTGCATTTGATAAATATGAATGGCATCAAATACATTAGATAGAAGTACAGTACGTTGATGGTTAAATAAATCATCTGGTGAACGACTGTTATATCAACATAGCCATAGACATATTGGCAGTTCCAGTTGTTTAAATTAACCATACATGCTCAATGACACTGGGCGAATGATGTATCATCTTTCTGGGCAGATCCTTTACTGAATGATCGTTGATGAAAATTTGAAACATGGACATTGGTTGGCTAAAACAGCTATTACATTTAAAACAAAGAACAATCGTTTTGTAAGAAATGATCAGTTTTAGATCAATTTTAGATTATGTAACATAGAATAATGACAGCAGAAAAACGTCATCTGGTCCATCTACACTTTATTAGAGACATCTGCCTATTAACAGTTGTAGCCTAACTGTATGGAAATTAGGCATGTGGTGCCGGAGTGTAGCATAAAATCAGGTGAGCAAGATTTCTGGGGGTCAGTATTAGGGCTAATGCACACAAACATATTTTCTTTCCGTTTGTGTTCGTTTTTTTGCAGACCGTATGCGGAATAATTCATTTCAATGGAACTGCAAAAAAAACGGAAGTTACTCCGTGTGCATTCCGTTTCTATTTGTCCGTATTTCTGTTCCACAGAAAAATAAAACATGTCCTATTATTGTCCGCATAATGGACAAGGATAGTACTGTTCTATTAGGGACCAGCTGTTTCGTTCCTCAAAGTACGGAATGCACACGGACGTCATCCGTATTTTCCTTGGATCAGTATTACTGTGAATCCACATTATCATGGGAAAATTGAGCAATCTAGGTGACTTCGAACAAGGCATCCGTGCTACACTAGCCAGGACAGTTTTCCACCTTGTGGAGAGTATACAGAGAAAGGTACTATGGAAGTTTAATGAACTTGTTAAAGAAGAGGGTCAGAGGAGGACAAAAAAGTATTCTAATTCATAGATGGTTCACAATCAAGCAAATTTCAGCCAAAAGCAAAACAATGTTGGTGTTCGGCAATTAGGTCCAAATGCATGACTCATCATTCCTTATCACGGAAGGGCAATAATAGCAGATGAGCAGTTTGAGTGCCATTGCAGTCTAAAGGAAACAGCAAGGCAAGACTCCTGTGGGCAAAGAACACACAACATAGACAACAGTTCAGGCCGGTAGAACTGGAGTAATGGTGTGGGGAATGTTTTCTTAGCACACCCAAAGCCCAGTGCATAGAAGTTTGGACAATATGGCCTACCTAATTTGTGTGGCACACCAAGTTCATCCCTTTATGGCAGATGTTTACCCTATAGCAGCATTGGCACAGGGGTCATATATTTATTGATTGTTTTTTCCCAGGCGGTAGGGAAAGCAAATCGTATGCTTGGCTGCATAGCTAGAGGTATAACAAGCAGAAAGAGGGAGATTGCGATCCCTCTGTATAGAGCTCTAGTGAGACCACATCTGGAATACTGTGTTCAGTTCTGGAGACCTCACCTGCAAAAGGATATTGCTAAAATAGAACGGGTCCAAAGAAGAGCTACAAAAATGGTGGAAGGTCTAAAGCATAGAACTTATCAAGAAAGACTCCAAGTTCTTAATATGTATAGTATGGAGGAAAGAAGAGAAAGGGGGGACATGATTGAAACCTTTAAATATGTTAAAGGACTGAATAAAGTTCAGGAGGGAAAGGTTATTAATAAGAAACAGAACACAAGAACAAGGGGGCACAATCTGAGGTTAGTTGGGGGAAAAATCAAGAACATTAGAAAATATTATTTCACTGAAAGAGTAGTAGAAGCTTGGAACAAACTTCCAGCAGAGGTGGTTGATAAATCCACAGTAACTGAATTTAAACCTGCCTGGGATAAACATGTATCTATCCTAAGATAACAATAAAGGATAATAAAAGGGCAGACTAGATGGATCAGGTGGTCTTTTTCTGCCGTCAATCTTCTGTTTCCAAATACTGTGAGTTTTCCTTGCTTCCCTGGCCTCCACTCCAATCCAATAGAGTATTTCTTGCCCCTCCATCTAATTTGTGGCATCTATAGCGGTAACCTATCCTTTCTACAAGGGCCAATATTCCTGCAGAATGATTTCAATGCCTAGTGGAATATATACCACAATGAGCTACAGTGGTTTTTAAGGACAGAAGAAGTCCAGCGCTCTACAAGATGGCTGTCTCTAATACAGTGACCACTATAGTTTGCCCTTGTATTATTTCTTTATAATTTTTTGATAGGTATAAGTATATAGCTACCGTAAAGGTGTATTCGAGGAGTTTACTTTTAATGGCCTATATTTAGACGATTCCATTAATATCTGATCAGCAGGGGTCCAACACTACAGACATAAGCTCTGGAACTACAAAACTCCACATTGAAGTGAACGAATGAAAGTGTTGCGGTAATCGGTTCTAGAGCTGTTTGGTTTCCGAGCTGCTTAGAAAAAGTGTGTCGGACTACCGCCAATCAGATATTGATGACTTATCCTGAGGATGGGCCACCAGTAGGGAAATACTGGAATACCACTTTAAGCATGCTTCCATACAAATAATTAAATAGTTTTAGTTATGATACAGATCATATTTAGATATGATATAGATCATGTGTTCATAGCAGGCCCATTTGGGTATATGATAAATAAAGTGATAGCACTATAATAGACACTGGAGCAGAGGATATCTATAAAAGCACATAAAGATTTCATATGGTTAAGCTTACGGCAATTCTTGTATTCAGATGATTAATATTTTTTGAAATTTGCATAAAAATAATTGTCTTTTTTTACTTTTTGCAGATTCAGAGAAAACTTGATAGTGCTCTATATCGTGTGGCAGATTTGTTTGATACGACTGTAAAGGAAATTATTTTACTAGGGTGAGTCTCATCTTAAACTGCTTTTTTATGGTCATTACTTACATTGCAGCTGTGTCCATGCTTTGAGCTTTTAATATTTTTAAATCATGCTCATACATGTCATTAACCAAGGTTCCCTCAGTGAAAAAAAAAAAAAAAAATCTAAATGAACTAGCAAAATACAACGTTCTTCCACACTGCTGGTGGGCAGGGAATTACTATACATCATTTGTATGTTTATGTATGTACGGTATATATATATATACTAGCTGAAGGACCCGGCTCCGCCCGGGTATATTTGATCTATTTCATTTAATGTTTGTGTGTGTGACGTAAAAAAAATATCGAGAGTGACCTCTACAGCAGCCCGCCCCTTATAACTGTGATCTCCACAGCAGCTAGAGTGGCCACTGTCTTCACCCCAGAAAGCCAGACCTCACTGGCCATTCCCCCAAACGTGAAACAGTGCCCTTGGTTACCATGAAGACCAGGGGCGGATTGGCAATGTAACCCACCGGGACACTTCCCGGTGGGCCGATTGCCTAAAGTATGCTGTGGGCCGGTGTCAGCAGGGTGAGCAGCGGCCGCCGCCCTCACTACAATACACATTACAATACACATTGCGGCCACCAGCAGCCCTGCTATCTCATTATCATAACAATGTCATGATAATGAGATTGTAGCAGGGCAGCTGCTGGCCACAATGTGTATTGTATTGCAATGTGTATTGTACAGAGGGCTGCGGCCGCCGCTGGCCCTCCTGCGATCTTCTTATCATTCCCTATTGTGCAGCCCCTGCCTCTCATAATGTACTCACCCCTGTACCTCCTGCTGTCAGGTCCTTTAACACCCGACAGCAGGAGAGAGCTCACTATCCTCTTCAGATGGGAAAGGACCTGTGGCTCCTCCCACTCCCAGCGTCAGCGCGACTGACGCTGTGTCATCACCCCTATCCCTCCTGCTCCAGGACACAGGCCAGAAGAGGCTGCTCCAGGTCTGCACACTAAGGTAAGTTTTTTTGTTTGTTTTTTGCCAGCCATTAACAATAAGGGGTCAGGGCACATTTAAGTGTCCACTGTACATTACTGGGGCAGGGAGGGACATTACTGGGGGCAGGGGGGCATTACTGGGGACAGAAGGGAAATTACTGGGGACTCTATAGTAACATTACTGGGAGCAGAGGGGAAATTACTGGGGGCTCTATAGTGACATAACTGGGAGCAGGGGGCATTAATGGGGATGCTATAGTGACATTACTGGGGGAAGGGGGCATTACTGGGGCTTGTATAGTGACATTACTGGAAGCAGGACGGCATTACTGGGGGCTTTATAGTGACATTACTGGGGTGGGGGTGGGGTGGTATTACTGGGGCAGAGGGGAATTACTGGGAGAGCTATAAGGACATTACTGGGGCCAGGGTGCATTACTGGGGGCTCTATATTGACATTACTGGGGGTGGGAGCATTACTATGGCCGCTATAGGAATATTACTGGGGTGGGGGGCATTACTGGGGCCTGTATAGTGACATTACTGGAAGCAGGGCGGCATTACTGGGGGCTTTATAGTGACATTACTGGGGTGGGGGGGTGGTATTACTGGGGCAGAGGGGCATTACTGGGAGAGCTATAAGGACATTACTGGGGCCAGGGTGCATTACTGGGGGCTCTATATTGACATTACTGGGGGTGGGAGCATTACTATGGCCGCTATAGGAATATTACTGGGGTGGGGGGCATTACTGGAGGGCAAGGGGAGGACATGATATAATGCTCCCTCTATGGTATTTCTGGCCCCGCCTCTCTCAATCTTGGCCCGCCCACAATTTGGGGCCACTTTTTTTTTTTTTTCCAGGGCCACTTTTAATTCCCAATCCGCCCCTGATGAAGACACACCACTAAACATGAGGCCATGCCCCCTGGCTCCGTGAAGACACGGAGGAGAAGCTGCCTGAGCGTGAGCTACTGAAAGGGTGGACATCCCTACGTCCATCCAGGCACTGTGCTGGACTGAGGACAGGGAGCCAGAAAACCGGACTGTCCAGCCTAAAGCCGGACAACTGGCCACCCTAACATCAGCCTGCCCCTAGGGTGGCCAGAGGTCCAGTTTTAGGCTGGACAGTCTGGCTTTCAGACTCCCTGTCCACTGTCCGGCGCAGTGCCTGGACAGACACAGGGATGTCCACCCTTTCAGTAGCTCACACTCAGACAGCTTCTCCTCCGTGTCTTCATTGAACCAGGGGGTGTGGCCTTGTGTTTAGGGGTGTGGCTTCATGGGGACCGGTGGCACGGTTTCAAATTGGGGGAAGGCTGGACATTCTGGCTTTCAGACTCCCTGTCCTCTGTCATGCACAGGGCCTGGATGGACACACGGATGTTCTTTTGAACAGCTCACTCTCAGACAGCAGCACTGTGCTGTCTGAGCATGAGCTGCAGGGAGAAAGTCACACTCCCTCCCACCCCTGCAGCTGACAGAAGTTGATTTTTACCTTCATTTTTTCAATCCTGGTCGGATGCGGAGTGGAAGGGGCGTGGCCTGACTGAGTCGGGGGCGTGGCTTAGTGGGGCCTGGGGGTGGGGCTTTTAAGTCCTTCTTTTGAAGGTCGCCTGAATTACAGGCCGATGCCATAGTAATTTCGGAGGAAAGAGGAAACAAAACATCTTTTATTACTACTGAACGGTAAATATATGAAATTTACATTATATGAGGTAATGATTGATGATGAGTAAGTCTAAAACATAAGTTATATTTATAGTAACCGGAATACCTCTTTAACAGTCTCATCCAAAGCCTCTTTAAAGCAGACCTACAGCAGTGAACTGGCTAGGTTGTCATGGAAGCCTGTTGTGTGTGGAGGCTGCCTGTGAGCTTCTATTGGCTGATAAGGGTCATGTGACCAGGCTCCTATTGGCTAATGCATGTTTTGGGAATATCTCAGGAACGGTACGTCCTGGAGAGCTGAAAACTGTTCTAAAACCTTCCCGGACAGCTGATGTACATGTGGGCCAAATTTTGTGATTGTAGCTGCAGCAGTGCGGATTGCTTTAGCGGACATACACACACACACACACACATACACTCAGCTTTATATATTAGATTTGTGTGTGTGCATGAATTATTATAATAAAGTCTAACAACCTAAGTAAACAGAAATAATTTCTGCCTTAGTTCATGGTTTCCCATCACCTTCCAGGCCTAGTACAGTATGCAGTTGGCACCCCCTAGTGGTGCATACATGCAAGCAGAATTATATCATTTGTCTATTCAGAAAAAACAGAGCTCCTCAATAAACTGTAGGTATAATATGAAATTAACAAGCACATTTAGAACTAAACTAACAAGCAATTAAAACTAAACATAATATGATGGAAATTATGTCTAGTACATTAGGCAGATCTGTCAGTAGGAGGTGGATTCCATTCTGAGTTTTGCTATAGGGGCTCATAATTCTTCTGTATACATAATTTAAAAGCATAAAACCTGCAGTCAGCATGAAGTATGTAACGTGGGAGTTTTTTTTCTAAAGCTCAGGACAGTATTTCTACTTTTTTTCATGATTTTTAATAACTAGAACACATTTTATAAGCCTCCCTTCTAAAATAAAACTGTTTTATGCATTTACATTTGTATGTGTTTTTCCAGGAATACAACTGGCAATTTCTCAGCAAATGTCACTGCAAGATTTACCTATGTGGCAAATGTAACAATCATCAACTATCTAAATGATAAACTCGTAGGATTTCTGAAGAGTACTGGTCGACGCAAACGTTCAGTAGACAATATTACAATTAGCGATGTTACTGATGGTAACAGATGTAAGTGTTCCTCCGTATCTGTAAATGGAGAATTATATATATTAGACCTTTCTCTGTTTTATTATACAGTATATTATTTGGTTTGTAACATATGAGAAAACAGGAAGCCAATCAACCATACATCATTAAAGGGTTATTCTCATTTTAGACAATGGGGGCATATTGCTAGGATATGCCCCCATTGTCTTATAGGTGCGGGTCCCACCACTGGGACCCGCACCTATATCCAGAACGGAGCCCCCGAACTGAATAAGGGCGCACTGCGCATGCGCAGCCGACCTCCATTCATTTCTATGGGGCCGCCGAAAATAGCCGAACGCTGGCTCGGCTACTTCCGTCGGCTCCATAGAAATGAATGGGAGCACACCGCGCATGCACGGCCCAACTCCCATTCATTTCTATGAGCACAGCGGGGAGCTGCGCCTGGTGGTGGCCGGACCCCCGGAAACCCGGGGTCCTCCAGGCGCAGCGCTCCCCGCTCCGTTCTGGATATAGGTGCGGGTCCCACCACACCTATATCCTAGCGATATGCCCCCATTGTCTAAGATGAGAATACCCCTTTAACAAACACCTGCAGGAGTGGGGGGTGGATTAATTAATCCCTGGGCGGTTTTCCATTTTTTTTTCGTTTTAATTTTTACTTCCAGCTTTCCCACAGCCATAACTTTTTTATTCTTCCATTCACATAGCCATATAAGAGCTTGTTTTTTGTGGGACAAGTTGTATTTTCTAATGGAACCATTAATGCAGGGGTGTAGCTAAAGGCACATAGGCCCCAGTGCAATAGTTCAGTTTGGGGCCCTCTACCCTCAGTGTTTTGTGTCCAGGGGCAGAGAAGCACATAGCCTTCGTGCTGTGTGGGGCAAAAATTAAAAGCCCATGCCAAATTCTTGACCTAACCCCTTCCCTTCAGCCAGAGGTTTAACTTGTCCTGCATGTACTTTCTATAATACCGTTTTCTTCTTATGCATCACTAGGGTTTTTGGGCCCCCTCAGGGTCCTGGGCCCGACTGATACCCCTGCAACCTTATAGCTAGGCCCCTGCAATAATGGTTGCATACAATGTAGTGGGAAGCAGGAAAAAAAATCCAAATGGGGTGGAATTATAAAAAAAAACAATTTATGAGTTTTGATTTTACAGCATTTCCATGTGGTAAAACTGACCAGTTCCCTTCATTCTCTGGGTGAGGATGGTTACAATAATACCACATATGTATACTTTTTTTTGGATACATTCACACGACCGTTGTGTTTAGCAGATTCGCAAAACACTGATACCGGCCCATGTGCGTTCCGCAATTTGTGGACTGCAGATGCCGCGGCTATCATAGAAATGCCTATTCTTGCCTGCAATTTCAGACAAGAATAGGACATGTTCTGTTCTTTTTGCAGGGCGCGGCACGGAGTAACGGATGCAGACAGCACTCAGTGTGCTGTCCGCATCTTTTGAAGCCCCATAGAAATGAATGGGTCCGGATTAGAGCCACAAAATATGCGGCTCGGAGGCTGCAAAAACCACTGTCGTTTGAATGTAGCCTTATACTGAAAAAAGTTTGAAAAAGCAAATTTTTTGTGGGAGGTGAAGAGACCAAAAAATGTTGAATTGGCCATTTTTTATTTATTTTTTTTCATCTCGCTGTTTGTCTTATGGAATAAATACTTTGATATTTTAATAGTATGGGCATTTTTGCACATCACAATGCCCATGATGTTAATTTTTTTCTTTTTATCTCTGTTGAAAAAGAAGTGTTGCTCCCTCAATATACTAAGCCATACTACTGCTTTTCTACAAAAATTTGTCTGTGAAAAGCAGAAAAATTGTTCAGTAGCTGCACCACATGTTAAACTTAGTTTATGACCACACGGAGTGACGATGCTGCACTTTGGATGGCATCTTATTAACTAAATACAACCACAATGTCTTCATTAGGAATGGCCGCACAGTAACCCATAAAAATGGAAAACAATTACCAATGAAGACAGAAGAAACAATGCAGTTGTACTTACTGTAGTTATCAGGATGCAGCTGCAGCCACATCCCAAGTGAAGCACAGCTATTCTGTGTGGTCGTATACTCATTCTTTTGCAGTACAACAGTCTTAGGCTCTTTTCAAAACCACTGCAGTTTATGGGGCTATTCACGTTGCCATTTTTGTAATCAACAAGGACATGTCCTATTTTTGCCCATTTTTCCATGTCAGACTGACCACATTGAAATCAATGGACCCATTTTTAATGATCGTTTAGATGAAACAGCACCTGTCTTATGGCCATTTGAGACTGCTACACTATAAAAAAAAAAGTAAACTCACCTCACCACAAGCAATCACAGGAACACCTGATCTGCAGGACATGCGTCTCCCAGTGCAATCATGTAACGTCATGATGCTGGGAGCGTGGGATACTGCTACCTCCACTGCCATCCGGACCCATTGCCCTATTTAACTTTAGCTGGACAAGTTCCTCTAGAACATAGGCCTCTGAAAACACTGGGGCTGAAACCTTACAACTAGAGGCAATGCTATGTCCAGCCATGTTCTGATTATAAAAGTCGCCATCTGAAAAAACTGAGCAGAAGTAGTTATTCAGATGGTCAGCGACCGTCTTATCCCCATCTATATACAGATTTTTTCCATTGCTAAATTTTGTAATGTCGCAGTTTTTCTTCTTCCTGTCACTAATATATCTGAAGAAGGTTTTATTTCCCTCCTTAACAGATTTGGCCATTTCTTCCTCCTTTGAAGCTTTAGCAGCATTAATAATCTGTTTTGTCTTCTTCTGTATAATTTTATAAACTTCTCTGTCCGCTACACTTCCAGACTCTTTATACCTCTTATAGGCAGACTTTTTATCATTTACTGTAGCTTTTACCTCTCTAGTAAACCATAGTGGATTTCTCTTTCTTTTCCTTTTGCTAATTTGTCTAACATATAGTCTAGTTGCCTTTAAGAGGACTTCTTTAAATGCCTTCCACTGAGCACTCGCTCTTACTGTTTTATCCCACCCTTTTAATTCTTTCTTTACATATTCTCCCATCACCTCAAACATGGTCTTCCTAAAATCCAATACTTTGGTTGCAGAATGGTGTTTCTCACAGTCAGTTTGGATTTCGAACCACAAACATTGGTGGTCACTGGAACCTAGATTTTTTCCCACCTTCAACTCAGATACCAGATCCCCATTTGTAAATACTCGATCTAGGATATTTTCACCTCTAGTTGGCGCTTTCACCAACTGTTTTAGGGACATCCACCTCAGGGCCTATACTATGTTCCTACTTTTGCATGTGGACGCACAAGGGATATGTGCGTTATGTTGAAGTCTCCCATAACTACAATATCTCACTTTACTGCCATTTGGGTAATCTCATCCACCAGCATAATGTCATGCTCTTCAGATTGCCCTGGAGGCCTATAGATAGCACCTACTCTGGTAACAGATCCCTTTTTATTTTGCAAGCAGACCCAGAGAGTCTCCAACTCCTTACATGAATTTTGGATCACTGTTGATTTTATGCTATCTTTAACATAAATGGCTACCCCACCCTCCTTCTCTCTGCCCTATCTTTCCTATACAAAGTGTATCCCGGAATGGCTGTTTCCCAGTCATTGCAATCTCTGAACCATGTCTCTGTTATTACAACCAAGTCCAAATTATCTCTACAAACTATTGATATTAGCTCGCAGAGATTGTTGCCTAAGCTGCGAGCATTTGTACACATTACACAAAGAACATTACATTTATCACCAACAACTCCATCTACCTCCCTGACAACATCATCAACATCATCCACCGCACTAACATCAATATCTAGAGCACCAGCGACCACTTCATCTGCACCAACAACTGTATCTATCACACTGACAGATTGCTGATCAAGAAGCTCAATACCCTGGTTTACTAAAACTGTTTGGAGACCGAAATCATTCTCCTCAATAAAATTCCTGTCCCCTCCATCTAGTTTAAATGCCTGCCGAAAAAACACCTCAACTCTTCTCCACGTACCTCAGTACCTTTGTGTGACGGGTGCAGACCATCTCTCTTGTACATGTCCTTACTACTCCACCTACTAACATTGTGACTAACAAACCCAAAACCTTCATCTTTACACCACTGCCTTAGCCAACCATTGAACTCCAGGATACGACATGCCTTAATATTTTGAGAGCGGACTGGCAAAATCTCCAAAAAAGTAATGGAATCTGTCATTCTGCTCAGCTCCAGGCTGAGACTTTGAAATTCCATTTTTACCACAGCAACATTTTTCTGGGACTCTTTTGTACCGAGATAAATAACCAGATCAACTACAGTCTCCTTTGTTGCAGCATTCACAATATTTGTGATCCGTCTATAATAGGCTGTGTCCTTAATGGGTTATAACCTTTTATTTGATGGGCTAGAAATGTGATTCTTCTATTTTTCTGAATAATACAGGATTCTTTTCATAAGATGAGCGAATCTTCCAAGATTTGCTTCGGCGAATATTCGCAGATTTTTAAAAAGATTTGCCTCGGATAAGATTCGATTCGGTTCAATTTGCATTAAAAAAATTTATGTTCTGCAAACATTCCCGCGAATGCGTACGCATGAGTGTACTAAGTGCGTACGAAGCTTTAGTTTATTATTGTCTAGCGAAGCCGGATCCTTCTGCTATCTCTTAATATTATAAAAATGAGTTTCTGTCTGTCTGTCTGTCTGTTCTCTATGCGAGACCAAACTACTGGACCGATTTTCACCAAATTTGGCACACAGGTACATCAGGTGTCCGGTAAGGTTTTAGACCAGGTCTCAGCTCTCCAGGACATACCATTCCCGAGATATTCCCAAAATATGACCTGCATTTGCCAATATTAGCCTAGGAGCTTTGCTTTCAAACCTCAACTGCCATTCTCTGCACAGACACACACAGGGAGGGCAGGTTTCCATAACAACACAGCCAAGTAATTAGCAGCCAGCTGAGGAGCTCAGGTAACAAATTTCTATTCACTGCTTTAAAAGGGCAGAGCGCTGTGGATGACACTGTTAAAGGGGTATTCCGGTTAACAGAAATATAACTTATGTTTTAGACTAATTTTAGACTTCGTTCAGTAGTAATAAAAGATGTTTTCTTCCGCTGCTACCCATTGCGTGTCCTCATAAATTACCATGGCATCGACCTATAATTCAGGTAACCCTCAAAAGAAGGATTTAAAACCCCCGCCCCAGGTCTCGCTAAGCCACGCCCACAACTATGTCAGGCCACACCCCCTGCCAATGGGGATTGAAAAAATGAAGGTAAAAATCAACTTCTGTCAGCTGCAGGGGTGGGAGAGTAAATTTCTTTCTGCAACGACACACAGAAACATTAGATGAAATAGAAAATATAAGACTAAGACCGTTCAGTAGTAATAAAAAATGTTTTCTTCCACTGCTACCCATTGTGTGTCCTCATAAATTATCATGGCATCGACCTGTAATTCAGGCCACCCTGAAAAGAAGGACTTAAAAGCAACCCCCCCAAGGTCCCGCTAAACCACGCCCCTGGTAAGGTTACGCCCCCTCCCACTCCCCAGCCAATGGGGGATTGAAAAAATAAGGGTAAAAATCAACTTATGTTAGCTGCATTGACTTTCTCTCTGCAACGACACACAGAAACATGAGATGAAATAGACTAACATTGGACTACGACCGTTCAGTAGTAATAAAAGATGTTTTCTTCCACTGCTACCCATTGCGTATCCTCATCAATTACCATGGCATCGACCTGTAATTCAGGCCACCCTCAAAAGAAGGACTTAAAACCCGCGTCCCAGTTCTCGCTAAGTCACGCCCCCAACACGGTCAGGCCATGCCCCCTCCCACTCGTCAGCCAACGAGGATTGAAAAATTGGTAAAAATCAACTTCTGTCAGCTGCAGGGGTGGGAGGGAGGATGACTTTCTCTCTGCAACTACACACAGAAACATTAAATGAAATAGATTAAATATACCCCTGCGAAGCGATGTTTTCTTCCACTGCTACCCACTGTGTTTCCTCATAAATTACCCCTTTAACAGTGTCATCCATAGCGCTCTGCTGGGAAATGGCTGGGTTATTATTTACATGAGCTCCTCAGCTGGCTACTAATTGCCTGGCTGGGTAGTTATGGAAACCGGTGTGCATGTGGAGAGAATGGCAGTTGGGATTTGAAAAGAAATGCTCCCAGGCTAATATTGGCTAATGCAGGTCATATTTTGGGAATATCTCGGGAACGGTACGTCCTAGAGAGCTGAGACCTGGTCTAAAACCTTCCCGGACACCTGATGTACCTGTGTGCCGAATTTGGTGAAAATTGGTCCAGTAGTTTGGTCGCGCATAGAGAACAGACAGACAGACAGAAACTCATTTTTATAATATAAGGAGATTATATATTCAGCATCTAGACTTTAAACACGTGTAGTGTTGGTGTATCTGCGAAACGCTTAATATGCATCTCATTCTTTATAGCCTGATCCATCATCCAGCTGTATCCACTACACCACATGCAGATATCTGCTGGTGACTGGCTCTTGCAGCTTTATATCTACTCCCCTATTTTGTTAAGATGGCTGGATCATTGTAGAAGAAAAGATGTTAGCAGATACCTCGTATCTCCTAACATATTGTAAGCTCTTGCGATTAGGGCCCTCATTCCTCTTGTTTTAATTGTTGACTTGTTGGTTTCTAGGTAATGCATGACTCTGTTTGTACATGAACCATCCTATTGTAAAATGCTGTGATATATGAGAGCACATTATAAATAAATAAAAAATATTATTATTATTATCATTATTAATATTATTAATACAAACCATAAGTGTTATAATTGCCAGCATCATTTTGTTTCATAGCTGTTGTTTTTTCCCATAGCGACTATACAAGAGTTGGTACAGTTCGCCAGTTGTTCATATAACGGATACAAAGTGAATCCTGAAACCTTGCAGTGTGTCTCAATATGTGCAAACAGTACATACTGTCAGAATGATGGCATCTGTCAGATTGTTAATGGAACTTTTAGCTGCAGGTATGTAGTTATGCTTTCATTTTAAAGTATTTATGCTCAAAACAGAATTACAGGAAGCCCTCTAAAGGCAATTCTACAATTATACAGTATATAGCAGTGCAGTAACATATTGTACATTTACATTTAACAGGAATGTAGGTAATATAGAGATAAAGGGTATTGGTATTTAGGCAGCTGGATTCCTGTAACACAGCAGGCAATTATTGGGAACAATAAGGGAGAGCTGTCAGTTATCCTAAGCTGGCAAGGTAATCAGGACTCTTATTGTCTCTCCTAGGAGTCCTGTTACAATTTACTCCATTTTTTCTCTACACATTTATCTTTAAATTATGCCCTATCCACGTTTAATTGGTGGGGGCCAATCACTGGTACCAACACCAATTCTGAGAATGTAGGTTCCATTCAACTGTATGCATAAAACAGCAGGTCAAACATGGGTGTTGCCGCTCCATTCATTCTGCAGAGGGCTGCTAGAAATAGCTGAGCCCGGAGTTATGAACGCACAATGTACCTGAGAAAAGCTGTGGAAACCATTGTGCTTATCACTCCCCTATGCATGCTAGAAAGGAAGAAACCAGAGCAAATCAACATATGTTCTAGCTGGATTATGTTTTAATTTATGCCAAATAGAATCTAATTTGTCAGTAGTAATTTGCAAGTGTAAATTCAGTGTACATAGAAATAATTCTTTCCAAGCAATTTGGAGAGAATGCCATCTACAGCTAGAGGATACCAGCTCTTATACTCACATCATATATAAACACAAGACTTTATATGTTCTGCATTTTTCTTATTTCAGTTGTAAACCCTTTTCTATATATGTCACATCTGGACCACGATGTGAAAACCTCTCTATGAACCTGAATGCATTCTTTGGCATATTATTTGGATCTTTGGCCTTCCTTCTTCTGCTGTTCCTGGGAATCTGGTTTGGATTATGGTTGTACAGAAAGAGAAAACAGAATCATCCTGATATAGATCAGTAAGTGACAACTACTGTAGACTTTTATATCAAATGTACATAAAAAAAAACAAGAAAATAACTTTTTTGTTAGAAGAATGCAATTTTCTATGAAATATTAAACGAATTGGCCACTATGGCCTTGAATTACTTAGACTGGCATTTCATATGCTCCAAATTTATTAAGAGGCACACACCAATGTTAGATTTAAGTTTAAACTAGTTTTTTAGGACATTTTTATACTGATGACCTATCCTCTAAATGGGTCATCAGTATCTGAACAGTGGGGACCCCCAATGATCAGCTGTTTTGAGAAGCCAATGGCGCTCCTGTGAGCATTGCTGCCTTCTCTCAGCTTACCAAGTTCAGCGCTGTACATTGTATAGCGGCTGTGCTTGGCATTGCAGCTCAGCCCCAATTCACTTAAATGAGGCTGAGCTGCTCCTAGGCCATGTGACACATGAACGTGTTGTCACTGGCCTAGAAAAATCAGTGAGAAGACCGCAGCACCTGCAGGAGTGCCGCTGCCTTCTCAAACAGCTGTTCAGTGGGGGTGTCGGACCCTACCAATCAGATACTGATGACCTATCCAGAGGACAGGTCATCAGTATAAAAATGTTGGAAAACCCCTTTAATTCTTGTTTACAGCATACATTATTACTCACAGTCAGATGTTCCGCTCCAAAAAAAAAAGGTCACTGATGGAGGATCATGTGACTAGTTCTGTCCATCAGCAGTCTCTGTTGACTATCACAGCACTTTTCATTTGCTACCATAGATTCTAATGCTGTGCTCAGTGATTGGACAGGACCAGTCACATGACAATCCGTTATTCACTGGAGCACCAAGCTGTGAGTAAAAATGAATGCAGTTCCTAGAACATGTGTAGAAATAAAGATATAGTAATCAAGCCCTTTAAAAAGTGAACCATAGTGTCACCATTGTTTTTCTTTTATAAGTAAATGTATGTAATCATAAAAATGACACTGAACGCATGCCAGTTATTTTACCATTTTACATGTATTATTAATACTTACACATCTTATAAGAGATGCACTGGTCTCTCCCCTAGGGCAGTGAAGCCCAGATATTACAACAGGGAGCATGTCCTGTTGATGAATCTGGTGTAGAGTAAGAACGGTGTCAGGTTAGCCCACCTGTTTTTTGTAACATGCAGAAAATGTCAATCTTGGCTTATAAAAAGTGTAGCATGGGCTTTATAAATTTGTGCTAAATGTCATTTTCTGTAACGCTACCTGAGCGCTGCCTTTCTCATAGTTTTAAAAGCATTTTTTCACCTTTAGCTTTTTTTCATCTTTTGCTTGTTGTTTTGTCTCATCATCTAATAATATAATATTATTTATTGCTTTTTCTTAATTAGAATGTATGAAACTCGATTTAGCTGGAAAACATCTCTATTTTCATGTAAGTAAAAGTACATATCATGTTAACAATGATATTATATATATATATATATATATATATATATATATATATTTCTATGTATTATTTGCCCATTTGTTAATGTTAACAGTACTAACACTTATTATGTTAATCCTTTTTAGCCTTTGAGCGGCTTGGAGAATCAGAAATACCAAGTTCAGAAGGAGACACTAAAGCTCCACATTTGGTCAACTGGAAACCTCATCTTGAAAAAGTCAATAGTTTAGTAGAGGTATGAGATCTAATGTGTTTCATCTTCAAAATGACAGTACAGCCTAATTTCCTTATTTTATACTGTTATGACTATATTACTAATGTTTGGCTTCACTTGAAGCATTATTTTAAAACAATTTACCCTTGTTTATGTTAGGCCTCTTTCACATTAGTGGCAGCACGGATCCGGCAGGTGAAGGGTGCTGCCGGATCCGTGCTGCCGCAGGGACGTGTGGGACCGGAGCACATGTCACGCAGTACATACACACATACACACAGACATATACACATACAAATACACATACATACTTACATGCTCCCGGCAGGTCTCCACAGCACAGTATAGGAGCAGGATGGCGCGCCCATAGGACGATTCCCCACAGCGCCCTCTGCTGGGTGCCGGGTGGAATCGTCCTATGTGTGCAGCGTCCTGCTCCTCCTGCGCTATGGTGACCTGCCAGGAGCATGTAAGTATGTATGTGTATTTGTATGTGTATATGTCTGTATATGTGTATGCCTGTATATGTGTATGTGTGTGTGTATGTATGTGTGCAGGTGACGGATCCGTCATGAACTCCATTGAAAGTCAATGGAGGACGGATCCGTTCACCATTGTGTCACACCAAACGGATCCGTCCCAATTGACTTTCCGAAGCATGCTGCGGTTTGCTCTCCGGTCTGAAGATGGAACGGAATGCTTCTAGGAGCATTCCGTTGTCTTCAGTTCAGTTTTGCCCCCATTGACAATGAATGGGGACAAAACTGAAGCGTTTTATTATGGTATTGAGCCCCTATGACGGAACTCAATACCGGAATTATAAAACGCTAGTGTGAAAGTAGCCTTAGTTGATGAAATATAATTATTACTACATTGCTTCTGAGCACTGTAGAATCATCTGTTGTCACAGTATTTTATTGTTATTCAGACACAGCATGTTTTGTATCTCTGAGGAGACTTCCGAGCTGCGTATTCTTTAGGGCCCTTTACATAGGCCAAGATAATCGCTAACAAGCTTTCATAGGAACACTCGTTATTGATTATCTGGAGGTGTAAATGCAATGCTTGTTCATCAGGTAATGCGATCTTTGTGCACACACAACAATCGTTGTTTGCTGGTAGCAGACTGTGGAGCTTTAGTGTCTCCTTCTGTCGCTTCCTTCCCGACAATCTGCTGCTCTGTTGTCACTTGTAAAGGGACCTTTAGAAAGATCTCACTTTCTTCCATCATGTCTGTGTTACAGAGAAAATACGTGTGAAGACACGGACACGTAGAGTATTAAAGTTAGGGAGAGCTAGAAAAGAGTGAGCATGCTTCACAGAGAACACCTACTGAAGTCTGACACTGCAGCTCCATTTTCAGGCATGTCAGAGAAATAAAAGAAGCAATACAGAAATAGGTTAACAACATAGCACACGTTGAACCTTTCAAGCTACACATCTTTTTTCTCTTATGGAGTTGCACATATAATTAAGATTCTAAGGCAGTGTTTGCCAACATGCAGCTCACTCCGGGATCTATGGTAGAAAGGGTACATTTACCTGCAGGGAACAATACACTTACCTTCAATATATTCAGTCTTGATATGGAGGTGGATATAATGCACACTATGATGGACAGAGAGGGGCACATCATCAAGAGGCACAGACAGAATAGCCATACTAGCTTCCAGGGTGCGATTGATCTATAGTTATGACTATGGTGATCATAGGATCCAAACAATTCTACAATAGAAATTAAAACACAACCCAATTAAAATTCTACAGTTTTATGTTGTTGTTCTCATCTTTCTCTAGGAGGTCTGATCTGGGGTCTGATTAATTCATGGATCCCATCTGGAGTTTGATTAATTTAGTGGGCTAGGTGTGGAGTCTAAGTAATTTACGGAACTGGTCTGGGGTCTGATTCATTTAGGAGGTCTGGGGTCTGATTCATTTAGGGGGATTGAACTGGGGTTTGGTTAATTTAGGGAGTCTGATCTATGTTCTAAATTAATTTATATGTTTAAAAGTTTGCTATGGAACCCATTATTTTCTATTTATGCCCTTCTTTTATCGGTACGCACATAATTTTGATACCATTGTCTACATTGGGAAGAATTAGGACTCATTGCCTAGAAGTATAAGTTAGAAATACAGTCCTTGGGCCCACTATAGGCTTCTATGTCAGAGCTTGAGCCCACTGTAGGATTATCTGCCAGAGCCAGAATGGCCCATTCAGACCATGTAAACAATAGAATAGAAAATAGTGGAAAATGTATGCATTTAGAATCTTAGGTTCAAATAGCAATTCATGTTGTATAATTGATTGAGAAAGGCTGAACTTGTTGGGCTTGTGTCTTTTTAACCTATGTCAAATAGTCTATATTTGTAAACCTTTCCAATGGCATATTTTTTTTTCTTTCCTTCTAGGTTAAGATAAAACGACCAGAAATCAAACAGGGCTCGGTCAATACAGGAATGACATCTGAATAAACGTATTATATTTCTATGATATTTTAGTTGAATGTCTAAAATTGAGATATATTTAATGTTCAGAGAACAAAAAATGTCTAGTGATTGCAAGGCATAGTTGATTATGAATGTATATGGTGCTGACGTCCTTCAGTTAGGTATTGCACCTTGTAAAATACATCAAAGATATTTATTAAATATTGTATGAACTCTATCCTCAAAGGATGCAATTCTGACTTATCAGAATTCAGATGTGCTGTTTTGTGTTCTACATTATTGGTAAATTTTTAATATTTAAAGGGGTTGTGCCATGAAAAATATTCTACATTTTTGAAACCAGGTCCTGGATCTGAAAACACTAAGCTATTCAATAAATCTGTATCTGTACAGTGCCACCTGCTGTTTGTTATTTTCCTTACAGTATTTCTTATCCTCCTCACTGAGGTGGTCACAAACTCTTAGTTTAAATTTTCAACGGTCACCAGCCATTCTTCTGTTAGAAGCTGTGACAGCAAAAGAGATACGTCCCCAGAGCTGCCAACAAAAAAAAAAAACAACAATCAGAACAATTGGAGCAATGAATGGGGAGATCTCTGGACTCATGTGAGGTACAGGGCTGGTTCTAGCTTTGTTGCAAAGAGATTTTCTTGTACTATATGATATCTGATTTTCATTTTTTTAAACATCAAACATGGCATAGCCCCTTTAATGAGTATATACCTTCTATAACTCGTACTGTTTTACCCAGATAAAAATGTTTACAAGCTGGCCACTGCAGATACTGGACTTTAGATCTTAATCACTGGACTGTAATGATGGGTAGCTACATGAGAAGGCACAGACTTTATTTTTGTATCCTACTATGTATGATATAACAATTTATTCTTTTCTATTACATTATGTCAAAAATGTATGTCTTTGAAACTTGAACAAAATAGCAAATTATGATGCACTGTTCTCCTCGACTATCCTCAGTAATGAAAAATCTATTTTTGTATTAGATTTATATATCAAACTAAGGAATGTTTTATGTTACCTTTTAAATGTTTAATTTATGAAACTATGCAGTAGTGTTTAATGTCTGCAACACATTGAAACTTTAAAATATGATGTTCTAATTTCAGTATATGTCAAAGGCCTTCTTAATAAACCTGCCAATTTTAATAAACATATGCATATTAATTTCAAATTGTGTTGATAACATACATTTGTGCATATACTGTACAGGAACATTGTGTCAGTGTTTGTAAGATTAAAGATACATCAAGTTGCTTACATAGGGAAAAGTGTGATTGAGGAGAAATAGGAGCGTTTCCGTTCTAGCTCCTGGTTCACTTAACTACAATAGATATTTGAACAGTAGGACTTGGCTCTGTTTTGAAACCTAACCTAACCCTTTTTATACTTTATAGTTAAGCATATAAACTTTTCTAGCAGAAAAGGAAACAAGGCAAAAAAAAATGCAGCATACCTAGTCTTTTCTTCTGCTATGTGCCTTAGGCTCAGAGGCATTAGGGCACGCCCGCCCGCCCGGGCAGTTCGTTTGCATCATCTCCCTTCTTCACCATTCAGTTGAGCTGCTTCTCTCTCCAGGAAGCCACACATCTTGCTGCCGGGCTGTGTGGAAGGAGCAGTGAAAGCCTGGGAATAAGCCTTCTTTACAGCCAGCAGCGCGATATGGGTGTGACCACGCTGCTGGGGAACGCCGGATATGTCGGATCATCAGGGAAACAGGTGAGTATTTGTGTTTTTTGTTTAACTTTATTAATGTAGCCAAAGATGGGCATTACTTTTGTGAGGGGGCACAAAGTGGGCATTACTACAGTGAGGGGGTACTATGTGGTCATTACTACAGTGAGGGTGGCACTATGTGGGCATTAATACAGTGAGGGGGGCACAATGTGGGCATTACTACAGTGAAGGGGGCACATTGTGGGCATTACTACAGTGAGAGGGTACAATGTGGGCATTACTACAGTGAGGAGGGGCAATGTGGGCATAACTACAATGAGGGAGACACAATATGGACATTAATGCAGTGGGGGCACAAAGTGGGCATTACTAGTGTGAGGGTGTTACAATGTTGGCATTAGAGAAGGGCACAATGTGGGCATTATTAATGTGAGGGAGGAACAAAGGGGGCAGTAATATTATGAAGGGGCACAATGTTGGCGTAACTACTGTGAAGGATGCATAATGTGGGCATTACTACTGTGAGGGGCACAATGTACACATAACTACAGTGAGGGGCTACAATGTGGTCATTATTACTGTGAGGGGTGTACAATGTGGGCATTACTACTGTGAGGTGGGCACAATGTGGACATTACTATAATAAGGGGGTACAGTGTGGGCATTACTACTGTGAGGGGGCACAATGTAGTCATTACTACTCAGGTGGGCTACAATGTGAGTATTACTACTGTGAGGGGGCACAAAGTGGGCACTATTTCTGTGAGGGGGACAATGTGGGCATTTTACTGAGGGGGCACAATATGGGCATTAGTACAGTGAAGGGACACAATGTGGACATTACTACTATAAGCGGGACACAATGTATGCATTACTACAGTGAGGAGGGCACAATGTGGGCATTACTACTGAGGTGGCACAATGTAGGGATTATTACTGTGAGGGGGTCACAATGTGGACATTACTATTGTGAGGGGGCACAAAGTTGGTGTTAGTACTGTGAAGGAGGCATGACCTTGAGGGGGAACAAGGTGGGCATTACTACTGTCTGGTAGCACTAACGGGAAATACCCTAGATTACCCTGTTATACATTTGGATTAGTGTTGAGCAAATCAAAGTGGAATTAAATCCAAATTTTAGGAAAAATTTGATTAGTCACAAATCCAAATTTCCTTGCTCTTTGTGGTAACGAATCAGATTTTTTCTAAATGGGCTGCTGCATATGTTACAAAGTGAAAGTAAGAAGCCTGGGAATGAGGGATCACCCATAATGTTGTGCAGCCAGCCATTCAACAGCTAGTCAGCCCCTGTGATGTCACAGCCCTATAAAAAGCCTTGTGCTGCCTGGTCTCCGCCATTTTATTGTGAACTTAGTGCAGAGAGAGACATGACACGTGCTAGGGACAGTGATAAGGAAAGACTTTAATTGTAAAATATTGGAAGAGTTCGAGGACAGCGCAGTGACAGTGTAGGGAGATCATAGGGAGACTTTATACACACTATAGGGAGAGTGCAGTAATTTAACTGTGTTCCCCTTGGTTAATAGGTAAGCAATTCTGTTACACCTTGATGCACTAATTGGGGTGAAAAAGCTGTCTTATACTACTGCTATTGTGGTGTCCACGTTGTTTAATACATATGTAGTTGTATAACACCTTGATTCTCTAATTGGGGTTAAAAAGCAGTCTATTACTCCTACTAAAGAGGTGTCCACATTGTGTTATAGATAAGAAATTCTATAACACCATTTACAGTTACTTCACAGTATATCCGACAGACAGGTGCCAGGGCTTTCCAAAGGAACGGGCAGTGGCAAAAATGTTTGTGGAGCTTGCAGAAGTAGCAGCAGAAGAAGGTGGGATAGTAGCAGCAGCCACAGCAACAGGTCAGAGCTGCTGGTGTCATCCACCGGTTGTGTTTTGACCAGCAACCCAGCTGTCCTTGAATGGTTGACCAGGAGTCAGTGGGTTCCTCTGACACCATGCTTAGTTGGCATGGCCCAGGAACAAGCTCTGTGCCCCCACCTGTCCTGACCCTGCCTCTTTCTTTTTATGTTCCTTCTGCTCAAGAAGTATTGTATGCTACCGGTTCTGCTCCACTTTTCAACAAGGACAAACTTATTGAGGACAGTCAGCAGCTACTGCCCAGCCAAGATTTGGAAGAGAGATCCGATGCTTCCTCCAGTAGGCAAGCAATTAGCAATGATGAGAATCGTGTAGGAGCAGGTATTGCAAGCGGTCAGGCACACGGCCATGAGACTGGTGAGTGTGACATCAGTGATGTGCAGACAGTAGTGGATGATGATGTAGCCTATGACAAGTGGGAGCCAGGTGAAGAGAGGGCTTCATTATTATCATCATCAGGGAGTGAGGGTGGCAGCTTGCGCATGAGACGGAGGGTGAGCCAGCAGCGTGCAAGCGTGGACGTAAGACAGCAGGGTGGTAGCAGTGTGAGATCTGGAGCCAAAACTGCCAAAAGGGTAGAATGTCTGCTACTCAGGAGCCTACCTGTCCAGAAACAACAAGCGGAGCATGGGTTTACAGAAGCAGCGGCAGGTAGAAAGCACGCAGTCAAATGCCATACTCGCCGTTGTGGGAATTCTTCTTCAAGTTGACAGAGGACATCAGTGTAGCCTTGTGTAGAATCTGTGGGCAGAAGGGGAAGCGTTGCCAGGGTGCCAATTTTGGCACCAAGGCCCTATGTCAACACATGGAAAACACTGGAAAAACAGTGGCACTAATATTGTAGCACAGCCTGAGGCATCTCCTAGCGGTCCGCAAACGTTTTCAGCAGTCCACCACCTCAGCAGAAGGGAGTTATGCTTCCTTCCCATCATCTACTGGTCCTGATGCTCCTCCTACTCCTACTTGTCACTCATTTTGCCAACAATCGATTACTGCCTCATATGCGATGTTTCCACTTGTTGGAACTCCACCCTCCACATGTTGTACCGACTATATGAGCAGAGGAAGGCCGTGAATGATTTCTTGATAATACAGGCGGACAGGAGTACTCCCCTGTGTAACTCCGACTTTAACCAGTGGCAGCTCATGAGTGACACCTGCCGTTTTCTCAGGCCCTTTGAGGAGGCCACTTTATTTGTCAGTTGCCAGGGCTCTTTCACATCCTGGAGCAGATGTTGATTAATCTGGCTGGCCAGGGGACAGGCGCTTACATCTCATGGCCACCTGTGCCCTTTTGGGACTGAACTGGCGGAGGAGGTATTCCTGCACAAGCAATGTATACAGAAAGGGGTAGGTTTATCTGCACAAGTGAGCAGGAGAAACAGGAGGTGCTGGAGGAATTGATGAAGAAGACCAGACAGATGACCTCAACAGACCATGGCAGTATGGAGTGGAGATAGAGGCAGGGAATCCCTCCGAGTCTTGTGCAAACGGCCAGATGCATGCTGAGTTGCTTTCATAGTGACAACCGTATTATTACCAGTCGGCAGAGGGATGACTCTTGGATCTCCACCATGTTACCTGCTCCAAGATGGGGGCCTTTTTCCACCTGCTGAAAGGGAAGATAAACTCAACTACTATTGAGACATCCTATGTAGTTAGTTGGTCGCTGCCTATGTGTGCAATCGCCCATCCTCACAAAGGTCTGACTGACCTGGGGGGCCCTCTGCATTCACTGTCCACTTCTGTGACTGTTGAAGGGGGCTGGGGGGCAGAAGCAGCACCAGCTCCATCAGCAGCAACTTAAAGGGAACCTGTCATCACCGAAACACCCCCTGAACTAGAGTAAGTGTTGTATAGTGTAAGTGATGCTGAATCCGAATATGTAAGTTTTATCTTCATACTCGCTTCCATTCCGACGCTGTGCTCCCACAAACCTGCAGTAAAATGCACTCACTGGACTCTTCTGTGAGTCCTCTCCATTATCTGAGTGAGCACTGGAGTCCAGTGAGTGCATTTTACTGCTGGTTTGTCAGAGCACAGCGTCAGAATGCAAGTGAGTATGAAGATAAAACTTACATGTTTGGATTCAGCATCACTTACACTATACAATGCTTACTCTAGTTCAGGGGGTGTTTCGGAGATGACAGGTTCCCTTTAAGTCTTGAGTCTCTAATGAGCACTTTTCGTCACCCGCCTACTGAAAAAAAAACATCTAGCAGCAGCAGGACATGGAGCAGAACCTGAACCAGCAGGTGATTAATTGACGAAGTTAGAGACAGCACACCAATTTCTGCTTATAGGAAGGTGCTTTTATTTACATTTTTCACACCAGTGGTACATTAGATAGCAACGTTTCGGGCCGTATAAGTCGGGCCCTTCATCAGGCTAATAAATACAAGAAGACAAAGATACAGTGATTTACAACATGATATAACAACATGATATCACAAAGGTATTAGTCATGATTATATACGAAAGTAAATTATGAAAGGATATGCGAATGACATAAAAATGACAACATGAATTAAATGCATGATTATCACAATATAATAGGATAGGGAAAATGCATGATTATAATAATATATTAGAATAAGAAAGTGCATGATTATAATAATAGGATTATGATATAGAAAGGCATGATTTCAATGCATGATTATCATAGTATCATAGGGTATGAGAATGGCAACATGATTTAAATGCACGATTCTAGTAATAATAGTGATAACATCGAAAGGGTACGGCTGGAATGGCATGGTGAAAGAGTAGAGTCTAGCAGACATATGAGTATATGCTGTATATCCAGAGAATTCATGTCCAAAAAATTCATAAATCATGACAATATAGTAGCATATGTTATAATGGCTAAGGAGACATCAGGGTAGTGTAGATCATAGGTTATAGGTTATAGTAGCACAAATGTTGTTTCAGAGATGGGAAAATGCGATGTATTATGTTACATGGGATCCATGGGTGAATTGGTTATTCACATAGTTAGGTGGTGCGAAACCAAACTATCCTATTATATTGTGATAATCATGCATTTAAATCATGTTGTCATTTTTATGTCATTCGCATATCCTTTCATAATTTACTTTCGTATATAATCATGACTAATACCTTTGTGATATCATGTTGTTATATCATGTTGTAAATCACTGTATCTTTGTCTTCTTGTATTTATTAGCCTGATGAAGGGCCCGACTTATACGGCCCGAAACGTTGCTATCTAATGTACCACTGGTGTGAAAAATGTAAATAAAAGCACCTTCCTATAAGCAGAAATTGGTGTGCTGTCTCTAACTTCGTCAATTACTTACCTGTACCCTCTGGGTGGGAAGAGGCATTTAAAGTGACGAGCACCCGGAAGAAACCCATATCTCTACCAAAAGAGGTGTGCTGTGGTCATCTGTACAAATTGAACCAGCAGGTGATGACATCCTTGGTGTGCATCCTGCCACCCCATATCCAAGATCCCCTGGACTACTGGGTAGCCAAACTTTATTTGTGGCCACAACTGGCCGAGTTTGCCCTCGGAAAGCTTTCCTGCCTGTCCAGTAGTGTAGCATCTGAGCAGGTATTTTGTGCATCAGAGCAGGGAAAGCTTTCCTGCCTGGCCAGTAGTGTAGCATCAGAGCAGGTATTTTGTGCATCAGAGCAGGTATTTACCCAACGGAGAACTCGCCTTTTAACTCAAAATATTGAGATATTAACCTTTGCAAAGATGAATCAGGGATCAGCCAGGATTTCCACATGCCAGTGCCTGATGCATCAGGCTAGAACATTCTGGTTGCCACATCAAAACATTGTAAAAAAAAGCCTGTTTCTTGTGGCCACCTGCTTCAGCCACTATTCTGATACTGCCATCTGTCTGATGACACACACCTGCTCTCTCCTGCCATTCTTTCTTACTGGCACTGTCTTGTGCTATTATTGCCACTGCTGTTGTCCACCCCCCTCCCCACTCAGGGCCACTAAGTTGACTCCTCTCGCTCTTGCCACCCTCACCACTCTGTGATGTGGCCACTAGTGTCCCTGTTTGGCCTTTGTGACATCACCATTTATTTTACCCTTCTGATCTGTCGGAACAGATTCTGTCTTTAGAGCATCCAGTCAGTATTTTGCATCAGGATTTGCTCATGATTTGGAAGCCAAAAGCAGGAAGACAAAAGACATGCAAATATTACAATCATGTGTTATCTCTGTTTTGGGCCAACTCCTTTTGTTTTTGGCCTACTACTACTATTTGGCAATACTATTTAATTACTGACCAAATGCTGACCGTGTGAAGGTGGATGCTCAAAAAACAGGATCCGTTTTTTTATCATTGTGACAGATCAGAAGTGAAGAGAAAAATAAACAGTGATGTCAACACAAACCTGCTGCTGACACCCTCTCCACTCAGGGCCGCACTGCTCATGAGGCCAAGTGAGGCGGCTGCCTCAGGCGGCGCCATCTAGGAGAAAGGTGGGGGCGGCAAATATGTAGAAGTACTTCAGGCTGACAGCGCAGCATTATATGCGCTGTAACAGCCTATTAAAAGCAGCCTGTGGCTGCAATTTACATATTACATGGCATCCAGGCTTCACAGCAGCGGCTGTGGCGTTCAGTACTGTACTAGTGTGCAGCACGCCTGCGCTGCCGCTCTGCCACTCACTGAGGCGATCATGTTGCCTGCCTAGTATGTCTGCTGCTCTGAGGAGCGGGTCGAGCGGCACCTGT
This sequence comes from Rhinella marina, assembly GCA_900303285.1. NCBI lineage: Eukaryota > Metazoa > Chordata > Amphibia > Anura > Bufonidae > Rhinella > Rhinella marina. The sequence continues at coordinate 201,520 of ONZH01020345.1, forward strand.
CCTGAACTGCCTATTCAGTTCCCCATCTGTGGCAGTCCCTGCCTCCATGCTCCACAGGACGCAGGGCAGGCTTCCTAGTTCCTGCTCTCTTCCCTCCTCCACAGCGCTGACTCTATCAGCAGTGGTGTGCAGGAGGAGGGCAGACAGCAGGAACTTGCTGGTATCTGTATATGGACTCCTCTTCTAACAAGTGGGGCTAGAACAGAGCCCAACCCCCACTCACTCCTTTGCTGCGATCCTCTTCAGCCTGTTCTTCTGCTGATAGCAGAGGCCCCGCCCACCAGTCTCCTCATGTTCAGTGTGCAACAGTGAGATGGCTGCTGCTGCTAGCTGTAAGTGTAACTGCCCCCCACTCCTTCCCACATCCCCATGTGAGTAATAACTGCCCCCCACTCCTTTCCACATCCCCATGTGAGTAATAACTGCCCCCCCACTCCTTCCCACATCCCCATATAAGTGTAACTGCCCCCCACTCCTTCCCATATCCCCATGTAAGTAGTAACTGTCCCCCCACTCCTTCCCACATCCCCATGTAAGTAGTAACTGACCCCCCTTCCCATATCCCCATGTAAGTAGTAACTGCCCCCCCTTTCCACATCCCCATGTAAGTAGTAACTGCCCCCCTTCCCATATCCCCATGTAAGTAGTAACTGCCCCCCACTCCTTCCCACATCCCCATGTAAGTAGTAACTGACCCCCCTTCCCATATCCCCATGTAAGTAGTAACTGCCCCCCCCTTTCCACATCCCCATGTAAGTAGTAACTGACCCCCCTTCCCATATCCCCATGTAAGTAGTAACTGCCCCCCCCTTTCCACATCCCCATGTAAGTAGTAACTGCCCCCCTTCCCATATCCCCATGTATGTAGTAACTGCCCCCCACTCCTTCCCACATCCCCATGTAAGTAGTAACTGACCCCCCTTCCCATATCCCCATGTAAGTAGTAACTGCCCCCATTTCCCACATCCCCATGTAAGTAGTAACTGCCCCCCACATCCCCATGTAAGCAGTAACTGCCCCCCACATCCCCATGTAAGTAGTAACTGCCCCCCACCCCTTCCCACATCCCCATGTAAGTGTAACTTCCCCATCCCTTCCCACATCCCCATGTAAGTAGTAAATGCCCCCCATCCCTTCCCACATCCCCATGTAAGTAGTAACTGCCCCCCACATCTCCATGGCCCAGTCCTTTCAACATAGCCAGAGTGGCTTACACAAGATTGGGGTTTGATAACCCCCTGCCTCCCCCTCCCCCCCATGTGGCCTCACTCCTGTTCACACAGAGCCTGCATCTCACTGCTAGTAGTCGGACAGAGGGGGACGGGAGAGTCTGCAGACAGTGTCCTGTGGACCCCCCAAGGCTGCTATAGCTGATTACCAGTGATGTCCAGCCATCTGCAGGAATGGTAAGTGTAATGTGTGTGTTATGTGTATGTATGTGCATATATCCAGGGGCGTAGCTATAGGGGGTGTAGAGGTAGCAGTCGCTACCGGGCCCAGGAGCCTCAGGGGGCCCAAAGAACCTTGTGATGCATAAGAAGAACACAAAGCACTGAGGGAAGGGGGCCCAAGCTGAACTCTTGAATCAGGGCCCATGAGCCTGTAGCTACGCCCCTGCATATATCTGTCGTGTTGTGTGTGTATGTGTAATATCTATGGCAGAGTTTATAATCAGTGTTGAGCGAACATGCGTTATAAGTTTGGCGTCCAAGGTTCGGGCTATCGGAACCCAAACCATAACAGAATTCTGACGCTATGCACCATGGAAGCGTAATAGATGCATCCTGTACTGCATTCTGTCATAATAGAAGTCTATGGCCATAGTGCATGCCGTGCCGGAATCCATAGCGGGATTCTCTGAACCTGAACCTTGGACGCCGAACTTAAAACACAATTCTCTCAACACTATTTATAATATATACTGTATATAATGTGTGTATATATTGTATATAATGTCAAGCTTACTTAAGAACATCTTGCGTGGCTCTGACAGTCTTGCGCCTGCGCAGCTGCACTGAGTAGCTGTGCAAATGCTGAGGCTCTACTTAAAGGGGTTTTCTGGGATTGTACTACTGATGACCTATCCTCAGGATAGGTCATCAGTATCTGATCGGTGGTGGTCTGACACCCGGGACCCCCGCCTATCAGGTGTTTGAAAAGGCATCGGAGCTCCCATGAGCGCCGTGGCCTTCTCGTAGTTTTTCCTAGGCCAGTGACGTTCATTGGTCACATGGCCTAGGAGCCGCTCAGCCCCATTCAAGTGAATGGGACTGAGCACAATACCAAGCAAAGCCGCTGTACAATGTACAGCACTGTGCTTGGTGAGCTGCCAGAAGGTACAGTGCTCACAGGAGAGCTGGTGCCTTTACAAACAGCTGATCGGCGGGGGTCCTGGGTGTCAGATCCGCAGCTATCCTGAGGATAGGTCATCAGTAGTTACCTCCGGGCAAAACCTTTTAAGGAACAGCAACTGTTCATCTCTTGCGCTGGTATATATTTATGTGTGAGGTATATATAGTGGGCTACTTGGCTTTCATACTATTTTTTAATAGGGGGAACCCAATAAAATTGTGGGCAGCGGAAGGGCAATGGGCAATGAGCTCTTTCATTGTGGCAAAGAGGTTAGGTTAAGAAATTGGCATGGGGGGAGGGGGCGCCATTTTAGTTTTCGCCTCAGGCAGCAGAAAGACTAGGTGCACCCCTGTCTCCACTCTATAGAAGGCATGTGATCTGCACACCAAATTAGATTGGGCCCGGGTGCATATAGAGGGCAAATGCCAATCACAGAGTAAAGAGTGTTCCACAGCAATCCAGGAATGTTTTTCAAGTGCTTTTAATCAAACATTGATCATTTCCATTGTTCCTTATCTTGACCTTTTTCACTTATTTTATTTTCCTTTCATTCATTCTCCTGCACTCTTCATATCCATATTATTTACAGTAAATATATATTTTTTGCAGATTCCATTGAAAAAGGTCAATCTGTGACCGAAACATTCAGATCTCGTGTGGCTTATTCAATTAAAATTGTTCTGGATATGATTATACTGTATGGAGACAATGGAAAAACATTACTGGAGTGCCATGGAATACTCTTTACCATCTGTCATTGGCCCACTACTTAGTTACATAGTTCCATAGTTAATATGGTAGAATAAAGACATAAGTCTATCAAATTTAACAAAGAGATAAGTGGGGATGCAAATCCCAGAAAGGAAGTGAGACTCAGATTTCTACACATTTTCATAAGTATTAATGTCAGTGTCGGACTGGACTGTCTAGGGCCCACCAGTAAAATTTATTTTGGAGGCCCACCATACGGATACATCCAAATATTACCTGCTCACACAGAAGCAGGAATCAGCAAGATGCTATAAGATGATATAAGATGATGGGGTCCCTGCAGCAACTTTGAGAAGGCAGGTCTCTGAGAAATAAGGATACTGGCTATCCTGCCTCTGTGCCTATAAGTCATCTCAGCCGCATGTGCAACAAGCCGAGTGGTGTGGTGTGGCCTATATGTGTCATGGTGCTCCTACCTGCATACAGCAGGACCCCAGGTTTAGGCTCCGAAGCATTAAAAAGGGGAATAGTTGAGGGATGAAGAATAACTTGAGTCCAGATCTTGGTATAAAGTTCAACAGCAGCTTTACTTGGGTAAACTTGCATCCAAACAATTTTCAGGCTTTGTCTTGGCTCCAGCAGGCTTTGGCATAAACTGGCTGGCAAATTGGATAGATTTACTTTCTCCCTCTCTCTGCTGTACTGACAGGCTTGCTTAATTACTTTGCTTTCTTTCTCTGTGGCATTAAACTCTGCTTGGGTCTGGTTACTGAACTTTAGGTCTATTCTGGTAGCCGTGGACTGGGGTGACTTTGACTGTTATTCCCCCCTGACACTCAGTAAATAACTTAACTTCTAGCAGAAGAACAATTTCCTCTTGCTGATATCTCTTATGACAACTGAAGAACAATTTCCTCTGGTCCCTATGGCTTCTAGACATCTGCTTCCATGGCCAGCAGAGCTTAGGCTGCTCTGGTTGACATAGGCACGTCAGGCTGTGAGCGTGCCACACCTTACTCCTCTCCCAGCACTGAACCTTGGGGTATACCAATAATAACCTGGGACCATTCTGAATAGGAATCATTGACTACAACTCTCTGGACACAGTCCTTCAGTCAGTTTTCAATCCAATTGCAAACTATACTTTCCAAGCCTATAGATCTTATTTTACCTATTAAATGTCTATGAAAGACAGTGTCAAAAGCCTTTGCAAAATCCAGAAACACTACATCCACAGTAGCCCCTCTGTCCAGGTGTCTACTCATTTCCTTAAAAGAACAAATCAGGTTAGTCTGACAACCTCTGTCTTTGGTAAACCCATGATGGTTATGACTTAGTTAAACTAACTGGTCCATAATTACATATGGAGGACCTAGATCCTAGATAAAAAATGTAGACAGGGGAACAGCAATGATTGAACTGAGCTCTTTAAGAACTCTTGGGTGTAATCCATCTGGACCCGGACTCTTGTTCACATTTACTTAATTTTCCTTAGCTTGGACTTGGCTAAAAAACCCATTTAATAACTCTGCCTTTTCCTTATCTTCAGTTACTTTCCCCCTTTTAGTGTTATTTAGTGAACCTACCTGCTCAGACCTTGTTTTTGGTTTTTGCATATATATATATATATATATATATATAATTCCAATTTATTGAGATGCACTTGTACCACCGCCTTTTCTATTGACCCTGTCTTTTCTAAATAGCGTAAAACCCTGAATATTAACAATCCAGTCATGTGAACCAACCATGTCTCAGACACACCAACTACACCTATATGTTCTCTAGTGCCATAACTACCATAACCACGCTTTCTCCCAGAGCAGCTGCACCCTCCCCATTAAGGTGCAGCCTGTCCCTACTGTAGAGCATGTGCCAGCAGAGAAGTCAGCACGGTGGCTCAGTGGTTAGCACTGGTGCTTTGCAGCGCTGAGGGCCTAGGTTTTAATCTGACCAAGGACAAAATCTGCATCGAGTTTGTATGTTCTCACTGTGTTTGCGTGGGTTTCCTCCGGGTACTTCGGTTTCCTCCCACACTCCAAACACCTACTGATAGGGACCTTAGATTCTGAACTCCTCTGGGGACAGGTTGATGCTAATGTCTGTAAAGCGCCGTGGAACATAGTAGCGCTATATAAGTGCATATAATATTAAAACTTCTCCGTGAACCCAAACTCTTACTTCCTGGACCAGCTTCTGAGCCACTTAACTCCCAAGCTCCCGCTGTGTGAAAATACCTTGGAGGTCCTGGACTTGAGCTTCTCTCCTAGTTCCCTAAAATAATTTTTAATGACCTTCCATCTCCCCCTGACTTTGTCATTGGCACCAATATGGACCATGATCACCGGGTTTTCCCCAGCTCCACCCAGCAATTTGTCTATCTGATCTATAATATGCCAAACCTGAGCACTTGGAGACAATACACTGTTTGTCATTCACGTCCCAGTGACAATTGACCCTGCCTGTCTGTCCGTCTAATAATAGAGTCCCCTACCACCAGCATCTACCTGACCTTTGATGCACTCCTTTTCCCATCCTTCCTACAACAGTCATCCTCCTGGTTGCAAGGAGAAAACCCTGATGCAGTGCTGGTGGCTCTGGGCTTTTGTCCCTAATATCAGCCATACAGGCATGTTTATTAGGAAGTTCCAGCTCAGGACTGGCCTCCCTGGCACTTTTCCCTGCACCTCTTCTTCTATCAGCGTGTAACAGAACTTGTTCTGTAGCAATCTATGCAGAATCAGCAGATGGTGTAAAAGGAGAGCACTCTTTCATTCTGTAGTAGAATATTGGGCCAATGCACGGTTAAAGTGGTTGTCTCACATCAGAAAATGGCATTTATTATGTACAGGAAGGTTATACAAGACACTTTCTAATGTATTGTTAGTATCCAAATTGTTTTCTTTGCTGGCTTGACTCATTTTTCCATCATATTATATACTGCTCATTTCCATGGTTATGGCCAACCTGCAATCCAGCATTGGTGGCAGAGCTTGCACATTATAGGAAAAAGCGCTGCCCTATGTGCGCTCCTATGGTCCTGGCCACCAGGCCACCAGAGAGGCCAATGTTTTTTTCTATAATGTGCAAGCATGTCCACTGATGCTGGATTGCAGGGTGGTCATAACCATGGAAATGAGAAGTATATAATGTGTGGAAAAATTAGTCTAGCCAGCAAAGGAAGCAATATGGATAATAAAAATACATTAGTTAAGTGCCTTGTATTAACTTTATCTACATGATAAATGCCACTTACTGAAATGAGACAACCCATTTAAGTCCTTTATACCTGACGCTAACATTGACCTGTAAGGCAGAGTTCACACTTCAGTTATTTGGTCAGTTTGACCTGTAGCTGACCAAATAAGTGAAGTGTGAACGGATGTGATAAGAGTGATGCCTGTTAACTGCCTGTCATACTGATGCATATTAACTGTTTCACTACTACAGCGGACTAGCTATGATAGCGGATATACACGTTCCCTGAGGCCGGGAAATAGCTGATTTTTAACTTGCTTGATCACTAATTAATTCGGATCAAATTGATTTTTTTTTTTTATTCGACGAAGTGACCAGATTGAATTTTTGAAAACTTCGCTCATCTCTAATCTGAGGCAGACCTCATACAGCAAGGGGTATTCAGAAGTCCCTAGAAATCAGACCTAATGATTAATTCAAACCCCAGACTTCAAACCCTAGGAGAATACAGATACAAGATATAAGACTCAGGAGTATTCAGATACCAGTCTAAACCTCAAGAGAATTCAGAGGGGTGATGTAAGAGGGGTGGGTGGCCACATTTTGGCAGGAGGCGTGCCTGGGCTCCTTCCTGCAAGAGTGACGCCCCTCTGGGCACCTTACTGTCTCATTTGCATATGAAATAAACTGGATTTTTAGAAGATAGAAAACATCTATTGCTGAAACAAAGGCACATCTGGAAATAAGGTACTAAGCACTATTAGGCTAAGGCTTTACTTCAATAGTGATTATCCTGGTGACAGATTTCATTTAAACGGAGACCAGAGATGAGGACTAGGGTGGCAGCATTGGAAATAAGTGGGGATTGGGTGGTTAATATATCTTCTTTTATTAACACATCATTAACGGCGAGAAGAGACACATTTTAAACCACCTCCAGGTCAGAAAGCAGCAGAATGCTCTTGCGCTCTGCTATTTCAGTAGCTCTCATTGTTGTGCATGAGAGCTACTGAAACAGCATAGCACAGCGAGCTACGCTGTCTCCCTAACTCTGAATCAGCACAGCTTGTTGTGCTACACTATTTCCGTAGCTCTTATGCACGGCAATGAGAGCTACTGAAACTGTAGAGCGCTGGAGTTTTCCAGGCCTGTAGGTGGTCAGAACTGTGTCTCATCTCGTCTTAGTAATGGTGAGGTGAGACAGCCCCTTTAACACTTGATTTGCCTTATAAAGAAGCAATGAGATTAGGATTTTTAAACATTCCCTAGAAATCAAAGAAGAAAAGTGACAAACTTAGCTAAATAAAATCGAAGGATAGTCGCTCACCAATTGGTAGGGTGAATGATGAGGTGCTCTACTTGGCAGCACACCCAAATGCTGTGGATAGGTACATATAATAAATTATCAGGTAAGTAGGCACTCTCTAATGGGATTCAAATGAAATAAATAGATGGATAAAATTGATAGATAAAATTGATATGAATACTTTAATAGGTAGTAATAGGTAATTAGTGATAAAATAGTAATAATATTGCAAAAATAATAATTGTAAAAAAAAAAATAATAAAAATAATTGTAAAAAAATAACAAAAAATGTTATTGTTATTTTTTTACAATTATTTTTATTATTTTTTTTTTACAATTATTATTTTTGCAATATTATTACTATTTTATCACTAATTACCTATTACTACCTATTAAAGTATTCATATCAATTTTATCTATCAATTTTATCCATCTATTTATTTCATTTGAATCCCATTAGAGAGTGCCTACTTACCTGATAATTTATTATATAAACTTAGCTAAATAATTGAATGAAAAAAGCAAAAGATGGCCGAGCTCACCTGCACACAAAATGGAGGCACAAATACTGCCAGGAACACTGCAGAAGTCCAATCAGGAAAAAAGAGATGTTGAATCCATCTTCCAGAATAAAAATAGCCTTTTTGTTCCATTAGTATAAAATCCAAAAGAAACACTACGGCTACGCGTTTCAGGTCTAACACAGACCCTTACTCATGACAGAATAGTGCCCTTATTAACTTACACCCCAATCATGAAGGAGTGGAGCGGAAACATAGGATACCTGTGGGCTAGTGAATTTTGCCCGGCGAACGATAGTCCCGTTCCTGATTGGACTTCGCTAAATGTCCTCAATTTAATTGTACTGACTACAATCAAACTGCACTTACAGGCAAGAATATGAATATGGACATTGAGCAACAGTTTACTAATTGTCTGAAGAAGCTCTTGATGCTTTTAGAGATGTAAAGGGTGGTAAAAGAAGATGTATGTGTCATGAACAGATTACATAAGATTACTGAGATAAATGCAGAACTACTATGAGTTTCCTATGTAATCGTTTACGTTATAAATCTGTAGGATAACAGCACCATATCTGTACGGCGCTGCAGGATGTGACTCAAGTCCCAGCGCCGTACAGTACAGTGCGCTGATCGAGTGGGTGCAGGAGCTGCGCCCACCTGATCAGCGGCACTGGCCCGACTGTCACTGACAGCCAAGCCCCTGCTGTATTTGCCAGCATCAGAGTTGTCAACTGTCCAGAAATGTCTGGACAGTCCATAAAAATAGGTGACTTTTTTCCTGTGTCCGTGAAAAAAAATTGACGTGTGTGTTTTTTTTTAGGCTGGTGGTGAGGCAGGTAGTACTTGAGTAGATTATTTTGGCAGTGATTATAATCAATTCACAGCTCACAGTAAATGCTGGTAATGAGTTATGATCAGTATATTAAGCTATAGACAACGTTTATTAAAAAAAACGGTATGTAGAAGGAAATTCAGTCTACAAAGCAAGTACAAAACATAGCCATGGCAAATATACATTTCCAGACAATAGGACAATTGGCCACCATTTCCTTAACCTTTTCTTCATCTCAAATACATAGAAATGAACTAAACATTATGCAATTGGGCTTCAAAGTAGTAGCATTAGTAGAAGGTTGCTTGCGTATGATCTAGATCAACAAACAGCCCAATCACCACCAACAGTAGCCTTGGAACTTTTTTTTTCCCTAACAGTAAAAACAAACCAACAAAAAATTACTTATAATCTTTATAATTCATTATCATCGGTTTTCCAATTTGTCCGTAAAAAATGTTGGTTGTCTGATGGCTGCATATTAACCACCTTGTATGCTACGCTCAACGCTGATTACGGCATACATGAGGCTTGTGGAGTGTACGGGCTCCCTCCACAACTCTATCGGGTCCATTCGCTGCAGTGACGGGGACCCGATGGCTGAGAAGGCAGCCCGATGCCCTGCAGAGGCATTGGGGCTTGCCTTCTACGAAAGCCTAGAGATCCAGCCCCCTTTTAGGCAACTGTCAGTGTACAACAGCGATAGTCCAAAGCAGTAGAATACAGCATGTGTGTTCAACATGTGGGGTCATTTATCAAACTAGTATAAAGAAGAACTGGCTTAGTTGCCCATAGCAACCAGATTCGATATTTCATTTTCCAAAGGAGCTGTGAAAAATTATAGATGCAATCTGATTGGTTGCTATGGACAACTAAGCCAGTTCTACTTTACACCAATTTGATAAATGACTCCAATTATTTTTTTTCAAAATTGATTTTATTGTGTAAAACTGAAATCAATTTAAAAAAGTAGATATATAAGGTATCACTGTGTCTGTAATGACCTGCTCTAGAAAACATATCACATAATCTACCCCCTCAGGTGAATGTCGTAAAAAAATAAAAAAAATTGTCCCAAAGAAGTGTAATATTGAATGATCAAAAAATTATATTTACCCAAACATAGTACCAATAAAAATGTCTCCTCTCTTGACATAAAAAATGACCCCCTACACAAGACAATCAACAGAAAAAAAAAAAAAAAGTGGCTTTCGGTGACAGTTTTATTGGCATTATTTTGGGGTACATATGCAGGGCCGCTTTATTCATAGGGCATATGGTGCATCTGCACCGGGCCCACCAATAGGTCACGTGGGGGGGGGCCCCCTTACAACCGGCCGGTATGCGTGTGTCTTTAAGACTATGTTATATGTGGCATAGCGATTGGTCCAGGGCCGGCCCCAGCTTAACCCCTCCCCATCCAGCGTCACACAAGTGAGCGGGAACAGTCACTCACCCGTCACTCCCGCGCTCTGTCTTCTCGCACGCACAGCTATTGTGACTGGCTCCTCAGTTCTCCTCACAGACAGACTCCTCCCCCACCAGCGTCACGCAAGTGAGCGGGTACAGGCAGTCACTCACTTCACTCCGGCGCTGTGTCTTCCCGCGCGCACATCTCCTCAGTTCTCCTCACTGCTAGTTCTCCTCACAAGCGGCCCCTGTAGTGCTCGTTGTGCCAGTCTGCACAGAGCATAAAATTAATCCAGTGTGGGTCAGGGACATAAGCCAGGGTTCCTCCGGCGCTGCAGACAGTCGTCAGACAGGGTATGGTAAGGTTTAATATGAACTAAACTGATGATATGAATATGAGCATTCTATATGGATATAGACTACTCACATATATTAGGTCCATTTCAGTTCACATGTATACTGCACATTTAGATATGTAACCTGTCTGTCTCCATTCATTGGATGGAGACTCAGTCAGGGTATATATCTAAATGGACAGTATAAAGTGGAATGAACCTAATATCTGTGAGCAGTCTATAGTGGAATTTACTGTCAATTTCACTGTTAACTGCCTCTGTATATATATAGATTGTAAGCCTTCACGGGCAGGGCCCTCTCTCCTTCTGTACCAGTCTGTAACTTGATTGTCCTAGAGCAATTGTCTAGACTATGTATGTAAACCCCTTTTAACATGTACAGCGCTGTGGAATGAATGGCGCTTTAATAATAAATAATAATAATAATAATAATATACATACACAGAGGCAGTCAACAGTGAAATTGACAGTAAATTCCACTATAGACTGCTCACATATATTAGGTTCATTCCACTTTATACTGTCCATTTAGATATATACCCTGACTGAGTCTCCATCCAATATATATACCCTCCCTGTCCATTTTACACTGCTCATGTATCCGTCATAGCCATCCTTCTATATTTGGAATGGACTGTATTTATGGATATGTGAGCAGTCTATTAAAGAGAATGTCCAAGCTAAAAATCAGACATACAGGTATCACCATATTCTGCTGGACATCCACCAGCAGAATATAGTGATCCCTGTATGTCCTAGCTGGGACTTGTATGAGGTCTTAGGTTGGCACTAACTGGAAAACAGTGGCTACATTGGCCAGGTTGTTCCCTTTCAGATGCTGTGTTGTGGTGGTTTATATAATAATTTTGCACTATTTGGCATTTGTTCCTGCCAGATCATTTTTCCGCCTCTGCCCTCATGTGCCCCTAAACATGCCATGTTTTGAGGATTCCCTTACTGTAACATGCCACACATGGGTGAGTTTCATGCATGTGAACAGTGTGAATCCTCTAAACATGGCCTGTTGGGGGTGTATGAGGTCTTAGGTTGGCACTAACTGGAAAAACAGTGGCTACATTGGCCAGGTTGTTCCCTTTCAGATGCTGTGTTGTGGTGGTTTATATCACTCTTGATCTTTGCACTGGGCCCACCAATGTCTTAAAACGGCCCTGTACATATGATTTTTATCGTAACAAGATAGAAGGGCACACGCCTCACTTAAGTGTAATCCATTTGTAAATGTAAAATGCCCTTATAGTATGGGATGGATCAGTTGCACAATAACTGCATATAATAGAATAGTTCAAATAATAAAATGAATTGGATATTTATTCTGGCATATATAGAATATACAAATTAAACCAGTGCTGGTAAAACAACATGTAAAATAAAAATAAAAATTTAAAAATTAGTAAAAAAAAAAAAAGAAATAATTTAATGCCAAAATGTCCTTGTGTCCTGGATTTATGGACAATTTCTTATGTGTTGTCCTTGAGAGGCTTTCATAGGCACAATCATGTAACTTTATATGATTTTGATATCCTATTATTATCTTGTATTCACATAATAGCCTTCTTAATACAAACAGGTGGTTAGTGTTTTAAATAAATCGCCCCCCGTGGAGGGTAATAGGTAGTCAGGCAATATGTCGATCCTGTATCCCGTATTATATTGGTATATGCAAGTAGTTTTACTCCGTAAATTCACATTGGTGGTTTACGTTACCCCCTCTTGTGATGAGCTGTTATGCAGCTGTAGGTGGGAGCTGGTTTCACCACAATCGGGATCCGATGTCTGTGCCGGCAGCAAGAGGTCTCTCTGTTTGCGTGCGCCCCACGTGGGTACCCGAAGGAGGCTGGATTCTTGTTAGCACTCCGGAGCAGGGACTGTAGGAGATGCTTTCCTTGATTTCGTCAGTCTACAGGAATCTACAAAGTGCTCTGACTTGAATGAATTGTGTGCTGCTGACAATTAGATCCAAGTAAATATAGTCTTTTTAGTGCCAAATGTTAGGGTCTATTTAGAGTATAGAAATCACCAATGCGAAGTATCACTTCTTTAACTGTGTGGAGTAAAACTACTTGCATATACTGTACCAATATAATACGGGATACAGGATCGACATATTGCCTGACTACCTATTACCCTCCACAGGGGACGATTTATTGAAAACACTAACCACCTGTTTGTATCAAGAAGGCTATTATGTGAATACAAGATAATAATAGAATATTAAAATCATATAAATTGACATGATTGTGCCTATCAAAGCCTCTCAAGGACAACACATAAGAAATTATCCATAAATCCAGGACACAAGGACACTTAACTGGTCAAAGTGGACACTTTATGTTTGCACTGCATTTTGGCACTAAATTTTTTCTTTTTTTTACTAATTTTTAAATTTTAATTTTACATGTTGTTTTACCAGCACTGGTTTAATTTGTATGTTCTATATATGCCAGAATAAATATCCAATTCATTTTATTATTTAAACTATTCTATTATATGCAGTTATTGTGCAACTGATCCATACCATACTATAAGGGCATTTTACATTTACAAATGGATTACACCTAAGTGAGGAGTGTGCCCTTCTATCTTGTTACAATAAAAATCATATGTACCCCAAAATAATGCCAATAAAACTGTCACCTCATCTTGTAGTTTCCAAAACAGGGTTACATTTTGTGAGTTTCTATTGTAGGGGTGCATCAAGAGGTCGTTTAAAGTGACAAGGCAACTTAAAATTATCCCATCAACATTTTCTCTCCAAAATCCACATGTTGCTCCTTCCCTTCTGCTTCCTGTAGTGTGCCCATACAACAGTTTACAACCACATATTGTGGTTATAGAATCAGTCTAATAACCCTTTCTGTGTCACTGAAAAATAGATTAAAATGGAAAATCAGCAAAAAAAATGTTTTTGAAATTTCAAGGGTTAACAAAGTTTAAAAAAATTAGTTTTGAAGGGTGTAGTTTTTAAAATGAGGTCATTTATGGGTTGTTTCTACTGTGTAAAAAAAAGTGACACTTCATAACTGAATTGGTCCTTAAAAATGGGGGGTGGTAGAAATTTTCTTAAGCATTTTAAGAATTGCTTCTAAAATTCTAAGCCTTCTAACATCTTAAAAAATAAAATGACATTTTAAAAATGATGCCAACATAAAGTAGACATATGGGAAATGTAAAGTAACAACTGTTTTATGAGGTATCACTTTTCCAAATTTTCTGTAAATTTAGGATTTTTTTTGGAAATAAAACATATTGACTCAAATTTATCACTAACATGAAGTACAAAGTGTCTTGAGAAAACAGTCTCAGAATCGCTTGTATAAGCAAAAGCATTCCAGAGTTATTACCACATCAAGCGACACATGTCAGATTTGCAAAAATTGGCCTGGGACTCAAGGTGAAATGTGGCTCAATATTTAAGGGGTTAATCTATACAGGAGAATACACAGTAAGCAGTAATCTGCTGAGTGACTGACATAAAGCAATGTACTGTATCTCTTATTAACCCCTTCATGCCCAGGGCCGCCTGAGCGGGTGTTTAAAGATGGCGCCCGCCCCTTAGCAGAGAGGACGCCATAGCCGCCGGTGGCCTGCTGTTTCCTATAGCAGACACCCGCGGCTGATGTCCGCAACCAGCAGTAATGCCGATCATGGACATTTAACGCCTCAGAAGCCGTGGTCAATCCTGACCACAGCATCTGAGCAGGTGAAACGCCAGAAGCACACACTGTGTGGTGATAGGAGGAGCCAGAGCGTATCTGCAGCAGCCCTTACCTTTGTAAATGGCAGCAGGCTGCTGCATAGTATATCCTATGGAGCCCTTGCCTGTAATAGGGCTCCAAAGGAAAGTAGTAAAATCATCATAGGCTCCAATGCAAGTGCATTGGAGTGTATAAAAATAGCAATCAGAGGACTGATTGTTATAGTTCCCCATGGGAACTACAAAAAAAGGATAAAATAATTAAATAAAGTTTTTAAAAAAATTCCCCAAAATAAAAATAAAAGAACTAAAAAAATAAAAAATTACACATCATGGGTATCGCCATGTGTGAAAACGCCCATAGGATAAAAATATAAAAATTTCTTTCTCATACAGCAAACAGCGATACGGAAAAAGTGTCAAAATGGCCGATTCACCAGTTTTGGTCGCTTTATTTTCTAAAAAAATAAAAATAAATAAAAAGTGATCAAAAATTCATATGCACCCCAGAATGGTATCAATGAAAAGTTTAGATCGCCCTCCAAAAAATGAGCCCCGTACACATAAATACCAAAAAGTTACAGGAGTCAAAATATGGCGACGAAAAAAAAATGTTTCCAACGTTATAATTATTTGATCAAAACGCAAGAAAAACTATACATATAAGATCTCGCTGGAATCGTACTGACCTGTAGAATGAAAGTAACTGGTCAGTTTTATTGCAGAACGAACTTCGTACATAAAAAACCCGTAAAACTATGGCAGAATCATTTGCAATATTAAATGGTGGCGTTGGAAAGTACAACTTGTCCCGCAAAAAACAAGCCCTTATACGGCTATGTGAACAGAAGAATAAAAAAAGTTATGGCTCTGTGAAGGCAGGGATCGCAAAACGAAAACGCAAAAACTTTGAATCCAGAGGGGAAAAAAAGCAGACTGGTTTGAGAGTTGCATTTATTCAAGCAGAGAAACAACTAAAAAAAATACTAAAAAAAACCCGGCATGAAAGTGTTAAGCAATTTGCAAATTCCTACAGATTTTCAAACTAAGTAACACACCAAAAAATTATGTGTGCGTTTAACTTCATCTGATATAGGTGAACCAAATACTAAAAAAGAATCTATTATTCACAAAAAACACTTTGAACTGTAGTACTAGATGAGTAGAACTAGCAGGGGCGGATCAACTACATGATGGGCCCGCGGCTGTCTATGAAACTCGAGCCCCTCCCTCCATTTTAATTTTAATTTTTTTCTGTATGAAGAGGCTGCGATGCTTTATGAGCGCCACAGTCTCTTCATAGGCCATATGACATCACATTCATCGTTCTCGTGGCCTAGGTGCAGCTCAGTCCCATCCAAGTGATTGGGGCTTAGCTGCAGTAACAAGCACCGTGTTATCAAATAAACAGCGCTGAGCAAAGAGGCTGCGGCGCTCATTGGAACATTGCTGTCTCCTCAAACAGCTCATTGGCAGAGGTACCAGGAGTCGGACCCCCACCATCTCATAACTCTCTGAGTACAGATGTTATAGATGTTCTCTGCAGGCCTATGTAACACCCCACATAACACAGTGAACTATTGTGTTATGTGGAAAACCACAATAGCCTCAAATAATAAACTATGAGCAAGGAAAATCAATGAAAAACCTACTACTCATACTACCCCCAATAAGGGGACAGCATGAAACATGCTCAACACAAATAATATAAAATAATATAAATTTTTATTACAAAAATAGTTAATAAAGAGTATACATGAATAATCTCCAAATATAAAAAATAGAGGGTCATACAGTGTAGGTGGGAGGCATGGGCTGTAGAAGTCACCCTCCCAAACTAGATGTTAAACATGTCATTGGGTAAAGCAGATACATAGGTACATGAGCCTATAGAGCTCAAACATCTCCAGGGTAATGTACAACCAGCACACAATGCCACCTAATGCAATATAAAGCACGGGTAAAAAAACCTATAGGTCATAAATATGTCCCTGATACAACATCAAATAGGAATAAATCTTACCCAAAGACATGATTAGGCAGGGGGGCCACCACAAAGCCCACTAGAAGAGTCCTCAACGCGCGTTTCGCACAGAAAGGCTTCGTCAGGAGGAGGATGTACATGCAGACTGAATACCGTCTTAAATAGTGGCGTCCATTTAACACCAGATGTGACGTCACCCAGGTGAGACATGCCTTGCGGCGCACTGAATATAGATGATGCGATCGGAGCCCACAGTGCGGCGTACAGGGCCAGCGGGGGAGGCGTGGATCCATGAAACATAGATCCAGGCTGTCACCCGCGCCGTAAATTGACGCCGCCTGTAGGCCCCGATACGCAGCGCATCCAACAGCGCGCACAGCATTCACACGTGGGGAGGTGGGGGGCGGTATCGGATAAGGACTTCCGGAGTAAACATTCACACTGGAACGCAACCCGGATAATTACACTTAAAAGGTTCACATAAATCCTAGAACATAATATTAAAAAAAATATGTGCATCATCCATGGTGTAAATACAAATAATGATTAGCCACGATTCAAAAGTGTGCTATGACAAGAAATGGCAATAAAAAAGTGTGCTAAATGGTATACAAAGTGTATAAAGGTGATAATGCATAGAGATGTATAAACATTAAAATAGTGCAATACATGATTATAATAAAGGCAAAAGCAAACAATGAAATACAGTGATATAAATGAGACACTCATCAAAACAGTGAAGTGCACAAAAAAGTGAGTAAAGATGAGAGAAAAAGAAAAAAAAAAATCTTTTCCCTTTTTCCTTTCTTCTCCCCTTCCCTTGATTTATATATATAAAATAAACAAACCTAATCCCAACCCCCCCACACCCCCCCCCCAACAGATGGTATAGTAGATAGCTGGGCTTGCATCAAGTATACACGGGATATTCTAAAGGTGCCATTTTCAAAAGACGCAGCATAGAAGTTCATCATCCATTAAACAGTCTGAATGTTCACCAAATCTGTATGAATATAAAATCAAAAAATTAGAATACAAAAACTAAAAATCTATTACAAAAAGGATTTGAAACTAAAGGCTTCATTTAGGCCTTCCGGATGAACAGTATCCAAAAGGACCATCCATTTGGTCTCCTTCTGTAAGAGGCAGCGTTTTAAATTGCCGCCTCTAATCCCCAGCCTAACTCGGTCAATCCCTCTAAATTGCAAACCAGCAGGGTTACAATTGTGAACCTCCCTGAAATGTTTGGCAATGGGCTTCAATTTCTTAAGTTTCTCAGCATCTACCATATCCGCTGCTGCCCTAATATCCTTCACATGTTCCAATATTCGTACTTTAAACGCCCTAGTTGTCATACCAATATAAATCAGATCGCACGGGCACTGAGCATAATAGATGATGCCTTCTGTACTACATGTGATATGATATAGGATTTTGTAGTCCCTATCCCGCTGAGAATTAGTAAAACTTCCACAACGCTGGACGTACCGACAGGCAGAGCAATGACCACAGGGGGTACAGCCCCATCTAGGGCCTTTATCTCCAAATATCCCTCCCTTTGTGGGTGCCACATAGTGGCTAGAGGTCAGGAGATCTCTCAAATTCTTCGACCTCTTCCAAGTAATCAAAGGTCTTGGGGGGATTTGACCCCTCAAGTCTCGATCCGTGAGTAGAATTTCCCAATGTCTATTGAGAATAGTTTGGATTCGTCTCCATTGAAAATTGAATCCAGTAACGAATCTAGGATAGTTGCTCTCATTACTTTCCAATGCTCGAGATCGACCTACAAGTAATGATGGGCTACCCAACTCGGGTCTATTTTTGGGGATACTACAGGTGTTGGTGTGGAGTCAAGTAATATTAAGGATTTGAAACATAAGATTAAGGAACAGTTGAGAAAAAGAACCAAGGTCTGGTGGAATAAGGCCACTCTAGAACAATATTTGCAGAGGGACATTATTCCGCGTGGCCTGAGGGTACAGGTCTTCCCGGCCTTTGAGGTGGATGACCCAATTTTTGTTGAAAAGTGTGAGGAGTCTCTGACTAAGTTCTCCCGTACTCTAGTGGAGTTATTGATTGGTGCGGATAAACGCACCTTGGAAACAATTGAAAGAGAGATTGACTCAACTCGTGATCAGATATATCAATTGTTATCTCCAGAGGCTTTTGAGACCTTTGATGGTGAGGTGGAGGTGGAACTAACTAAATTTGAAAAAGAAATAAAAGACTTAAAAGTAAAGAAGTTCCAGAGGGACCTTGTGGATTTCCAGAACAAGAAAGTATATAGGTGGAGTCAGGGCGGGAGACGATTCAGGTCTCCATCGATATCTGCCTCAAGCACATCATCTTTGAGTGAACCAGCATGTGGGGACCGTTTTTTAGATGTACGCCGGGGATCTGGCGGAAAAGATGGCGAGGAGGCATGGGCCTCACGTCTCAGAACATCGGCCACAAAAAGAAAAAACGGACCCAACAATTGGATAGAGAAGAGACCAAAGAGACTCTGAAGGTAATCAATCTATCGGAGCGATCACTGACTGGGTCTCAATTGACAGTACTGGGTAGAGGTCTGACTTTTTCACCGACTGAGAAGTTTCGATTACTTCTCGTCGGTGAAAGACTTGGAGCTCTTTGCCAGAAAACTTCTGTTTAAAAAGTTTTTTAGCAGAATTGGGGAAGGTACTTCTTTCTCTACGGTGGAGCTCCGGGCCATACAGGACCTGGAGGATCTCCAGGAAGATAGAGACATTGAATCACCGTCTAATTTCCCTGTCCATCTCCACCGCCGATCACAACACTGGCCCCCCATGTCCTCTTGTTCGGCAGTTGAGATCTTTGTCAGATCAGTGAAACGGGATCTGGCAGGGATACACAATGAAGGCATACGCTATAATCTCACTGCCGACCAGAGGACTTCATTACAAGAATTACGTAAATGGAGGGATGTGGTTATTAAACCTGCTGACAAGGGGGGTAGTGTTGTGATCTGGCCAGTTGGTATGTACGAACAGGAGGCTTTCCGACAACTGTCTGATGGACAGTGTTATAAAAGATTGGAGTCAAACCCTCTTATGACATATAAGATCCAATTAGATGAAATTCTGAAAACTGCACATCAGAGAGGGATTATTAGTGGAAAAATGCTGGAGAGTTTGATATCAGAATTTCCTGTGCTCCCAACATTTTACCTACTTCCCAAAGTGCACAAAGATCTCACCCATCCTCCAGGGAGGCCGATTGTGTCGGGGATTGGAGGTCTTTGTGAGACTATCTGTAGGTTTGTTGATTTTTACCTACAAAGGTGTGTTGAGACTATGCCTTCCTTTGTGAGGGATACAACAGAGGTCCTAAGGCGCCTTGATGGGGTGCATTTGGAGGCTGACATGTTTTTGGTCACGTGCGACGTCGAGTCCCTGTACACATCTATATGTCATGACCACGGGCTACGGGCGTCACGGACCTTTTTACTAATGACAAATCTACAAAGGGAATTGATTGATCTCATTATGATACTTTTGGAATTTATTCTGACTCATAATGTTTTCACGTTCAAGGACCGCCTCTTCCTGCAGCTCCGGGGAACGGCTATGGGGGCGACTTGTGCGCCCTCCTACGCCAATTTGTTCCTCGGGCTGTGGGAGAAGGAAATGGTCATGAATACATCTGGACATGACGCCGTGGTCTCGTGGTCTAGATATATAGATGACATTTTATTCATCTGGCAGGGCTCGGCGTCGCACCTGACTGATTTCATTGAAGCCCTAAATGCCAACAACCTTAATATACATCTTACATGGCAGTATAGTGCTACACGGGTTGACTTTTTGGACATACAAATTCTGGTTGGAGAGGGTGGGTTCCTTGAGACAGACGTGTTCAGGAAGCCCACCTCTACTAATTCTCTATTACATTCCACCTCCTCTCACCATCCACAGGTTATCAGAGCCATCCCGACTGGCCAATTTTATAGGATGAAAAGAGTGTACTCCAATGACAGACGCTTTGAACTACAGGCTCAAGATTTGAGCCAGAGGTTCAAGGATAGGGGCTATAATAAGATAATAATCAAAAATGGCTATGTGAAAGCAAGAAACATCTCGAGACCATCATTACTTGTAGGTCGATCTCGAGCATTGGAAAGTAATGAGAGCAACTATCCTAGATTCGTTACTGGATTCAATTTTCAATGGAGACGAATCCAAACTATTCTCAATAGACATTGGGAAATTCTACTCACGGATCGAGACTTGAGGGGTCAAATCCCCCCAAGACCTTTGGTTACTTGGAAGAGGTCGAAGAATTTGAGAGATCTCCTAGCCACTATGTGGCACCCACAAAGGGAGGGATATTTGGAGATAAAGGCCCTAGATGGGGCTGTACCCCCTGTGGTCATTGCTCTGCCTGTCGGTACGTCCAGCGTTGTGGAAGTTTTACTAATTCTCAGCGGGATAGGGACTACAAAATCCTATATCATATCACATGTAGTACAGAAGGCATCATCTATTATGCTCAGTGCCCGTGCGATCTGATTTATATTGGTATGACAACTAGGGCGTTTAAAGTACGAATATTGGAACATGTGAAGGATATTAGGGCAGCAGCGGATATGGTAGATGCTGAGAAACTTAAGAAATTGAAGCCCATTGCCAAACATTTCAGGGAGGTTCACAATTGTAACCCTGCTGGTTTGCAATTTAGAGGGATTGACCGAGTTAGGCTGGGGATTAGAGGCGGCAATTTAAAACGCTGCCTCTTACAGAAGGAGACCAAATGGATGGTCCTTTTGGATACTGTTCATCCGGAAGGCCTAAATGAAGCCTTTAGTTTCAAATCCTTTTTGTAATAGATTTTTAGTTTTTGTATTCTAATTTTTTGATTTTATATTCATACAGATTTGGTGAACATTCAGACTGTTTAATGGATGATGAACTTCTATGCTGCGTCTTTTGAAAATGGCACCTTTAGAATATCCCGTGTATACTTGATGCAAGCCCAGCTATCTACTATACCATCTGTTGGGGGGGGGTGTGGGGGGGTTGGGATTAGGTTTGTTTATTTTATATATATAATCAAGGGAAGGGGAGAAGAAAGGAAAAAGGGAAAAGATTTTTTTTTTTCTTTTTCTCTCATCTTTACTCACTTTTTTGTGCACTTCACTGTTTTGATGAGTGTCTCATTTATATCACTGTATTTCATTGTTTGCTTTTGCCTTTATTATAATCATGTATTGCACTATTTTAATGTTTATACATCTCTATGCATTATCACCTTTATACACTTTGTATACCATTTAGCACACTTTTTTATTGCCATTTCTTGTCATAGCACACTTTTGAATCGTGGCTAATCATTATTTGTATTTACACCATGGATGATGCACATATTTTTTTTAATATTATGTTCTAGGATTTATGTGAACCTTTTGAGTGTAATTATCCGGGTTGCGTTCCAGTGTGAATGTTTACTCCGGAAGTCCTTATCCGATACCGCCCCCCACCTCCCCACGTGTGAATGCTGTGCGCGCTGTTGGATGCGCTGCGTATCGGGGCCTACAGGCGGCGTCAATTTACGGCGCGGGTGACAGCCTGGATCTATGTTTCATGGATCCACGCCTCCCCCGCTGGCCCTGTACGCCGCACTGTGGGCTCCGATCGCATCATCTATATTCAGTGCGCCGCAAGGCATGTCTCACCTGGGTGACGTCACATCTGGTGTTAAATGGACGCCACTATTTAAGACGGTATTCAGTCTGCATGTACATCCTCCTCCTGACGAAGCCTTTCTGTGCGAAACGCGCGTTGAGGACTCTTCTAGTGGGCTTTGTGGTGGCCCCCCTGCCTAATCATGTCTTTGGGTAAGATTTATTCCTATTTGATGTTGTATCAGGGACATATTTATGACCTATAGGTTTTTTTACCCGTGCTTTATATTGCATTAGGTGGCATTGTGTGCTGGTTGTACATTACCCTGGAGATGTTTGAGCTCTATAGGCTCATGTACCTATGTATCTGCTTTACCCAATGACATGTTTAACATCTAGTTTGGGAGGGTGACTTCTACGGCCCATGCCTCCCACCTACACTGTATGACCCTCTATTTTTTATATTTGGAGATTATTCATGTATACTCTTTATTAACTATTTTTGTAATAAAAATTTATATTATTTTATATTATTTGTGTTGAGCATGTTTCATGCTGTCCCCTTATTGGGGGTAGTATGAGTATTGTGTTAAGTGGGTTGTTACATAGGACTGCAGGGAGCATCTACTACGTTATCTACACACCCAAAAGTTATCACTGTTATCTGGGCTGTTACAAATTTGCCAAATTTAAAATACATATGATTATTATAACAAAGACTTAAAACATGTAAGGGGAAGAATAGAGCACCATATACCTCTTACATCCAGTGACATCTCCTGTCATGTAGAGCCTCCCTTTCCTCTTCTCCTCTGTTTGACCTAGACCACCATGACAAATACTTTCAGCCACATCTTGTCTCTGCAGAGTTTGTAACACAGACACATTAGATTTCTCAATTTTTCCATGAACCTCCCCATCCTGGTATCCTGACATTGTCATCCTGCTGCCACCCCCAATACTGTGCCCATTGTGCTTCCCAAAGTCCCAGGTACTATACTGCTGAAAAAATAGTGACCCCAGTAACTTGGGGGTCATTTATCAAACTGGTGTAAAGTAGAACTGTCTTAGTTGCCAATAGCAGCCAATCAGATTCCACCTTTCATTTTCCAAAGGAGCTGTCAAATATGAAAGGTGAGATCTGATAGGTTGCTATGGGCAACTAAGCCATTTCTACTTTACACCAGTTTGATAAATGATCCCAAAGATCCTTATAGTGTCTACAGCAATTATGATGTTCCCTAGAGTGCTCCCAGTAATTATAATAATAACACCCTTTATTGTGCTCCTAGTAATGCCTGTATAGTGTCCCCAAAAAATTATGTCCCCTAATATGTCCTGCAATAGAAATGCCCCTACAGTGTCTCCCCAATAGCAACGCCCCCACACTTCCCCCTATAGTAATTTCCCACACACTGCCCCATATAGTAATTTCCCCCACATAGTAATTTCACCCGCACTGCCCCTACATAGCAATTTCTTCCACACTGCCCCCTCATAGTAATTTCCTCCACACTGCCCTCAAATGGTAATGTCCCCCCACTGCCCCATGAAGTGATTTCCCCACATTGCCCCATGAAGTAATTACCCCCACACTGCCCCATGAAGTAATTTTCCCCACACTGCCCATGAAGTAATTTTCCCCCACACTGCCCCCATGAAGTAATTTTCCCCCACACTGCCCCATTAAGTGATTTGCCACCACGCTTTCCCCAGTAAGTAATTTGCCCCCAAGTTGCCCCCAGTAAGTAATTTGCCCCTAAGCTGCCCCCGTACGTAATTTGCCCCCACTCTGCCCCGCAGTAAGTAATGTGCCCCCATGCTGCCCCCCAGTGAGTAATTTGCCCCCATGCTACTCCCCAATAAGTAATTTTCCACCACGGTGCCTCCCATTATGTAATTTCCCCCCACACTACTGCCAGTAAATAATTTGCCCCCACACTGCCCCATTAAGTAATTTTAGCCCACACTGTCTGCCCCCATTAAGTAATTTACCCAATGTAATAATTTTCCCCAGCTGTCCCTGCAGTACTATGACCTCCGTTGGCACACACACAAAAAAACAGGAACAAAAAAAAACAAAAAAACCCCTAAAGGCTAATACTTACCTGTGCTGTGTTGGTGATGAGAGGCAGGTGCGCGTACATTAAAACCCTGCTCCCCGGCACAGGCGCCTGCGCCGGGCTTTTACTACCACATAGGCCTCTGCCTATTAGGCCTGGAGCCTATGACGGTGATAGGCGGCGGGGCAAGGAACTATGTGCTCCCGTGTCCCGCCACATTATGTAGGTGTTCGGGTCGGCGTTGGACCCCCCAGCGATGCCGATTCAACCTCCTTCCCCCCGGTCCTCCTCTTTGTGTCTACAAAGCTCTGCTGTAATACACTCAGAACTACTGAGCCTGTGCTCATAATGGAGAGGACTTCTTGAGTGCAAGCTCAGCAGTCCTTAAAATGTATTGCAGCAGAGATTTGCAGAAGCGCAGCATGGGAACAGGTGTCGGGGTGGGGGTCAATTGAATCAGGATATTAATTGGCAAACTGCAATTTATAGTGCTTAAGGTAGGTGGCAGACTCTCTCAAATAATTGTCTTGTTTTCCATTCCCAGCAGTATTGGTCACTAAGAAGATTCTTATCTTAAGTAATCTGAATGTTCTGCATGACTATGAAGTAAAAGTCCTTGATGTGAGTCCGAACTGACCTTTCTCAGAACATGTGACAATACAAAAGAAAATCCAGAATTTCCAGTTACCACTGCTCCCTTCCTGTTGACCTACAAAAGAGCCCTGGGTCTCCTTCCTTCACTCAACACTATTGTGTGCGTCTTTTGTATTCTGAGAAACTGGTCATTAAGACACTTAAGAATGCACCTTAATTATGTTGAACACTGAATTTAATACAACAAAATTTCAGGCATGTTAATTTTAAGACGTCTGACTTTATGTGCAGAGAGGTGAACTGGGCTCTTACGTAAAGATAATATCTGCTTTCATATTGTCTATACTTTCTGGGCAGAATATGGAATTTTCTTAATTTATTTATTGCAAAGACAAGAAGAGAAAAACAGCATATCCCTAACATATGAGGCTTTGCATTCTATTTTAAACTTTTATTTGGGATGTCTTCTTTCTTAAAATTTGGGATGTCTTCTTTCTTAAAATTCCATTTATGCTCCATTTTGAGAAATTAGTCAATTCATTCAAATTAATAAAATAACCCTGAATTGAAAGTGTCCTGAATGCCTTTTCAAATTATCTTTTTATCTCTCTCACTCACTTTAATTCTTGTTAAGTGAATTTTCAGACTTTTAGAATTAAGTTCACTGATCTCTTAAAGTAAGGAATACAGGGTAAACCTCCTTGCTTCAAATTATGTTAAAACTGCAATAAAGATATATTCATAGAGTGCAGTTTGTATACAGTTTTCTTAAGCACTTTCTTTTACACAAACTAGTAGAGAACTAGATTTTAAAAATATATCTTCTCAAAAATAAATAGATGTTTGCTTATGGTATTCAGACAGTTGAAACTATAGTCACACACAGCTATTTCCCCATCCATTATCTACAGTAATAACCTGCTCTCACCGGTTTTCCGAATTCCTTATATTCCGTACATCCATTGTGTAGCCATGAATGCTCTAAAGCTGTTTAAAATAAAGCAAGAGTAGACTCTTTTTTTTTTCTTGTGTAGCTACTGTGGAGTACAGCAGTGTGCTGTTTTTTTTATTTGTGTGTTTCTTGAAATAAGTCTCAAATATGTTGCCAACATATTCCACAGCATTGTGCTGTACAGAGATTGTCATCACTAACTATGATTGCTATACCTATTGGGGCTCACAATCTAAATTTCTAATCAACGTATCAGTATATTTCTTGTTTTGGTGTGTGGGAATAAATTTACTCAGAGATTGTAGAACATACAAACTCTTGATTCAAAAGTAAATCACTAGTGTTTAGCGAATTGAAGTTGACAAAGTGGAATTCGATACGAACTTCAGGAAAAATTTGATTAATCACAAATCTGAATTTCCTTCCGCTTCGTGGTAATGAATCATATTTTTTCTAAAATGGTTGCTGTACATGTTACAAAGTGAAAGTAAGAAGCCCGGGAATGATAGATCACACATAATGCTGCGCAGCCAACCAATCAGCAGCTGCCAGCCCCTGAGATTTCACAGCCCTATAAAAAGCCTCATGCTGCCCGGTCTCTCCCATTTTACTGTGATCTTAGTGCACAGACAGACATGACAGGCGCTAGGGACAGTGATTGAGAAAGCCTTTATTTGTAAAATTTTAATTTGGAAGAGTTCAGAAACAGAACAGGGATAGTGTAGGGAAATAATAGGGAGATCAAAGAGAGACTTTATCCATACTATAAGGAGAGCATATTGAGAGTGCAGGACTAATTAAACAGGGTCCCCCTTGGTTAATAGATAAGCAATTCTATTATACAGTACCTTGATGCACTAATTGGGGTGAAAAAGCTGTTTAATACTACTGCTATTGTGGTGTCCACATTGCTTTATACATATATAATTCTATGATGCCTATGATGACACAGTATATATGTCCATATATGGTATGAGAGCTTGCATGTGGTGAGTGCATGTATGAGTGCATCCATGTATGTAGTGAGTGCATATATGACTGCGTCCATGTACAGTTGAAACCAGAATTTTACATACATTATATAAAAAGACACATACGCATGTTTTTCTCAATATCTGATATTCTGGACTGCCCATATGATGATGTCATGTGTTTGGAAGCTTCTGTTAGGTTTGTTGGCAACATCTAAGTTAATTAGAGACACACCTGTGGATGTATTTAAATGCACACCTGAAACACACGGCTTCTTTGTGTAGCATTATGGGAAACTCTAAAGAAATCAGCCAAGATATCAGGAAGAGACTTGAGGACTTGCACAAGTCTGGCTCAACCTTGGGTGCAATTTCAAGATACCTGAAGGTGCCTTGTTCATCTGTACAATCAATTATAGGCAATTTCAAACAAGATGGGAATGTCCAGCCATCATACCACTCAGGAAGGAGACGGATTCTGTGTCCCAGAGATGAAAGTGCTTTGGTCTGACATGTGCATATTAACCGAAGAACAAAAGCAAAAGACCTTGTGAAGATGATGGCGAAAGCTGGTAAGATTGTGTCAATATCCACAGTGAAACGAGTACTGTATCAACATGGGCAGAAAGGCCACTCTGCCAGGAAGAAGCAATTACTCTAAAAGAAACATAAAAAAGCCAGATTAATGTTTGCAAATGCACACGGCAACAAAGACCTACATTTTTGGGGACATGCTCTGTGGTCTGACGTAACTAAAATTGAACTTTTTGGCCATAATGACCATTGTTACATTTGGAGGAAAAAGGGAGAAGCTTGGAAGCCTAAGAACACCATCCCAAATGTGAAACACAGGGGTGACAGCATCATGTTGTGGGGTTGTTTTGCTTCAGGAGGGACTGGTACACTTCACAAAATAGATAGCATCATGGGGAAAGAAGATTATGTGGAAATACTGAAGCAACATCTCAAGACATCAGCCAGGAAGTTAAATCTTGGGCGGAAATGGGTCTTCCAAAAGGACAATGACCCGAAGCATACTGCCAAACTGGTTACAAAGTGGCTTAAGGATAACAAAGTCAATGTTTTGGAGTTGCCATCACAAAGCCCTGATCTGTGGAAGGATAACCATAACGTTGAACCTAAGTCACACAGTTTAAGGGCAATAGTACCAAATATTAATGAAATGTATGTAAACTTTGCAGAAAGTAATAAAAATCCCTTAAAACATTCTCTCTCTCATTTTTTCTGGCATTTGGCAAATAATAATAATTATGGCAATCCTAATTGACCAAAAATAGGAAAGGTTTGTTCTGATTTCATGTCAGATATTGAAAAAAAACATGCATATGTGTCTTTTTATATAGTGTATGTAAACTTCTGGTTTCAACTGTATGTGGTAAGTGTATTTCTGAGTGTGTCTGTGAGTGCATGTATGAGTGCGTCCATGTATGTGGTGAGCGTGTGTATCAGTGCGTCCATGTATGTGGTGAGCGTGTGTATGAGTGCGTCCATGTATGTAGTGAGCGCGTGTATGACTATCTCCATGTATGTGGTGAGCGCATGTATGAGTGTGTCCATGTATGTGGTGAGTGCATGTATGAGTGCGTCCATGTATGTGGTGAACGCATGTATGAGTGCATCCATGTATGTAGTGAGCGCATGTATGAGTGTGTCCATGTATGTGGTGAGCGTGTGTATAAGTGCGTCCATGTATGTAGTGAGCACATGTATGACTGTGTCCATGTATGCGGTAAGCGTGTATATGAGTGCGTCCATGTATGTGGTGAGCGCATGTATGAGTGTCTCCATTTATGTGATGATCACGTGTGTATGAATGGGTCCATGTATGTGGTGAGTGAGTATACGGGTGCATCCATGTATGTGGTGAGTGCATGTATGAGTGTGTCCATGTATGTGGTGAGCGCATGTATGAGTGCATCCATGTATGTGGTGAGTGCATATATGAGTACGTCCATCTATGTGGTGAGTGCATGTATGAGTGCGTCCATTAAGTTGGGGCGGGGCCCCGTTCAAGATTTTGCTGTGGGGCCCAGTCAGTTGTAGCTACGCCCCTGCTTCCAGGCTCACTATTAGTATATCCCAGTTCAAGTCACTAGGTGGCAGCAATGAACTGTGATACAGTAATATCTATACAGAATAATGGAGCAATTTCCATTATTCTGTGTAAGCTGCAATCTGATGATTGCAAGTTGTGGTCCACTTGGGGACCTAGCAAAAATTTGAAAATATAAAAAAAATCTTAAAAAGTAAAATCACCCCACTTTCCCCAAAATAAACATAAACAAAACAACAAAAAAATTATGGCCGTTGTTGCATGCGAATATTCCCATACTATTAAAATATTTAAAAAAAATAGCCCATTTGGTGAAGGATGTAAAAAAATACAATAAAAAAGGCTGATTTGCTGTTTTTTTATCACTTTATCTCCCAAGAAAATTGAATAAAAAGTGATCAAGTCATATACACACAAAAATGGTATTGTCAAAAAAATAAAAAAGGCTGATTTACCGTTTTTTAATCACTTTATCTCCCAAGAAAATTGAATAAAAAGTGATCAAGTCATACACATCCAAAAATAGTATCGTCAAAAAAGACAGATTGTTCCTCAAATGAGCCCCCACACATCTCCATAGACATAACTATAAAAAAATTATGGGGGTCTGCGGGGATTGGGGTTCTGTTATGGTTGCTACCTTTCTCAACAAAAAATACTGGTTACACAAATTAAAAAGGTTGGTGTGGATTGACACTGATATTATTTGATCATATTTTACTCCATTAGTTTTTTCAATAAAATGAAACTTTTCATCCTGTGTATTTAAGTTTTATTTAGACTCTATTTTTGAAAGGTTTCTGCTGGGATTTGAACTCACAGCATCATGTTAAACCTCCATAAATATATTATGGCTAAAAACCTCAGTAGTATTTTACCACATATTATGCATATTATGCTGTATATGAATACCTAATAGAAAAGAAACTACTATGAGGTTTTTCTGCCACAGTTTAACATTGAGCTCAATAGCTCAGTGGTTAAGGGTATTGCCTTTAATGTAGAAGGTTGCAAGTTCAAATCTGGCCAGAAACATTTCAGAAATAGAATTAGACTGGTGTCCCCAAGCATACTGGGGAGATGTTCATATACCCCCTTCATGTTCATAACACGGACTCCATATATGTACATAGCCACATATGTAGTCAGAGCAGGGACTCCTAAGTGGGGAACTGGAGTCCAGACTCTTCAGTAACACTGTGGGATTCCCCACTATTCAGCGATATGCTGGGACTAGACCTGAGTGGGCCTGAGTAAGGCCAAAAAAGGTAGAAGCCAATTTTCCCCACTTTAGGGGAAAAATTCCCGATCAGGCAATCGGAATAACTCCCTGGACCCAACTCTAGTAACTATAATCTGTAATATTATTACACTCTAGAAATACATCCAGGCCCCTCTTGAACTTTTTTAGTGAACTTACCATCACCACCTCCTCAGGCAGAGAGTTCCTTAGTCTCACTGCTCTGGCCAAAAAAAGAATCCTCTTCTATATTTGTGTACAAACCTTCTTTCCTCCAGACGCCAAGAATGTCCCCTCGTCACAGTCACAGTCCTGGGGATAAATAGATCATGGGAGAGATCTCTGTACTGACCCCTGATATATTTATACATAGTACATAGTACACTTGCCTGGGTTTGCTGGGTGCTGATGCCAGGCCCTGAATGTAAGGCCATCAAATGCCCCCTTTGTCATCTGCAGTGCCCCTTGTGTGCCAACCAGCCTCCTTTGCCTCCCTAATTGTCCCTCATATGCCATTCAGTGCTCCTTCTGCCATCCACAGTGGGCCTTGTGTGCCATCCATTGTCCCTTATGTGCCCACTTTGCCATCCACAGTGCCCTTCATGTGCCCACTTTGCCATCCATAATGCCCCAGGGATCCTGTAAAGCATAGCGATCAGCCTCTGTGGCTGATCGCTATGCTGAGACTCATAAACATTGCTTATATCGCGCTGTGTATGAGTAAGTACATGCTGCTCATAGAAGCCTGTACACTCAAAAGACGGCTGGGTTCCAGCGCATGTGCATTAGTTGGGACTGGGAAGGCCGGCAGGATGCGGTGACGTCAACAATGATGTTCTGTCTCCTACCTCAGGTAGGAAAAGATGAAGACAGCACTGGACCGGAAGACTCGAAAATGCTTCAGGAGGGTCACGTGACCGTGAAGATGATCCTGAGAACCACTGCACTGCAGAGGGTAAGTATGCCTGTAATACACTTTCCTCCACATGTAATTATAGTGGCCAAAATTGAAAGTAGGGGCCGGAGAACTCCTTTAAGAATTAAAGTTTCCAACACAGGGTTTTCCTGATCGTTTTAAAAGCCAAAGGAGGCGGTTCTGTCTGAATGTTCATTGAAGCTAATGGCGTTGATCATTACAGAGGAGGAAAAGGCATGTCAGCATGATAGAAAAAAAGCGTCTGCCTTTACCAATAAGCAAGTTTATGATGAATCCCAAAGATTCAATCTATTAAAAACAGAAATCACTACCACAGAACTCCTCTTCCTGAGGGATCTTCAGGACTACAAGACTAGATTGGTGTATAACTGGCAATGACCCTCTACCAAAGCCTCTACACTATGGCCTATTCTAAAAAATAAAGCAAAAAATCCTAAACATAAAAGTCCATCAAAAGTTAATTTCAGTTAAACAGACCTTCATTCCACCGACAGTACATCTTAACCCCTTCAAGCGACAGCCAGATGGGACCAAATACAGGAGCCCTATTTTTCAAATTTGACATGTTTCAAAACATGTGGTAATAACTTTGGAATGCTTTTACTTATCCAAGCCATTCTGAGACTGTTGTCTCGTGACACATCATACTTGATGCTAGTGGTGAATTTGAGTTGATACATTTTACCTTTAGGTATAAAAAAATCCAAATTTTGCTTAAAATTTGGAAAAATTCGCTATTTTCAAAATTAGAATTTCTCTGCTTTTAAGACGGATAGTGATACTTCATAAAATAGTTATTACTTTATGTTCCCCATATGTATACTTTATGTTGGCATAATTTTCTAACTGTTATTTTATTTTTTAGGAAGTTAGAGGGCTTAGAAGTTTAGAATCAAATTTTTAATTTTTTAAGAAAATTTCCAAAACCCACTTATTTAAGGAACAGTTCAGATATGGAGTCACTTTGTGGGACTTAAGTAGTAGAAACCACCCATAAATGATACCATTTTAGAAATTAGACCCCTCAAGTTATTCAAAACTGATTTTTACAAACTATTAACTCTTTAGGTGTTCCACAAGAATTAAAGCAAATTGGATG
Source organism: Rhinella marina (assembly GCA_900303285.1). NCBI lineage: Eukaryota > Metazoa > Chordata > Amphibia > Anura > Bufonidae > Rhinella > Rhinella marina. Next base: position 233,479 of record ONZH01020345.1, read on the forward strand.
GGGTTTTAAAAGTTAATTTTTTTTTTTTATTATTTTTTTTTAGTCAGTCACCTGATCTGAACCCAATATAAAAGTTAATTTTTTTGTTCAGATTTTCCATTTAAATCCCATTTTCCTGTAACACAGCAAGGGTTGACAGCCAAATAAACCTCAATATTTATTACCCTGATTCTGCAGATTACAGAAACGCCCTATATTTGGTCGTAAGTTCGTAACCTACTGTATGGGAACACTGCAAGGTCCAGAGATAATGGAGCGCCATATTGTTAATGGAGGTCAGATTTTGCTGGACTGGTTTTCAGATGCCATGTCACATTTGAAGAGACCTTGAAGTACCCCTAGGAAGAAAACCTCAAAAAGTTACCCCATTTTAGAAACTAACCCCCTCAAGGAATAAATCTAGGGGTGAAGTGAATGCTTTGACCAACAAGCTTTTTTTAAAATTTAGAAACACTGTAAAAATGAAAATTTAACTATTATTTCCAATATAAAGATGCTTTAGCCTCAAATTGTCACAAGGAATAACAGGAGAAAATACACCTCACAATTTGTATTGCATTTTTTCCTGATTATGGCAACATCATATATGTAGTCATAAACGCTGTATGTTTTGTATGGCAGCATACAGAAGGGAAGAAGCGGCATCAGGATTTTCTTAAATATAATTTGCTGAAATTAGTTTAGTGCCCGTAACATTTTTTTTTTTTTTACCAATGTAGCTGTGTGAGGGTTTGTTTTTATTTGTATCCTTTTTGTTTACATATGTCTTTTTGATCACTGTGTTTTTTATTTTTTAAGGGGTTCCTCTTGCGATAAATACTATATGATTATTTTATTCTGTGGGTTGATATGGTTATTGCGATACCAAATTTCTATAGTTTTTTATGTTTTACTACTTTTTCAGCATAAAATCCCTTTTGCGTTAAAAATAAAACTAAAGTCCATAACATTTATATTTTCTCACCAATATATCTGGGTTGTGGGGGTTTGTTTTTTGCAGGATGGGCAGTAGTTTTTATTGGCATCCTTTTTGTTTACATATGTCTTTTTGACCACTTTTTTATTTTTTATTTTTTATGAGGTTCCTCTTGTGATAAATTTTGGCGATACCAAATGTATATAGTTTTTTATGTTTTACTACGTTTTCAGCATAAAATCACTTGTGTTAAAAATAAATTATATTTTGCATTGCCATATACTAAAGTCCATAACATTTTTATTTATTCACCAATATAGCTGTGTGGGGTCTTGTTTTATGCGGGACGGGCTGTAGTTTTTATTGGTATCATTTTGGCATACTTACAACTTTTTGATCACCTGTTATTTATTTTTTTGGGGAGGTAAGGTGACAAAAACAGCAATTCTGTCATTGTTTTTTACATTATTTTTTTATGGTGTTCACCGCTCGGGATCAATAACATGATAGTTTTATTGATCAGGTTTTTACGGATGTGGCGATACCAATTATGTGTATTTTTTTTTTCATTTTTTAATGACTTATAAATGAACAGATATGAGAAAAGACAATTTTAATTTTATTTAACTTTTATTTATTTAATATTAATTTATTTATTTTTTACTTTTTTTAACACTTTTTTAACTTTTTTTTTTTACACTTTTTTTTAAATCAAGACCCATTTGGATTTTGAAGATCCAGTGGCCCTGATGGCTATACAGTGCATTGCAATAGTCATGTATTGCAATGCACTGTATTTTCAGTATAACACTTACACTAAACATGATGGTTCATGGCAGCCTGGACTCCTTTGAAAGGCGCCTAGTTGCCATGGTAACCATCAGCGTGGAGATCACAGCCTGAAACCGGCATTTTCTTTCTGAAGCACTCCGATTGGTTAGTTTGCAGAGACTAACCAATCGGAACGCTTGCCGGTAAGGGATCACTCTGATTGTTCCCTTGCCAGCTTCCCCGGTGTGTTTGCTCTTGGGGAGAGAGGAGACTCTGGGGCTGCCCCGGTAAGCAGTTTGGACATTATGTTTTACTTGCAATTTGGACGTACAGTTACATCCAAATGCGTGAAGGGGTTAAGTCTAAATGAGTCAAATTCCACATTAGGAACATACATCTATTCCAAACAAAAACATCAAGTGGAAGACACAGGGCATACCATGAGATCAAAAAACGCAGTGGAAGAATACATAAAAAAGGGTATCTGATCTGCAAAAATCTACTTATCAACTTGATGTATTGTCCAAACAACTTACATCTGCACCTACAGGGCCGGACTGGGACTAAAAAGCAGCCCTGGCACAAACCCTCTGCCAGCCCACATAAAAATTGCCATTTTCACAACACTGGAGTATGTCAGTAAGGGTGGGTTCACACTGAAAGCATATGCGTTTTCACCAAAACGCATGCGTTTGGTTGATAGAAACATGTGTTTAGCGTTGTTAATCATTATCATTAATATTACAACGCTAAACACGTTTCTATCAACCAAACGCATGCGTTTTGGTGAAAACGCATATGCATTTAGCGTTGCGTTTTGCCCGATGCGTTTCAAAACGCATCACCAAAATGCAACGTGTGAACCCACCCTTAATGTAAACTAACTGAGCTACATTTGCAATCAATTAGAAATACCTGGAGTGTGTGGTTTCACTGAACCCCTTTGTGTTTAAATATTAATTCTGTTACACCAAGAATATCGGGGTGAAGACACAAGACACGGGTCTGCTGCTGGTTTTCCACAGCTCAAATTGACATACTGTGGCTTGAAAACTCGCAGTGCAGGTCACTTTGTGCTGCATTTTTTTTGCAGCATGATGACACATCATAGCAGGTTAGCCACTGGGCATGTCCAAGACAGCTGATCGATTGTGAGTCCTGTTGGAATGCATCTTATAACAGCCATATATGGAATTCACCTTTTAGGATTAGGGCCAATTCACATTTTTTTGCATCAGTTATTTTAAACTAAAACCAGCTGTGGTCGAACACACAGAACAGGTGCAAGTCTTTCCATTATACCTTATCTCTGTGTACTCTACACACCTGGTTTTGGTTAAAAAAAACCTGATGCAAATAACTGATGGAAAAATTGAGATGTGAACTGGCCCTTAGCCTGCTATTGTGCCGGCATGTATTTACTATATTTCTACATAACTATCGCAGCAATGTACCGTATCTAGAACTTGCCAGCAAAATTAATGCAACAAAAGGAGTCATGATAAACATACCAGCTCACTGTGCGCCCACCAGACCTCAGATCAGCCAACTGTGCCCCTATCAGACCTCAGATCAACAGAATGTGCCCCCATTAGACCGCAGATCAGCAGAATGTGCCCCCATCAGACCTCAGATCAGCTTAATGTGCCCCCATCAGACCTCAGATCAGCTTAATGTGCCCCCATCAGACCTCAGATCAGTGTATTGTGCCCCCATCAGACCTCAGCTCATCAGAATGTGCCCCCATCAGACCTCAGATCATCAGAATGTGCCCCCATCAGACCTCAGATCATCAGAATGTGCCCCCATCAGACCTCAGATCATCAGAATGTGCCCCAATCAGACCTCAGATCAGCTTAATGTGCCCCCATCAGACCTCAGATCAGCATATTGTGCATCCATCAGACCTCAGATCAACAGAATGTGCCCCCATCAGACCTCAGATCAGCAGAATGTGCCCCCATCAGACCTCAGATCAGCTTATTGTGCCCCCATCAGACTTCAGATCAGCATATTGTGCCCCCATCAGACCTCAGATCAGCGTATTGTGCCCTCATCAGACCTCAGATCAGCAGAATGTGCCCCCATCAGACCTCAGATCAGCAGAATGTGCCCCCATCAGACCTCAGATCAGCTGAAAGTGCCCCCATCAGACCTCAGATCAGCCCACCCAGCCACATAAGGTTAAAATAAAAACCTTTCTTACCTGTCCTGCGCTGCGGCTGCCCTCCGGTCCGGCGCTCCACTCTCTTCCCTGGCCGGCGTGCACTATGACCTGACTCTGCGTGCAGCATCCATAATGGAAGCGCTCACTTTTATTCGCCTTATTTACATATTTAAAGGGCCCGCCCGATATTTGCGCTGGGCGACCCACTTTTTCAAAATATCGTGTGGCCCACAGGGCAAATGCCCGGTCCGGCAGATGGCCAGTCCGGGCCTGTATGTGACTATAGTTGACATAAATAAGTTTGGAGATGATTTAACTGTTAAAAAACATTTTTTGAATATTGATGCTGAACAACAGGTGCATAATACATTGTCTACAATAGAAGATGACAGATGACAATCTCTCCTTGTCTTCTGTTTCTTTTTCTGAACATATTGCTACACATCATCTTATGACATTATGGAAAGACTCTCATCTTGATCATGCTCTGCATCTCTGGACAAGTTACAGGAACTTGTGGAGCGCAATTTAGTATTGTTATAAAAAAATCTACATAAAAATAAATATCAACAACTATCAATAACTAAAGATCAAAATAATGCTGTCCCCTCTCTCAGGGTTTACATCACCGTTATGGATTCCGTCATTGTTTTCTGTTATAACATGGTTATAGGGGAAATGCTGCCCATAGACTTGTATTATAAGGATCGAGACGGAAGGCATATTATAATGGAAAACAATAACAGAATCTATAACGGTCGTGTGAACTCACCCTAAGTGGTATGCAGGATATTGTGGTAAAACAGGTGGACAAGGATGAATTATTGTAATACTGGTATCTGGCCTGTATAGGAATTTAATCATACAGATGTTGAATAATGAATCTCTTTATAAAAAAAACTTAGTGACTCCACTGTGTGTTTTAAAAAAGCTGGGGTGCATTGTGGAATAGGGGACCCCCCCTTAGGGATTCTCAACCACAAGCGAGCTGAGTATATAGTCCCTGAATGTTCCGTCTTTTCCATATTGCATTTTCTACCAAAAATTTACAAACAGATTTTTCCACCTCCACTTCGCCCCATAGTTTCCAGAATCAGGTCTCTCAATGAGAGTCTGTCAGAATGGGATGCCAGCCTCCTATAGCTCCTCACTGAGCTTATACCTGGATATTTCTGTTTGTTTTGGGTGCATTAAATAATATTTAATGGATGAAAAAACTACATTTGATTGTCAGCTGATATCATTGTACATTGTTATATCTCATAAGTTTGCTATTGCTGCTTTATGGTGGTTCCTATCAATGCGCAGTGATTACAGTTCTGATCTGAAGGATTTTGTGTTCTGCTATCTGGCATCTTTATAACATTATTTCATATTCAAAAAGGATTTTTTTTAAGATTTCAGGAGTGTCCACTGGCATGAAACTGTCCCCATCTTTAGCTAATATTATTATGAATTATTTTGAAGGTACATTTTTATTTGGTGACACTAACCCCTTTGCTCGGTGGCTGCTCTGGTATGGTCATTACATCGAAGACCTGTTGTTCATATGGTGCGGTGATGTGGCCATGCCCAAGTTTATCTGTTCCGTGAACAGTAAAACCCTCAGTCTTACTTTCACTCATTGTCATCATCATGGGTATATTACTTTTTTGGATCTAAATTTACAAATAGATTGGGTGACCCAAAAGTAGAATTCACAGAAATGCACAGTGTGCAATACTATATTGCATGCTGATTCCTGCCACTTATTCAATACTATTAAATACTAGTTTCATTAGTTTGTATTTGTTGGAGTGCCACGCTTTTCCATGCCCCGGACCTCTGCATTGGAGCTGGCCATGATTATCTTTTTGCATGAACAATGTAGGTTGCAAACTGGTACAGATGGAGAGAGGACCCTGCCTGCAAGGGCTTACAATATACAAGGGATGAGGGAGGGACATTGTGAGTGAGGGTAAAGATGGCCATATGGCAGTGTAGCTGCGGCTTTGTCTGAAGAGGTGTGTTTTCAGGTTTCTTTTGAAGGTTTCCATGGTAATTGAGCATTTGATATGTTAGGGTAGAGAGTTCCAGAATGTGGGGGATGCACTGGAGAAATCTTGGAGGCGATTGAGGGAAAAGCAATTAAGAGGAGAGTTTAGAAGGAAGTTTTGTGAGGATCGGAGACAGCGTGTGGCAAGGTATTGGGAGATCAGGAGAAAGGTTGTGGACAGCCTTGTATGTCATACAGGAGTTTGTAATGGATTCTCTGAACGATAGGGAGCCAGTGAAGGGATTGGCAGAGAGAAGAGACAGAGCAATAATAAGGGGGTGGGGGGTGTGTATTAGTTGGGCAGTAGAATTGAAGACAGATTAGAGAAGTGTTACAGTGCTAGATGGGAGGCCACAGAGAAGTATGCTACAAAAGTCTAGGCATACATGATAAGGGTATGTGCTAGCATTTTTGCAGACTACTGGCTGATGAATTTGCAGACCCAAGAGATATTTTTGAGTTCGAGACGGCAGGAGGTGGAAAGGACTTAGATGTTCAAATTGAAGGACAACGAAGAATCAGTTACCCCCAGGCTGTGGCCTTGGTTGACTTGGGAAAGTGTGCAACCAATGACTGTGACAGATGATGTGTGAGATGGAAGAAAGATGATACATTTTGTTTTCTCTATGTTAAGTCTTAGAAAGCGAGAGGAGAAGAATATAACAGATAGCCATTGCATGATTCTTGATAGTAAGGAGGTGATATTTGGACCAGAGAGGTACATTTGCGTGTCATCGGCATAGAAGTAATCCTGAAAGTCATGGGTCTCTATGATATGTAGAAGGTGTAGAGTGAAAAGAGAAGGGGTCCTAGGACAGAACCATGAGGGACACCAACAGAGAGGGCATAATATGAGGAGGTGGTGTATGAGTGGGAGACACTAAATGTCCAGTCGGTGAAGTATGAGGTGATTCAGGAGAAGGCCAAGACCAAGAGATGAGAGAGTTTGTAACAGAATGGAGTGCTTGACTTTGTCAATGGCAGAGGATAGGAAAAGGACGAGGAGGTCAGAGCAATGTTGCTGGCTTTGGCAGTTAGCAGGTTATTGGTGACTTTGGTAAGAACTTTTTTAGTTGAGTAGTGGGGTTAGAAACCAGATTGTAGCCAATCAAAGAGAGAACAGGAAGAGAGGTCGTAGGACAGCTCAAGGTAGTCGTTCAAATAGCTTTAAAGCATAAAGGAGTAGTGATATAGGGCAATAGCTAGCCAAAGGCCAGGTCAAGGGAAGGTTTTTTTTAGGTTAGGCGTGATGGTAACATGTTTAAAATAGGAGGGAAACATATTGTTGATAGGTTGAAGAGATGGATTAGGGCAGGGATATCACTGAGATGTAATATGGAGAGTAGGGTGGAAAGTTTTTCCTCTGTAATGGTGGAGAAGTGGATTTAGAGGGAAGAGGACTGAAATTGTGAGTAGGGGGACTGTAGCCTGAAACTTTATCTGATGTTATCAATCATTTTTTTTAAGGATGTGGTTAAGTCAAGCCGAGATGAGAAGTGAACGAGGGTGTATTAGGGGATGCCAGTATTACTCTTCTCAATGGCAGATCTGTGTTGGAGAATCTGTTAGGGTAATATGGTTTGCTCTCTTATGGGTCCCTGTGGTTTTAACTCCCTAGGCGAAAATGTGGGGGTGATGTTTATGAGAACATACTTACTAATATTGTAGTTTGTTAAATTTGTGACTTTAAGCCCCACCCCGAGAATACCCCCAAAGCCACCAGGGACTACTCACTTGTGGGCATGGCTTACATAATCTCCACAATTTTTGATCCACTAATACTGAATTTGCCTGAACTGTCTATAAAAATTAGGGACAGTTCATGCAAATTTGATGGCAACTGTATGACAGCACTTACTCTAACTTTCCACTTTTACTCTTGAACGTTGTGTTTTAGATATGTTTTGCTTTAACAAAGTTTATTGTCAAAGTTTGTTCCCAAACTATCCTCAACAGTAATTGTATTCCTCACAGGCTTCGAGAGAAAGGAGTGTGACATATTAACAAAGTGGTGTAGATTAACATGTGCCAAGCTACAACAAAATTGCACCAAGTTTTTGTTGCAAAGTAAGCCAAACAGTAGATGGTGCACTTAGATAAATTCCAAATTTTGTCAAATATTTAGATAGCCTAGTCTAATATTACAGGGGGGAAATTTATCCTGTGCAGTATTTTTAAGTCAGTTTTGCTGGAGGCAACATTGCCATTAATTAAGATCTATCAACATGTTGCACACTGTTGATAGATTTGTCAGATATCTAAATTTGTTTCTTCCATTTTAATGTCACACATCTACAGGGATGATAATACGCAACATTTTAAAAATTCACAATTCATAAATTAGTCTAAATCCTAACCATACAGCAAACCACTTCACACTAGTATTACAAACTGATAGCATAAATGACTCTAAATTAATAAATCTCTTCTGCTGCAGATAAGACACAACTTTGGAGTAAAATGCAGCTATGCTGTCTAAATATTGGACAGAATTTGTAATGTACTGTATACACCTTATTGCATCCAAGAAAAATTCTCATCTAACTGTTGACCCAGGCTTTTGTTTGATGTATAAAGAAGATCATGGGAAGATATGTTTTGGGCAGCCGGGTCCTATTCATGAGAGGAACAGGTTGGACAAGGGTAAAATCCAGTAATTACATAGTTACTGGAATGCCCTTAAGTCAGTACATAAGTGACACTTTGTTGTAGGGCGGGTTATTTCAATAAAGTGTGGAAATTTCCAGATTTGTGAGTGCCAGTAATGGTTATAGTATAAAACAAAAAAGGTAGTATCTCAAGTGGGAACTTTTTTGCTGTCTGCTGCTATTTTCAAGGAAAGTTCTTAGGGCTGATGCACACAACTGTTGTTCTTGCCGCGTGCGACTCTAATGCTGACCCATTCAATTCAAAAGATATGGACATCACTCTGTGGCTCTGTTCCACAGCATTCCGTTGCTCCATTCTGCTGCCCTGCAAAAACATAGAATATATCCTATTCTATTTTGCATACAAGAATAGGCATTTCTATCAAAACTCAGGACATTCCGTTCTGCAAAATGCTCTATTGTTCTATTTTTTTGCGGTGCCAACAGTCAGATGCGGATTGCGGACACCATTGAAGTGAATGGATCCACGATCCACACGCGGAAGCCCCATGGTCGGTGCCCATGCACTGTGAACCGCAATTTGCAGTCCGCAGCATGGGCACAGTCGGCCATGGTCTGTGTGAACAAGCCCTAAGGCTGGTTTCACACAAGAGAGTTCAACTTGTTGAACTCACAGAATGTGTCTACAGAAACTCTCGTACTGACCTCCCTAGCACTGGCAGGGTCACATAGCATTCTATTGATTTATGATGCTATATAACACTTAGAGTTCTGGAATGTATTCTACAGTATAACACTGACAGCATTATGTCAGTGTTATCCAAATCAATATACGTAATGTTATGCAACCTCATCAGTGCTAGCGAAGGTCATTACGGAAGCTACCAGAGACACATGCTGCAAATTCAATGTGTGAAACCAGCCTGACATATTTTTACACCAAAATTTCCCCCAAATTTGGTGCAAAATGGTGCATCTTGGTCCTCAACCCATTTCCGGCCAAACTCTTCATACCTTCTGCTAATCCTTGGCCCTGTCGGTATGTTGCAAAAAATGTGTTTAAGGGGTTATCCAAGACCTATAATGTACCCCATATGCCTGGACCCCTCACACAGGTTGTACTCCCCGGCAACAGTCGTGCCACTGCATCTCTCCGTTGTGCGGATGAAAATATCCAGCGACAGGGGGGCAGCCAATAGCAGGCCTGCTATTGGCTGACCCCTCCTTTCATCCGCATTACATGGGGGATGCAGTGGCGACCGTGCGTGCATCAGAACTGACGCGGGTGCTGGTGAGTGAGATCTGTGTGAGGGGCCCAGGCATATGGGGTAGCATTATAAGTGTTGGATAACCCCTTTAACTGAGCCAATTTACATTACTAGTAAAATATGAAAATGTCTACATACTGTACAAAACCTTTTGATTTATGGAACTTTAGTGACATTTTAGGGAAAGTGACATTTTTACCAAAATGCAGCATGCTAAAATCATTTCTACTGTTTTTCTCAGGATGGATGTACAAAATGTCACTAAAAACACATGTAAAAAGCTGTATGAGAAGACTGAAACTAGTTTGGTGTCCTCTGTATGTACTCTCAGATCACTACTCTAGGGCTGGGTTTATACTTGATTTGTCAGAATCCCAGGCAGAAAATATTGTCTAGTACAGTTTTATAAAACTCTGTTCACTCACCAGGGAATAAATCCATACTATGGAAGAAATTTTACTTCTTGGCAATACAATTTTGAATATTCCAATAAAAAATTCCAAACATACACAACTAAAGATCCCCAGATTCAGCAGGGAGAAGAAAGCGAAACATACACATGTTAAGGGGAGTCTGTCACCTTCAAAATCAGTTTCAAAGTGTAAGCATACTACCATGTAGGTTATGTACCCAGAAACACAGCCATACCTTTCTCGTAAGAATCTGGTTATCTAATCCTGAGACATTTTTATGCAAATGAGGTGCACTGTAAGCAGGACTGGTGCAACTTTGCCCTACCCGTAATGCTTCCCATTACTTCAGTCTGTTTATACAGTACAAGGGAAACCAGGTGCACCAATCACAGTGTCCCTACTCAAAATGCACCAAAGGCCTTTTATTTGCATAAAAATTGTAAAAATTTATTTGCACCTACCCTAAATGGCAGCATGCTTACTTTTGATTTTGGAAGTGATAAATTTCACTTTTAATGTCTTCTGAAACCACCAATAATGATTATCTTTTTGGATTGTTCATCATTGATTGGTCACATTGTTCTATGCAAATGTTGATAATAGATCAGACATTATAAATAGAGATGAGTGAAACGAAGTTGACGAAGTGGAATTTGATCCGAATTTCAGGAAAGATTTGTTTCATCCTGAAGTCGAATTTCCTTGCACTTTGTCTAAAATGGCTGCTGCACATGATAGAACGAGGAAGTAAGAACTCCGAGAATGAGGGATCACCCATAATGCCATTCATGCAGCCAGCCAATGAACAGCTAGCCAGCCCCTGTGATGTAACAGCCCTATAAAAAGCCTAAGCCTGCTCGGTCTCTGCCATTTTCCAGTGAACTTAGTGCATGGAGATACATGACAGGCACTAGGGACAGTGTTTAGGAAACAATTTATTCACACAAAAAAAAAAAAACTATTGAGCAGTTCAGGGAAACATTATTTATAGTTTAGGAAGGCTTTATCCACACTATAGGGAGAGAGCAGGGACCAATTGCACAGTGTAAAGCCTTGGTAATAGGAGCTATTCTATTAAACCTTACTGCACTTATTGGGTTTACAAAAAGTGATCTAATATGACAGATTTTATGTTTTTTGCATTCTTTGATACATCAGTAATTCCAGTAATCCTAGCTTCTGTTATTGGGGTGAAGTACGTCCATTTCCCTTTGCTTCTGGGGTGAAATTGCAGTCTGATACAACCAGTTTTGGGATGTATTTAGTTTATATATAAGTATATCCATTTCTCCTTGATTCTGGAGTGAAATAGCAGTCTGATACAACCAGTTTTTGAGTGTTTTTATTTTTATATATAAGTACATTCTTTCCTTCTTGGTTCTGGAGTGAAATGGCAGTTTAACACAACCAGTTTTGAGATATATTTAGTTTATATATACGTAAGTACATCCATTCCTTCACTCTATAGTAGAATCTTGGGCCACTGCACGGTTCTTTATACCTGACGCTAACATTGACCTATAAGGCTGAGTTCACTGAGTAATTTGGTCAATTTTGGCCCCATAACTGACTAAATAAGAGTATGAAGCAATTCTAAGAGTGACGTCTGTCAACTGCCGGTCATACAGATGTAAGGGCCCATTCACACGACCGCATGTTTATTTCCAAATATTATCTGCAATTTTGTGGATAATATGCGGACCCATTAACTTCTATGGGGAAAATAAAAATGTGGAATGCGGAAATGCGGAATGGGTGTATTCCGATTCCGTTCCTCCTGGAAGAGGCTCCGAAAATAAAGCGAAACATGTCCTATACTTGTCCGCAAAATTGAGGAACACAACGGAAGACTTTTAGGACTGTATGTCTCTCACATACGGTTTTCTGCATGAATATTAAAAAGTTTACTAACCTATTGTATTTAAAAAAATTTTTTTAGGACAGTTGACAATCTGGAGGAGTAGCCAGGGCCAAGCAAAGCTTCAGAAATGTCTCTAGTGGAGCCCTCATCCCCCCCCCCAGAGCAACCCCACCCCCAGAAATACCCACATCCCCCATAGAGCCTGTTGGCCACTGGAGGTTTCTCGAAGATCTCCAAAACGGTGCAGGGTTTCTGCCTTTGCTCTCAAATGTCCTAAAAAACAGGCAAGCATTATGTTTGTCCTCCTTGACTGCTGTTTTGGAGATTTTCACAGGGCCAACAGTCCCTATGGGGATTGTGTATATTCTGCATGATGCATGGAAACAGTTGCACCCACAAACAACTGTTTCCGTGCATCATTATAACACCCCCCCCACCGGCTCCAACTTATTATGGACAATCTGCTCCTTCTGAGTTTTCTTTTCGGGGGGAGCTTTTTGAGTTCTAATATTTTTTTCCTTTTAAAATAAAAAAAAAATATTATTACTTGCAAAAATGTGTTTATGTTTTTTTATTCCATAATATAATTACATTTTTATTAATATTTATAATACATACTGCCGTTAAAATGGCAGTGATCTTGCGGGACCGCAAAACCATAGATGCCGACCAGTGCGTGTTCCACAATTAGTGGAACATATATGGCCGGCACCAATTTCAATATGCATGGACACTGAAAATGGGACTTCCGCATTTATCGCCAACCCAATAACTTAATACGCCTTGATAACTTAATAACCTTAATAACCTTGATACGCATCCCACGTTCCGCACCTAAAAAAAGTAGTACATGCACTACTTTTTTTGCGGTGAGGAGACACGGCCAGAAACATCATGGAAGCACATGTGATACGTGGTGCACACGCGTATTGCGGACCTGCATTATGTGGGCCACAATATGGCCACGGCTGGACAGGTTATCATTCGTCAGAATTTCAGTTACTTCGATCAGAATAGGGCTTGCAGAAATCCCTTTGCTTTAAGCAAGAATAACCTAATTCTGGTGAATGAAACTGATTTTCAGTCGCATAAATGATCTTCTAAAAAATTTTTTATTGTATAATCAACGACAGTATTCCACTACAAGATCATTGCTAATGAGCAATACAAAAGCTCGTTACTAATGATCTGGCCGACCATTGGCCAGTGTTATGCTGCCGTTCATTACAGCTTTGGTGTGTGGAGGTGGTAAAGAAAGAAATCAAACACATTAGTGGTAATATTTTATTGTTCAGTCGATCGAGCATACAGTGTATACTTTCATTGTTGCGATCGGTATTGCATGGGCCTTGTATACTGAAGGGCTGGACTTTAAAATATTAATAATATTAAAAGGGTCAATAATGAGGTATTAGTCAGTTTGGTGTAGAAATATTTTAAAAATTTTTAAAATATTTGTACAACAAACCTTAGCCCACAAGCCCACGAAAAGGGTCCTCATTATCCATTATCTTGTGGGTCCCTAATCTAGTCTAAAAACAGGGGCACTATCTATCTAAAAAAACAAAATTCCAAATTTAAGATCAATTTGAACCAAAGCCAATTTTTATTAACGAGTACCACAAATGCTGTCCAGCTGCCATAGCAGAGGGCACTAATGAAGTAATCAACAAAGAGATCTGGAACTGCTAGTCCAGTAGATCCAGATCTTCCATGCTGAACATGGTCCAATCCAACAGATGCCTCTGTCGGAAAAGGGGCCACTTAAGGTTCAGAGGGTGCATCATGAATCCTGGTGAAATTGTGTAAAATCACATTTGCCTGGCATTTGGCGGACTCATTTTCAAGGATGACAGGAACACTCTCGATTTACTGGAAACTATTCTGAAAGCACATTCAACATATCGACATGCACGACACAGACGATAATTGAATATGCGCTTCCGTCTTGGAAAAGGTCGCATTACATGAGGAGATAATGCAAACCCCTCATCTGCCACGATTACAAATGGAGCGGCCGAAGCAGACGAACCTGGTAGTCGCCTTGGCTCAGGCAAGGCAAGTTGGTTGGCGCGAAGCCGTTCACCCATTCTGGAAGAACAGAAGATGCGGGCGTCTGCTGTGCTTCCATAGACCTCAATATCAACAATAATAAATCTATAATTACTGTCAGCCAAGGCCAACTAAACCACAGAAAAATATTGTTTGTAATTAAAATATTGGGACCCTGAGTGAGGCGGCTTCTTTACAGGAAAGTGCTTGCCATCCAATGCCCCGATGTAGTTAGGAAACTGCGCTGATTGATAGAACCTGCCGGCAATTCTCAGCCAATCTTCTGCCTTGGGTTGGGGCATCACCACAGGTTTGAGTTGCTGCCACATAAGTTGACAAGTGTGACAGACAATCCCAGATATGGTTGAGATTCACAGCAGATACTTGTAATGCAATGACGCAAACAATTTACCAGTAGACAGGAACCTATGAAAAAAAAAATTTAAATTAGTTCATTTAGCTAAAATCATTAGTTTGGAAATTATTATAAATTTTTCTGTCAAGTTGTGAACTTACCTCAGCGTGAGAAGAAGTCTTTCCTCAGGAGAAATGCTGCGCCTCATAGTGGTGTCCTGGAAGCTTAGTCCAAAAGGGAGAGTCGCTAGCAAAGTGTCATAGGTTGACAATGACAAACGGCAGTAACCCTGAAATTTATCAGGATGCTGCAGTAAGTCACTGTATAAGCTATGAAAATGGCCCTTCTGTAGGCGCTGGGAGACAATCGGATGAACTCACTGCCTCCGCCTTCTCGGTTCTTCAGACATTATAGCTGGCTGCCGCCAGTGTTCTGTATCAATATACTGGCTCTTGGCAGCCAGGAAAATTTGCCGAACCATCCGAATCAAATTTCTGAAAAGTTTGCTCATCTCTAATGATAAAACATTGCCGTTGCGTATTGGATATCTTTTACTGTTCATGGTCATAAATCAAACAACCGATCTGTGCGGTTTAGGCAGGAATTGAAATGTAGCTTTATGACTCCTGGCATGATAACTACTGATAACAGGTATAGCATTTTCCATTCTTTGTTTTTTTTCAATGCACACATGGAAAAAAAGAGCTTAGCATGAACTACATTAAGGATGTATTGCTTGCCGGATTACTGTGGAAATATCCATGCCAAAATGTATATATATATATATATATATATATATATATGTGTGTGTGTGTATATGGAGCAATTGGTTTATTTATAGCTACATATATATTCCACATAATTTCGCATAAATCCATGAAGATGTTAGTATTGTTATATTGTTTTAGTTATCAACCAGCTACTCATATACTAGTGTCTTTCATACATTTCATTTTCGCTCATTTTGAGTCTATTTCTTTATATTTGCTTCCCCTTGGATAGGTTTTTTTTCCCTTGGACCTGACTGTAACTTCCAATGTCTGTTTTCTGATCCATTTTAATAGTGTCTCATGTCCTTAAACTTCTCCAATAATACAGGCTAGTTAAGTACTTCATCTGTCAGCAGTGAAGGTCTTAACAATTAAAAAAAAAGAACACCAAGGAAGAGATAGGAGCCTGGAGATCTGGGTGTGGATGTACAATAAATAACAATACCTGCTGCCCTCCCCTAACAGAAGAACAAGGTGGAATCAGTGTGGAGGGGACACTCACATACACCTGTTCCTGTGAGGAGGACAGCATTTCAGCACTATGTTCTGACAATAAGGATTTGCAAGTGGATTGAAGAGAAAAATGGCCAGGCTATCTACCTGGATTTATCTGATCTTCTGTATCATACCTCTGGGTGGTAAGATTTTCTAATTTCCCTACTTTTTATATTAACCTTATATTATTACCTGACATTAAGTATATATGTCTAAGATGGCATGTCATGGGAACTTGTATAGTTTATTGACAGCTATGTATAAGGTAGACTTAAGAGCTTATCAGATGCATCTTTTTAGAGATCTTAACAGGTTTTGGCTTTATTAATCTTTTCTTACTGGTACTGTAAATGAACATTCCTAGATGTGCTTGCTAAAGGCAGACAGTAGCATCATTATCTCCACTTGCCTCATAGCAGTTCTCACTATCTAATACTATACTGTATAAATAATCTATATCTGTGTGGACTTTTATCAGTGATTGGAATTTTCCTGGCAGTTATATTCAGATATATTTGTACAGATACATATGGGGTCATTTATCAAACTGGTTTAAAGTTGAACTTACTTAGTTGCCCATAGCAACAAATCAGATTTCACTTTTCATTTTTCACAGCTCCTTTGGAAAATGAAATATGGAATCTGAAATGGTTTCTATGGGCAACTAACCCAGTTCTACTTTACATCAGTTTGATTAATCTCCCCCATAGTCTGCAAGGTGATGTCTTCCAGGCTATATCTCTGTACACATGTCTAGATTTTTCAGTTGAGGATGGACCTGCCATTCACGTTTTGTAGTTTGCACTCTTTACAATTCAACTTCAGTCCATGCTCTTAATTAAAATTGCTTTTATGTTATGAGAGCAATTCCATACATGCAAAAAAAATGTCATTTTCTGTAAAGTTTCTAAAATTTTAAGCTCTATCTATTTTTGTGAAAAATGAAAACCAACCACCACCATGACTACTGTGAGAAATGGCACATGGGATGGCAACCAGCTACTACTACAGTTACTATACATAGTGGTGTCCCACATTGTCAGTTTTCCAGAAGAGAATTGGACAATTCTAACAAACCTCCAGTGACTTTTGGCGTCAGGCAAACTCTATGTGATATATTTCTAAAAATGTAGAAGTGACCCTAATGTTATGTGCTGCTTGATGCATTAAAGAAATTTGAAGTTGACACACATTGCTGCAAAATAGTACTTAAAAGAGATATCAATTTCCACTATTTTTTGCATGTTTGGGTAAGCCTGATCATGCTATGGGGGTTAGATATTTGGTGTTGGGGCCCCCATGTGCAGTTAATATTTATCAACTATACATAGGAAACATGATAAATATTTGATTGCTTGGGATCATACCATGAGGATCACCACTGATCACTAGAACAATGTTTCTGATATTCCTGTTCTTCTTTACTGAATGACTGTGGTGAGGATGATCCTGAATGGAGTAGTGGTCAGTGACCATAAATCCTGTGTTTCCATCCAAAGGAGACAGCTGAGTACAGTGGCTGTAGATATGTGATGTCAATGCTGAGGAGGCTACTTTAATGCAATCTAAGGGATAATTTTCCAAATTCCCATATTCTATTGCCCAGTTCATCTTTACTAATTTTATTCGATGGCGAGTGCCCTTCAGTACAGACCTGCACTCCAGACAGTACTTGCTAGTTGAGTGGAGTAAGGACTCTATCAGTAAAACCATATGGTTCACACATGGCATATTTGTCACATATAATTCTGCAACTGTGCCATTCATGGAGGCTTGTAGACAACCATGCACATGCTGCAGAAACTATCCATTCAGAGGATTAGAGAAGATATTTCTGCCGCAGTATCTGCTGCATGTGAACATCCCCTAACAGGGCATTATTAACTATAACAACTAGCTTAATATAACAATCAAGCATCAATAAAAAGAAATATACATCCTATAGTGATGGTATACCCAGCCTGTGTATAGTTATGCCCTGAAGGCAGCTTTGTCTATTGTTTAGTTTGTATAGTGTAACATAGTAACATACTGTAGTTTATAAGGCTAAAAAACATTTGTCCATCCAGTTTAGCCTGTTATCCTGCAAAGTTGATCAAGAGGAAGGCAAAATAACCCCTTCATGAGCTAGAAGCCAATTTTCTGCATTTTAAGGGAAAAGAATCAGGAAATGAGAATACCGTAACTCCCTGGATCAACAACCTCTCCAGAAATCTAATAACTATAACCTGTAATATTATTACACTCCAGAAATACATTCAGGCCCCTCTTGAACTCTTTTAGTGAACTTACCATCACCACCTCCTCAGGCAGAGAGTTCCATAGTCTCACTGCTCTTACCATAAAGAATCCTCTTCTATGTTTGTGTACAAACCTTCTTTCCTCCAGACGCAGAGGATGTCCCCTCGTCACAGTCACAGTCCTGGGGATAAATAGATCATGGGAGAGATCTCTGTACTGACCCCTGATATATTTATACCTGGTTATTAAATCTCCCCTCAGTCGTCTTTTTTCTAAAGTGAATAACCCTAATTTTGATAATCTTTCTGGGTACTGTAGTCCACCCATTTCAGTTATTACTTTAGTTGCCCTCCTCTGAACCCTCTCCAGCTCTGCTATGTCTGCCTTGTTCACAGGAGCCCATTACTGTACACAGTACTCCATGTGTGGTCTGACTAGTGATTTGTAAAGTGGCAGGACTATGTTCTCATCACGGGCATCTATGCCCCTTTTGATGCAATCCATTATCTTATTGACCTTGGCAGCAGCTGCCTGACACTGGTTTCTACAGCTTAGTTTGCTGTCAACTAAAATTCCTAGGTCCTTTTCCATGTCAGTGTTACCCAGTGTTTTACCATTTAGTATGTACTGATGACTTGCATTATTCCTTCCTATGTGCAGAATCTTACATTTGTCAGTGTTAAACCTCATCTGCCACTTCTCTGCCCAAGCCTCCAATCTATCCAGATCCATCTGTAGCAGTATGCTGTCCTCTTCTGTGGTAATTACTTTACACAGTTTAGTGTCATCTGCAAAAATTTATATTTTACTGTGAAAGCCTTCTACCAGATCATTAATAAATATATTGAATAGAATAGGGCAAGTGATGGTGACGATCCTCCACTTCAGTCATCCACAGTTGATTTCTATGCAATGTCTTATTTTTGCCAGTGATGCAACAGAAATTTTATTTGCTTTTTGTAGAGATGACTATCTTTGAATGTCAATACAGTGTAAGTGAAGGGCTATGTAGTATAAAGATTTTAGGTTCTGGGTGACTGTAGAGTTGAGGACTGTGGACACATTCAAACTCCAATTAGCTTTCTGACACAATATTGACCAATATTGAATATAGAGAAATGAACTTTACAGAGTGTGATCTAATAAATCTAGAATGTGTTTATTTTGTTAACTTATTGTTATATTGAGTTTATTCATAATAACTAGAGATGAGCGAGTAGTGTTCGATCGAGCCGGTATTCGATCGAATACTACGCTATTCGGCATACTCGATTTCAATCGAGTATAACGGCGATGGCGCACTTAGAATTCGTTTCCCCTCCCACCTTCCCTGGCGCTCTTTTTCCACCAATCAACATGCAGGGGGGGTATGACAGGCACGCTGAGCACGCTGGCAGCGCGAAAAAAGCGTCTACATGGATTGGCTGGAAAAACCATGTGACCTCGAATATTAAAAACTCAGCTCTTCCTGCTCGTACGCATATGCTGCGTGAACTTAGTCAGGGACAGAGGCTGGAGAAGGGACAGACAGGTTTTAGCAGTTGGACAGGCAGGAGCGTGATTAAAAGCCCTTATCAGGGCTACTATAGTGCAGTACAGTGATAGCTTTACTACAAGATACACTTTACAGAGAACGGCTGCCGTATTCAGGGATAGCTGCTGGAGTAGGGACAGAGAGAGGCATTAGTGGTGTATTAGGTGCTCTGCTACATACCAAACTATATTTGGCACTACTGTTCTGCGTTCTTTTTGGCTGCAAAACCCTGTTATATACCTAGTGTGTATATGCACCATCTGATCTGGCAGTATACGGCTGTTTTTTTTTTTGTTTTTTTTTTTAAATTCAGTTTCTTTGGCTCTAGTGTTCTGGGTTCTGTGTGCCTGCAATACCCTTTTTGTATACCAGGTGTAAATACCCACCGTCTGTACAGTTAGTACACGGCTGTGTACCTTGAAATATACAATATCTAGGCCTTTTAATTGGCCACTGTACTGTGCGTTCTCTTGCTAAATTATTTTAAAAACCTGGTGTAAATACCCACCGTCTGTACAGTTAGTACACGGCTGTGTACCTTGAAATATACAATATCTAGGCCTTTTAATTGGCCACAGTACTGTGCGTTCTCTTGCTAAATTATTTCACATACCTGGTGTAATTACCCACTGTCTGTACAGTTAGTACACGGCAGTGTACCTTGATATATACAATATCTAGGCCTTTTAATTGGCCACTCTACTGTGTGTTCTCTTGCTAAATTATTTCACATACCTGGTGTAAATAACCACCGTCTGTGCAGTTAGTACACGGCTGTGTACCTTGAAATATACAATATCTAGGCCTTTTAATTGGCCACTGTACTGTGTGTTCTCTTGCTAAATTATTTCACATACCTGGTGTAAATACCCACCGTCTGTGCAGTTAGTACACGGCTGTGTACCTTGAAATATACAATATCTAGGCCTTTTAATTGGCCACTATACTGTGCGTTCTCTTGCTAAATTAGTTTAAAAACCTGGTGTAAATACCCACCGTCTGTACAGTTAGTACACGGCAGTGTACCTTGAAATATACAATATCTAGGCCTTTTAATTGGCCACTATACTGTGCGTTCTCTTGCTAAATTAGTTTAAAAACCTGGTGTAAATACCCACCGTCTGAGCAGTTAGTACACGGCTGTGTACCTTGAAATATACAATATCTAGGCCTTTTAATTGGCCACTATACTGTGCGTTCTCTTGCTAAATTAGTTTAAAAACCTGGTGTAAATACCCACCGTCTGAGCAGTTAGTACACGGCTGTGTACCTTGAAATATACAATATCTAGGCCTTTTAATTGGCCACTATACTGTGCGTTCTCTTGCTAAATTAGTTTAAAAACCTGGTGTAAATACCCACCGTCTGTGCAGTTAGTACACGGCTGTGTACCTTGAAATATACATTATCTAGGCCTTTTAATTGGCCACTATACTGTGCGTTCTCTTGCTAAATTAGTTTAAAAACTTGGTGTAAATACCCACCGTCTGTACAGTTAGTACACGGCAGTGTACCTTGAAATATGCAATATCTAGGCCTTTTAATTGGCCACTGTACTGTGTGTTCTCTTGCTAAATTATTTCACATACCTGGTGTAAATACCCACCGTCTGTGCAGTTAGTACACGGCTGTGTACCTTGAAATATACAATATCTAGGCCTTTTAATTGGCCACTATACTGTGCGTTCTCTTGCTAAATTAGTTTAAAAACCTGGTGTAAATACCCACCGTCTGTACAGTTAGTACACGGCAGTGTACCTTGAAATATACAATATCTAGGCCTTTTAATTGGCCACTGTACTGTGTGTTCTCTTGCTAAATTATTTCACATACCTGGTGTAAATACCCACCGTCTGTACAGTTAGTACACGGCAGTGTACCTTGAAATATACAATATCTAGGCCTTTTAATTGGCCACTGTACTGTGTGTTCTCTTGCTAAATTATTTCACATACCTGGTGTAAATACCCACCGTCTGTGCAGTTAGTACACGGCTGTGTACCTTGAAATATACAATATCTAGGCCTTTTAATTGGCCACTATACTGTGCGTTCTCTTGCTAAATTAGTTTAAAAACCTGGTGTAAATACCCACCGTCTGTACAGTTAGTACACGGCAGTGTACCTTGAAATATACAATATCTAGGCCTTTTAATTGGCCACTATACTGTGCGTTCTCTTGCTAAATTATTTTAAAACCTGGTGTAAATACCCACCATCTGAGCAGTTAGTACACGGCTGTGTACCTTGAAATATACAATATCTAGGCCTTTTAATTGGCCACTATACTGTGCGTTCTCTTGCTAAATTAGTTTTAAAAACCTGGTGTAAATACCCACCGTCTGAGCAGTTAGTACACGGCTGTGTACCTTGAAATATACAATATCTAGGCCTTTTAATTGGCCACTATACTGTGCGTTCTCTTGCTAAATTAGTTTAAAAACCTGGTGTAAATACCCACCGTCTGTACAGTTAGTACACGGCAGTGTACCTTGAAATATACAATATCTAGGCCTTTTAATTGGCCACTGTACTGTGTGTTCTCTTGCTAAATTATTTCACATACCTGGTGTAAATACCCACCGTCTGTGCAGTTAGTACACGGCTGTGTACCTTGAAATATACAATATCTAGGCCTTTTAATTGGCCACTATACTGTGCGTTCTCTTGCTAAATTAGTTTAAAAACCTGGTGTAAATACCCACCGTCTGTACAGTTAGTACACGGCAGTGTACCTTGAAATATACAATATCTAGGCCTTTTAATTGGCCACTGTACTGTGTGTTCTCTTGCTAAATTATTTCACATACCTGGTGTAAATACCCACCGTCTGTGCAGTTAGTACACGGCTGTGTACCTTGAAATATACAATATCTAGGCCTTTTAATTGGCCACTATACTGTGCGTTCTCTTGCTAAATTAGTTTAAAAACCTGGTGTAAATACCCACCGTCTGTACAGTTAGTACACGGCAGTGTACCTTGAAATATACAATATCTAGGCCTTTTAATTGGCCACTGTACTGTGTGTTCTCTTGCTAAATTATTTCACATACCTGGTGTAAATACCCACCGTCTGTGCAGTTAGTACACGGCTGTGTACCTTGAAATATACAATATCTAGGCCTTTTAATTGGCCACTCTACTGTGTGTTCTCTTGCTAAATTATTTCACATACCTGGTGTAAATACCCACCGTCTGTGCAGTTAGTACACGGCTGTGTACCTTGAAATATACAATATCTAGGCCTTTTAATTGGCCACTCTACTGTGTGTTCTCTTGTTAAATTATTTCACATACCTGGTGTAAATACCCACCGTCTGTACAGTTAGTACACGGCAGTGTACCTTGAAATATACAATATCTAGGCCTTTTAATTGGCCACTGTACTGTGTGTTCTCTTGCTAAATTATTTCACATACCTGGTGTAAATACCCACCGTCTGTGCAGTTAGTACACGGCTGTGTACCTTGAAATATACAATATCTAGGCCTTTTAATTGGCCACTATACTGTGCGTTCTCTTGCTAAATTAGTTTAAAAACCTGGTGTAAATACCCACCGTCTGTACAGTTAGTACACGGCTGTGTACCTTGAAATATACAATATCTAGGCCTTTTAATTGGCCACTGTACTGTGTGTTCTCTTGCTAAATTATTTCACATACCTGGTGTAAATACCCACCGTCTGTGCAGTTAGTACACGGCTGTGTACCTTGAAATATACAATATCTAGGCCTTTTAATTGGCCACTCTACTGTGTGTTCTCTTGCTAAATTATTTCACATACCTGGTGTAAATACCCACCGTCTGTACAGTTAGTACACGGCAGTGTACCTTGAAATATACAATATCTAGGCCTTTTAATTGGCCACTGTACTGTGTGTTCTCTTGCTAAATTATTTCACATACCTGGTGTAAATACCCACCGTCTGTGCAGTTAGTACACGGCTGTGTACCTTGAAATATACAATATCTAGGCCTTTTAATTGGCCACTATACTGTGCGTTCTCTTGCTAAATTATTTCACATACCTGGTGTAAATACCCACCGTCTGTACAGTTAGTACACGGCAGTGTACCTTGAAATATACAATATCTAGGCCTTTTAATTGGCCACTGTACTGTGTGTTCTCTTGCTAAATTATTTCACATACCTGGTGTAAATACCCACCGTCTGTGCAGTTAGTACACGGCTGTGTACCTTGAAATATACAATATCTAGGCCTTTTAATTGGCCACTATACTGTGCGTTCTCTTGCTAAATTAGTTTAAAAACCTGGTGTAAATACCCACCGTCTGAGCAGTTAGTACACGGCTGTGTACCTTGAAATATACAATATCTAGGCCTTTTAATTGGCCACTATACTGTGCGTTCTCTTGCTAAATTATTTCACATACCTGGTGTAAATACCCACCGTCTGTACAGTTAGTACACGGCTGTGTACCTTGAAATATACAATATCTAGGCCTTTTAAATTGGCCACTGTACTGTGCGTTCTCTTGCGAAATTATTTCACATACCTAATTATATACCCAAATATTGTATTTGCAACCAAAAAAAAATAAAATGCGGAGGGGGGCTAGCGGAATCGGACGTGGACGAGGACGGGGGCGCGGAAATGCTGTTGGTGGCCTTGTTGAAGCCAGTGGGGATACAATGCGTGCTGGTGAGGGTCAGCCAGGATCCCACTCATCCAGAATCCCTGCCTTTATGGGACAGTTAAGCAGGGGGCGAGTTACACCGCTGTTGAGGCCTGAGCAGGTTGAACAGGTGGTGCAATGGATAGCCGATAGCGCTTCCACACAGTTGTCCACCAGCCAGTCATCCACACAGTCTCACTCTGACCCTCCTTCCTCCACACCTGGCCAACAGAGTCATCCCACCCTTGACCCCTCCCAGGAGCTCTTTTCGGGTCCTTTTTCAGATGTGCCGGAAGAATCCCAGGAGCTAGCAGAGGAATTTGTTTGTAGTGATGCCCAAACACTTGAGTTTTCGCCATCTCCTGCTGATGTGGACCCTGAACCAGCATCTGTTATCATGAGCGATGATGATGATGAGACGCAGTTGCCATCAAGGGAGGCTGTTGGAATGTCCAGTGGGCAGGAGGAGGAGCAGAGTGAGGAAGAGGAGGTGGTGGATGACGAAATGACCGACCCCACTTGGCCAGGGGTGATGTCCAGCGGGGAAAGCAGTGGAGAGGTGGTGGTCTGCGCAGCACCGAAAAAGGCAGCAAGAGGCAGAGGGATGTCCAGAGGCAGAGGGATGTCCAGAGGCAGAGGGATGTCCAGAGGCAGAGGGATGTCCAGAGGCAGAGGACAGTCCAGACAGAGTAGTGAGGCCACAGCCAGCACGGCCGAAGCTGTTCCCGGCAGCGGGCAGTCGCGCGAAGCTCCCCCATCGAGGCCTCGTACTTCTGTGGTGTGGAGATTTTTTAATGTTTGTGCGGATGACAAACTGAGCGCGGTTTGCACACTCTGCCACTCAAAACTGAGTAGGGGCTCTGAGAAGAGCAATCTGACCACCTCAGGCATGCGGCGTCACTTGGAAGTCAAGCACTGGGCTGAGTGGGAGAGAGCAAACGCAATACAACCTGCGCCCGGTCCTGCTGCCACTGCCTCTTCCCCTTTGTTGTGTGCTGCCACTGCGGTCCAGACCTCCAGCCAGGACACCTCCACATCTGCCTCTGCCTCGGCTACTTTGGGGCCTTCTCCTTCAGCCTCCCCTTCCCCCGCCTCTTCGCCTGCACATTCACACTCCTCGTCCCATCAACTGTCCATCTCGCAGGCGTTCGACCGCAGGCGGAAGTACGCCTCGAGTCACCCCCAAGCCCAAGCCTTAAACTGCCACATCTCCAAACTGCTGGCCCTGGAGATGTTGCCGTTTAGGCTTGTGGAGACGCAGGCCTTCCGCGACCTGATGGCGGCTGCCGCACCTCGCTATTCCGTCCCCAGCCGCCACTACTTTTCCCGGAGTGCCGTCCCCGCCCTGCACCAGCACGTGTCGCGTAACATCAGGCGGGCCCTGAGGTACGCAGTCAGCGCAAAGGTCCACTTGACCACCGACTCGTGGACAAGCGCTTGCGGCCAGGGACGCTACATCTCTTTGACGGCACACTGGGTGAATGTAGTGGAAGCGGGGACGGGGTCGCAAACAGAGACGGCCTACCTACCACCCCCGCCCAAGATTGCCAGCATGGGTTCTGATAAACCCCCCTCCTCCTCCTCCTCCTGTGCCTTAACATTGCCCTCAGCCGCTAGCTGGAAGCGTTGCAGCACTGGCGCGGGGAGACGTCAGCAGGCGGTGCTTAAGCTCATCAGCTTGGGCGACAGGAAGCACAGCGCCCCAGAGGTGAGGGACGCCATATTGCAGCAGACGGAGATGTGGCTGTCGCCGCTGCAGCTAGGACCAGGCATGGTCGTGTGCGATAACGGCCGTAACCTGGTGGCGGCTCTGGAGCTTGCCGAACTCAATCACGTACCATGCCTGGCCCACGTTTTTAATCTGGTAGTCCAAAAATTTCTAAAGACTTACCCCAACCTGGCAGAGCTACTGGTGAAAGTGCATGTTGGGTGCAGGAAGCAGATCTAAGCCCGCTCCCCACGGATCCTACGGGCCAGCTGGATATCTTTGGGCATGATGGTGACCCTCTTGGCGTGGATGGCGCACAGGTTGGTGTCCTCAAAGAGACCGACCAGGTAAGCCTCGCTGGCCTCCTGCAGAGCCATGACGGCCGAGCTCTGGAAGCGCAGATCAGTCTTGAAGTCCTGGGCGATCTCTCTGACGAGGCGCTGGAAGGGCAGCTTCCGGATCAGCAGCTCAGTGGACTTCTGGTAGCGGCGGATTTCCCGGAGAGCGACGGTCCCGGGGCGGTAGCGATGAGGCTTCTTGACTCCACCAGTAGCGGGAGCGCTCTTCCTGGCGGCCTTAGTGGCCAGCTACTTGCGGGGAGCCTTCCCACCGGTGGACTTGCGAGCGGTCTACTTCGTTCTAGCCATGGTTCTTCAGAGATCTGTATACAGCAAGTGAATGATTATACATAATTTTTAACCCATCTCACCTCTTGGGCCTCCACAAAATCTTTAAGAGGTCTCACCTCTTGGGCCTCCACATAATTTTTAACAGGTCTCACCTCTTGGGCCTCCACATAATTTTTAAGAGATCTCACCTCTTGGGCCTCCACAAAATCTTAAAGAGGTCTCACCTCTTGGGCCTCCAGATAATTTTTAAGAGGTGTCACCTCTTGGGCCTCCACAAAATCTTTAGGAGGTCTCACCTCTTGGGCCTCCACATAATTTTTAAGAGGTCTCACCTCTTGGGCCTCCACAAAATCTTTAAGAGGTCTCACCTCTTGGGCCTCCACATAATTTTTAAGAGGTGTCACCTCTTGGGCCTCCACAAAATCTTTAAGAGGTCTCACCTCTTGGGCCTCCACATAATTGTTAACACGTCTCACCTCTTGGGCCTCCACATAATTTTTAATATGTCTCACCTCTTGGGCCTCCACATAATTGTTAACACGTCTCACCTCTTGGGCCTCCACATAATTTTTAATACGTCTCACCTCTTGGGCCTCCACATAATTTTTAACCCATCTCACCTCTTGGGCCTCCACAAAATCTTTAACAGGTCTCACCTCTTGGGCCTCCTCATAATTTTTAACAGGTCTCACCTCTTGGGCCTCCACATAATTTTTAAGAGGTCTCACCTCTTGGGCCTCCACAAAATCTTAAAGAGGTCTCACCTCTTGGGCCTCCACATAATTTTTAATACGTCTCACCTCTTGGGCCTCCACATAATTTTAACCCGTCTCACCTCTTGGGCCTCCACATAATTTTTAAGAGGTCTCACCTCTTGGGCCTCCACAAAATCTTTAAGAGGTCTCACCTCTTGGGCCTCCACATAATTTTTAACAGGTCTCACCTCTTGGGCCTCCACATAATTTTTAAGAGGTCTCACCTCTTGGGCCTCCACAAAATCTTTAAGAGGTCTCACCTCTTGGGCCTCCACATAATTTTTAAGAGGTGTCACCTCTTGGGCCTCCACAAAATCTTTAAGAGGTCTCACCTCTTGGGCCTCCACATAATTTTTAAGAGGTGTCACCTCTTGGGCCTCCACAAAATCTTTAAGAGGTCTCACCTCTTGGGCCTCCACATAATTTTTAAGAGGTGTCACCTCTTGGGCCTGCACAAAATGTTTAAGAGGTCTCACCTCTTGGGCCTCCACATAATTTTTTAACAGGTCTCACCTCTTGGGCCTGCACAAAATGTTTAAGAGGTCTCACCTCTTGGGCCTCCACATAATTTTTAAGAGGTCTCACCTCTTGGGCCTCCACAAAATGTTTAATAGGTCTCACCTCTTGGGCCTCCACATAATTTTTAAGAGGTCTCACCTCTTGGGGCTCCACAAAATGTTTAAGAGGTCTCACCTCTTTAGCCTCCACACAATTTTTAAGACGTCTCACCTCTTGGGCCTCCACAAAATTTTCCATGAGCCTCTGGCCAGCCCACGGCCTCTTCCTGCCTTTTGCGGTCCTACGCATCCCTCAACATCCCCACTGCTTTACCTGCTAGACATGACACTGGGCCAGGTCGGGTGACTGACATCTCAAGCGCCAACAATTTGGGCATTTTAAGGCTTCTGCATGTGTTTGAGTTGTTTTTACATTTTAAAGAAGACATGTCTGACCACATCTCACACACACACACAATGACAATTAGGGGTGGGGTCTATTTGCTTTCCCCCTTGCCTATGCCATCTGTGGTTGTCATAGGCAACGTGATTTTAAGGGGTGCAGAATTTCATCTTCTTTTTTTCTAGTTTGGCTTGGGGTCCATGGCAATGTAGAGGAAAGAAGGTTTCCTTGTATTGTCTCACTTTACATAGAAGTTATATTGTGTATGGAGTGTATTGTTGAGAGGCTGTAATAGTGGCGTAATAGTGCGACTTGGGCGCGTTATATGCACCCAGACATGCTTCCCCTGCTGTCCCAGTTGCATTCCAGCAGTGTTGGCATCCTTTTCTGAGGTTTCAGGGTGGACTTGGTGACCTCCAAGTGGTCGAATTGAGATTTCCAAGTGGCGAGCATTTTTTTCCCATAGACTTTAATGGGATTCGATATTCGGTCGAATAGTCGAATTTCGCGGTCTATTCGAATCGAATTTCGAACTTTCGAATATTTCACTACTCGCTCATCTCTAATAATAACTGATCAAATTAAATACTAAAAAGATCACTCCAATAGCCCTGACATGTGTAATGGAACAATGTCCTTGGATATTCACAATCATAAAGGTAAAGCAGTTCAATTTTGTGATTAAAGGGTTTTTTTGAGACTTTTTTACTGATGACCTTTTCTCATGGTAGGTCATCAGCACCTACTGACTCACCTACTGGTCATCAGCACCTACTGACTCACCTACTGTCTGATCAGTGAGTACCTGATCAGTGGGGGACTGTCCATCAGATGTTTGAGAAGGCATGGACGCTTGCAGTTGAATAATGGCCTTCTCACAGCTCAGCCTAGGCCATGTGACGTCACATTCATCGGTTTAATGGCCTAGGCGCAGCTCACCCACACTGAAGTAAATGGGGCTGAGCTGAAATACCAAGCACAGTCGCTGTACAATTTATGACTCTGCACTTGGTGAGCTAGAGGATAGGTTACCAGTATAAAAGTATCTGAAAATTCCTTAAATTCATCTTATATGTATGTGAATGGCAAACCATTAGAAG
The DNA here is from genome assembly GCA_900303285.1 of Rhinella marina. Classification (NCBI taxonomy): domain Eukaryota; kingdom Metazoa; phylum Chordata; class Amphibia; order Anura; family Bufonidae; genus Rhinella; species Rhinella marina. The sequence goes on from ONZH01020345.1 coordinate 262,696, forward strand.
ACAACTAGCTGAGAATCTGTTCACACTAGCAACATAACTTTAGTCATTCCTGTTATACTGACCAGAGAATCCTGATTGCCCCCATTGACCTTTAAATATTGCAATCATGTTATTCTACATGCAACGTCTACAGTGGGGAAATCTCCTGGCATGTGTGACAATGCAACCCCCGTATCGTTGCATGGTTCAAAAATCTGTGTTAAGAAAACATGGATGACATTCATCTTCTGCAAATGGATTTCGTGGACCACTGGTGGGAGATGAAATGGAAATCCCATTTTCAGTATAGCTGTGCACATAGACTACGGATGACACAGAAAGGGCACAAAATGGACACATGGATCAAAAATTAACCATTCACAGAAATATTCACTTATGAATCACTGACTATTTTGTCATTGACTTGAACAAAGCCTTACTGTGATGACTGAAATACACTGACGTATTGGTATAATTTTGTGATTTTAAAAAGGGTCTAAAGGTTGATGGTTGATCACCTGTTCAGTAAATGATCATTTCACAGACACAACCTTACATAGTATAACCTGTATTAGCCATTACATTTGTTCAAACTGGACATATGTTGTCAATGACACTAGGCGATAGGTGAACAATCTTTCTGGGAACATTCGTTCAATCAAAGATCATTGATGGATGAAAGATCTTTTGTCCAAGTAAGTAAAATAAAAATTCAAACATGTACAACTGTTTTTGTTCAAACACGTCCAGACAATTACAGTCTCTCATCAATCAGCTAAACTGAATTTTACCTGATAAATGATTGTTAGGGTTAGGGTCATCCACATTCATCAATATTTGTTTAAAGTGTGGATACCCTAACAGTCTAATACATTCACATAGAACTTTGAAAGGAAGCTAGCAGCATACCTAAAACCAGTATTACCTGAAGGGCAGAGAGAAAGTTGAACAGAAACAGTGCTCCACTCAGTGTCATTTGTATTGTTAAGCGAATCAAACTCCATGAAGTGGAATTCAAAGCCTAATTTCCTTGTGCCTAGTTGTGTAGCGAATCGCTTTTCCCTGGCAGTAAAAAAAAAAGCAAAAAAAACATACTTACCTCACACATTTGAGTGCGAAGTGCCAGCTACTGCCATCTTGATTAAAGATCTTGCACAAAATCCTGTGCACAGTGGCGTATGATGTCATCACACCAGACGACGTGATGACGTCATCAGGGGCCGCACTAGATTTTCAATCAAGTAGTAGATCTTCAATCAAGATGGCAGTGGCTGGCTCTTCGCAATCAGGTGTCTGAAGGTAAGTATGATTTTCTTTTTCTTTTTCATTTTACACTGTATTATCGCTGTCAGATCTGAGGGGTACAATGACAGAGGGCGGCAGAATCACTGTTCCCTGTCATTGGACACAGAAATGCCCTTTGTGACAAAATAATTAGTCAAGAAGCAACTTTTTGGTAAAATTCGTCAAATCAGCAGTCGAATCAGTCGAACAATAAAGAAAAGAAAAAAGGAAAGAAAAACTCTTTGTTGCAGGTTTGCAACTAACCACATCATATCTTTATATTTTAAGAGCAAAATATGAAATGTGAGATGTGCCATGATTTGTAGCTTTAGGGCCCATTCACATGGCCTTATGAACAGGTCCACACCTGTTTCGTTTTGCGGAATGGGTGCAGACCCATTTATTTTAATGGGGTCACAAAACATGCAGACATCACACCGCGTGCTGTCCACATCTGTAGTTCTGTTCCGTGGCCCCGCAAAATATATAGAGCATGTCCTATTCTTGTCGGCAATTACGTATAAGAATAGGCATTTTCTATGAGAGCGGCGGCTATGTGCGGCCTGCAAATTGCGGAACGCACACTGACCGGTATCTGTGTTTTGCGGATCCGCAATTTCGGACTGCAAAAACACATACAGCTGTCTGAATGAGCCCTTAGACAACAAGGACAGTTTTCATAATTCTGCCCTAAGCAATTAGTGTGAAGTTTATGTTGTAAGCATGTTTGCAATAACAATGTTTTGATAAAAACATATTAGCAGTTGTATACCAACATAGATATGCTTCCTTAGCCTATGTCTTCTTTTGTAAGATTGAATAAGCTATTTAGTAATTTAGAGACTCCAACAATGCTGAAGGAAAACAAACTATACGACTTCAACTTTTGTCTCCTGCCATCTAAAATATGCTACAGTAGGCACACTCATGCTATGGTGCAAATAGTAATTATTGTGCGAACCCTGAAGCATGATGTCCTTTGAACTCTGGATGATGATACTGTGTGAGCACTACATGGTCATATTATTTGGACATTGCATGACACTTATGGCAATTATTTAGGCATGTCATGCTGGTTTTTGACTGATTGTTCTGCAATGTGTGTACAATAGCTGTGTAATTATCATGTTTCACATAGCACAACATTTTATCCAGGGTCAACCCAACACTTATATTTTACCCTAGGCCCAGTGCCTAGGGCAGAACAGGATTGTGTCTGTTGCTGTTGTTGAAATGTATGCAGAAAGAGATGACTGAATTTCTTGTCTGATTCATTATTTTTTTAAATGTAAATCATGGTCAAATCTACACAATTCAAATATGCTCCAATTTGCCAGAAAATTGGTGTATGACACGCTGATGTCTCCTAGGACTCTTCATCTAGTTTTTTTTAAAAATATCTTTAATGTGCAACTTTTTTAATGCCTCAATTGTGGCGTATAGGGCTTCAAAGATTTCCCCAAAGTTTACAAAAATTATGCACATTTCAACTCCTTCTACCCCGGGTCAGTTTTCACCCTCTTGCCCAGAACATTTTTTGCAAATCTAACCTGTCACTTTATGTGGTAATAACTTTGGAACACTTTTACTTAACCAACCCATTCTGACAATGTTTTCTCGTGACACATTGTACTTAATGACAGTCATAAATTTGATTGAATATATTTCACCTTTATGAAAAAATCCCAAATTTACCAAAAATTAGGAAAAATTTGCAATTTTCAAAATTTCAATTTCTCTACTTTTAAAAAAGAAATTGATACCTCATTAAATATCTATTACTTAACATTCCCCATTTGTCTACTTTATGTTGGCTTCATTAGGTAAATGTCAATTTAATTTTTTTAGAATGTTAGAAGGCTTAGAACTTTAGAAGCGATTCTTAAAATTTTAAAGAAAAATTTCAAAACCCACTTTTAAGGACAAGTTCAGTTCTGAAGTCACTTTGTGAGGCTTACATGGTAGAAACCACCCATAAATGACCCCGTTTTAGAAATTATACCTCTCAATTTATTCAAAACTGATTTTACAAATTTCGTTAACCCTTTAAGTGTTCCACAAGAATTAAAAGAAAATGGAGATGAAATTTCTAAATTTCACTTTTTTTGACAGATTTTCTATTTTAATCCATTTTGGAAACTATGGGATAATGTGACAGTTTTATTGGTATTATTTTGGGATACATATGAATTTTGATCACTCTATATTAAGTTTTTTGTGAGGCAAGGTAATAAAAAAATGGCTGTTCTGTTTCCTTTTTTGCTTTTTACAATATTCATCTGACAGGTTAGATCATGTGCTATTTTTATAGAACAGGTTGTTACGAATGCGACAATATCAAATATGTCTAATTTGTTTATTTGTTTTCAGTTTTAAAATTTTTTTGAAAAACAGTTATGTTTTTGTGTCTCCATTTTCTGAACGCCATATTTTTTTCTTTTTTTGCTGACCGTCTTGTGCAGGGGCTCATTTTTTGCAGGAAGAGTTGACGTTTGTATTAATACCATTTTTTGGTACATATGATTTTTGATCATTCAATATTACACTTTATGAGTCAAGATGACCAAAAAATTGGTTGTTTTTGCAGTTTTTATTTTTATTTTTTTACAGCATTCACTTTTGGGGGTAGGTCATTGATATTTTAAAGAGCGGGTAGTTACGGACGTGGCAATACCTACTATGTATATTTTGAAACAAAAAAAATGATGTTTTAGTTTGTTCAGTTTGAGAGCCATGTTTTTTTTATTTTTTGGCTGATTGAGAACTATAGTTTGTTTTTTTTGGCTGATTGTAGGGGCTCTTTTTTGCAGGATGAGATGACGATTTGATTGGTACTTTTTTGGGGTACATATCACATTTTGATCGCTTGGTATTACACTTTTTATGATGTAAGGTGGCAAAACACGCATTTTTTTTACACAGTTTCTATTTTTTTTTTACGGTGTTTAGCTGAGGGGTTAGGTCATGAGATATTTTTATAGAGCTAGTTGTTACAGACGTGGTGATACCTAATATATCTACATTTTCTATTTATTTCACTTTAAAACAATAAAAGCTTTTTTGAAACAAAAAAAATTATATTTCAGTGTCTCCATAGTCTGAGAGCCATAGCTTTTTTTTTTTGGCCTATTGTCTTAGGAAGGGTCTCATTTTTTGCAGGATGAGATGACGGTTTAATTGGTACTATTTTGGGGGGTGATGTAAGGTCACAAAAAATGGCTTATTTAGCACTGTTTTTATTTTTTTTTACGCTGTTCACCTGAGAGGTTAGTTCATGTGCTATTTTTACAGAGCAGGTCATTACGGACGTGGCAATGCCTAATATGTATACTTTTTTATTTAAGTTTTACAAAATATTTTTAAAAGTATTTTTGAAACAAAAAAAAGATGTGTTATTGTCTCCATATTCTGAGAGGCATAGTTTGTTTTAAAATTTTTTGGAGATTGGCTTATGTAGGGGCTCATTTTTTTGCAGGATGAGGTGCTGGTTTAAATGGTACTATTTTGGGATGCATATGGCTTTTTGATCGCTTGGTGTTGCATTTTTTGTGATGTAAGGTTACAAAAATTACTTTTTTTTAAAGTGTTTTCTGACGAGCTAGATTATGTGATATATTTATAGAGCCGGTTTTTCTGCATGCGGCGATACCTAATATGGGGGTCTTATGCCCCCTGCAATGCATTACAATACATCTGTATTGTAATGCACTGTCTGATAGTGTATTACACAGTGTAATACATTAACAGGTTGCCTAGGAGACCCAGCCTGGGGCTAGATTTGCTAGGCTGCCTTCTCACCCTGTCCCCATCACCGCAGTGCAGGGACCCAATGGGATCCCTCACCCACTGCAAACACCATCTATCTTATCCGCAAAAATGTGGATCCGCAATACCACGGATGCCGCCCGATGTGTGTTCCGAAATTTGCGGAATACACAGCCGGGTGCCCAGTTTACAATGCCTATTCTTGTCCACTGTTGCGGACAAGAATAGGACATGTTCTATAATTCCTTGCGGAGCCGCGGCACGGAGCTACGGCTCAGCAAGATCACGTGCCAGCCATAGAAGTGTGAACGGGCCCTAACAGAGCAAATGTCTGTAAAGTTTAACCCTGCCATGTTGTTTGTTGGAGGTGCCATAACTCTGGGCACATCGCAGCACACTGTTCTATGACAACTGATCCTATGGAGTGTGATGTGGCCCAACGGTGCTCCTTGTTCGCACACCCTACCTGCAGTGCCATGCCACACCAGGCAACAGGGCCTCAGATGTGCCAAGTGACCATCAATGGTAGTACCGTGACTGCACTACCGGACTAGGAAGCCTGGTAACACTTCTTAGAGAGAATCTTTCCAATGTGTTGCAGGCTCCAAGACAAGTTATTGGGGTCATGTGTGTACATAGGTATATTAAAGACTATGCCATTGCTCAAGTCATGATAAACACTGAATGTGGGACTGTGTCACATAAGGTTGCCATTGTAGAAGACTTATTGCATGCCATAATAATAGGGCGAGTTTTTCCATTGTTTTGGGAACTGTGGAGAAAAGTGATATCACCCAAGCATATAAATGTTATCCCTGCTTACAATGTGTCTCCTGGTGGTGAACCTGGGGATAAGAGTATGCACACTGAAACTGTGGGAGAAACCACTGAGGTATTTGATAGTTTCCCCCTCTCTGTTTTGGTTGGAGAGGAAGGTAAGACAGGTGAATCTAAGCAGACTTTGCCAGACCTTGATATGTCAATTTTGGGATGGCTCAGTTGCAAGACCCTACTCTAAAAGAACAATAATAAAATAATAAAATAACAGATATCCTTATTTTGAAGTACACAACATCAGGTTACCAAAGCTCACAATGAATTGGTGGAATAATTAGTGGTTCCAAGGCCCTATAGAAGAACAGCATTAGATATGACTCATTCTCGTGTATTGGGGGTCCTTGGTAGAGACAAAACATATTTTTCAGAGGTTCTATTGGCCGGGTGTTGTAAGGAAATAGGAAACTACTCTAAATATTGTCTAACATGCCAGTTAAAGGTCCCTGTGTATCATTTCAAAAGTCCTCTGGTGCCCCTTCCAATTATTGAGGTGCCATTTGAACGTATCACCGTGGATTTAGTGGGACTATTAGAAAAATCAGCTAGAGGACATCAGTATATTTGGTAATTCTGGAATATACTACCAGATACCCAGGGACAGTTCCTTTAAGAAACTCTTCAGCCATGTCTATTGCCATGTCTATTACTCGTTAGTTGTTTCACATTTGCACTAGAGTCGGACTTCCCAAAGAAATCCTGACCGACCAAGGGACCCCATTTATGTCCAAGGTTATGAAAGAGCAATGGTAGGCACCCTTGTGGATTGCTTGATGTAGCTAAGGAGACATAGGAAACTGAAGACACCCCGTATAGGAGTATAAATTATCATGTTGCACAAACGCAAGAAAGAATTTCCAAAGTGATGCCAATAGTGACACCTACAGAGGGCTTAGGAAGCTCTGAGAAGTGTATACAACTGCTTGGCGAGAGTTAAAGAGTTCAAGCCAAGGGACCGGGTATTAATACTGGTACCTACAGTTGAGAGCAAGTTCTTGGCCGGTTCACACCAGATATACAAAATACCAACGAATATGATAAATGTAATTTATCATGGAACACAGGGAGCACCAATCGCAGATTTGGACTGGCCCACAGGGGTACAAGTAAGTCCCCCTGTGGGCCCCTAGTCTCCCACTCCCTGCACAAATGGCATTTAATACAGTAGACTTACTGTACTACATACATATATTCAATGTACAGCCTATGTTTGTATACAAAACTTGATAGATTATTGAAGAACTCCACAGTTTATTATTATAGACATAATAATAGAGCTGAGATGACTTCTAGGTATACAGGAAATCTAGCCAGTATTGTCTTTTGCCCAGGACCTACCTTCTCAAAATATTTGAATGTATCTGTACGGTGGGCCCCCAAAATAATTTTTACTGGTGAGCAGGGGCATCGCTAGGCACCTAGATCCGGGGCCTATGCCCTGGATTAAGAGCATTTGGCCCCAAACCTCTGCCCAGCACTTTCTTAATTGCTCTGCACTGATCCACCAGTGTAGAGCTGCTAGGCAGATCCGTATTAGTTTAGCAAGAGGCACACTAACCATATAATTAGCAGCTCCATTTACTGCCAGTGTAAAGTGTAGGTAAATGAGCCACCAGCCCCGCACTGGTGGCTCAGTATGAGTCTATGAAGAACGTCCTGTAGTTATCCCTGACCCTTAAAGGGATTCTGTCACCAGTTTTAGGCGTATAGAGATACTGACACATCTGTATAGCCATTAGCGCTCTCATAGTAAATATGTTATTATTCTTCTTCCCAAAACTGTACTTTTCTCAAAAAATCGTTTTTATTCATATTATAATTACTTACATAAGGAGCCCAAGGGGATGTCCTGTGGGCCGTTGGAGCCCGGCCACGCCGCATATTGTGGAGCCCAGCACCGCCCTCCCGCTAATTATTCACTCCCCTTCATCCCTGTGTTCTCCTCCAGGTGCGGTGTAATCTCATCCATGCGGTCTCCAGCGCATGCGTACTTCATCTGATGAGGCCATGCCAGGAGACCGCACGGGCGCAGAGTCGGGTTCATACGGCGCATGCGCGAGATTACGCCGCACCAGGAGGGGAACACAGGGATGAAGGGGAGTGAATAATTAGCGGGAGGGCGGTGCTGGGACCGACAATATGCGGCGTGGCCGGGCTCCAACAGGACATCCCCTTGGGCTCCTTATGTTAGTAATTATAATATGAATAAAAAGATTTTTTGAGCAAGGTACAGCTCTAGGAAGAATAATAATAACATATTTACTATGAGAGCGCTAATAGCTATACAGATGTGTCAGTATCTCTATACGCCTAAACCTGGTGACAGCATCCCTTTAAAGAGGACCTGTCACCACTCCTGACATGCCTGTGTTGATAGCTTCATGCATTCCCCATGAAATAACAATTCTGAAGCATCTATTCTTATATCTCTATGTTGTGTTATTCATCTATTATTTCTACTAGAAGTTATATAGGAATTGCTAGCAGTCTGCAGTAAGCTGTGTGTACCTGCACAGTCTGAAAATGGCAGCACTTAATGGATAGAGTGAGTCTGTGCAGGTACACACCCCCAACTGGTTACCTCCCCTCTGTACCCTTACTGCAGACTAGTAGCAATTCATTCATAACTTCTGGTAGAAATAATAAAGGAATGACACAACATACAGACGTAAGAATAGATGTTCCAGAATTGTTATTACGTGGGGAATGCATGAAGCTATTAAAACAGGCATGTCAGGAGTGGTGAAAGGTCCTCTTTATATACTGTGGGTGGAGGAGCGGTGTGTATAAACTGTGGGTGGAGAAGCTGTGCATATAGACTGGGTGGAGGAGCAGTACGTATAGACTGTGGGTGGAGGTGCTGTGCATATATACTGTGGGTGGAGGAACAGTGCATATAGACTGTGGATGAAGGAGTCGTGCATATAGATTGTGGGTGGGGGAGCAGTTCATATAGACTGTGGGTGGAGGAGTGGTGCATATAGACTGTGGGTGGGGGAGTGGTTCAAATAGACTGTGAGTGGAGGAGCTCAGTTTTGAGGGGGTGGGGGTTGGGGTAGACACATGCCTTGGGCTTGTACCCCTGAAGTTTTAAGACCCTAGCAACACCCCTGCTGGTGAGTCCTAGGCACCCCAGTCAGGAATGGGGGAGAGAACTCTCCCTAACAGTAACCCTGACTACCCCTGAACACAGAGAAACAACCTAATGGTGGATGCTCCCTGCACCAGCACCTATCTCTGTGTATCCCTAATTAACCCTAAACATCCCAACTCATTTCCCCCCATAGGATTCATCAGGGGATTAGGTAGCAATTGGGTGTTAATCAAAAAACAATAAATGATAGAATAAATACAGTAAATGACATCTCAATCCACATTGATATCTGATAATCAACACAGACATCACTATACACACTGGCACATAATCCACCACTTTGATATTAGCAGTGTATTCAGGAGTCAGCAGTATTTATACATAACGTTCAGTCCAAATGTACCACTCACATAACCCATTGGTGGCAGGGTATGACTGGCTGGAGCAGAGTTAAGTGGATGTGTTCCCAGGTTGCGCATAGTGTGTCAGCAAGTCATTGGTGGCATCAGTGTGATATATTCCATAGCGCTTTACAGACATTAACATTACAGTGTCCCCAATAGGGCTCACCATCTAAGTTCCCTATCGTCATGTCTTTGGAGTGTGGGGGGAAACAGGAGTACCCGGAGGAAACCCACACAAACAGGGGGAGAACATACAAACTCCATTCAGATGTTGTCCTTGGTCGCATTCGAACCTAGGATCCCAGTGCTGCAGGGCATCATACGTCACAATTGTGGTATAAAAAAGTAGCACGCCATATTTGTGCCATTATTTGTGACTTTTTAAGTCTCTTGTCTTCTTGCTGAAGTGGAAAGAAAAGGGGACAGGGTTTGGGGGGAGAGGCAGGGTTTAGCATGGCCTGTCGCATTTACTAGCTGGCTGGCATAGACTTAAATGTATGGCCCATGGAGGGGCAGAGATGCGACCAATTTATTAAAGGCATCTGCACTTAATAAATTAGGCGCATCTTACTCCAGCACAGAGAGATGACTGACATACAGGAACGCCTGTCTTGATCATTTTTTCTTAAAAACCAATCCTAATTAAAAACTTTTTATTAAAGGGTTTCTGTCACCAGTTTTTTCGGTATGAATCAGGCTGACATTAGAGATGTGCTAATGTCACCTGATTCCAAATATATATCTGTTTTATTTACTGGTGCCCCAATTTTTTTATAAAATGAACTTTTATTTTATGCTAATAAGGCCTCTAGGTGCAAGGGGTGTTACCTCTGCTCCTAGAGGCTGTGTTGATTGACAGGACCAGGCAGAGAAGAAACACTCAGTTCACCATAGATTTTAAGGACCTTCAATGATGTCATGACCATGTGATCAGTCACATGGTTAGGATCACACAAACAGCCTGTCTCCTCCTAAACCATGTGACTGATCACATGGTCATGACATCATTGAAGGTCCTTAAAATCTATGGTGAACTGAGTGTTTCTTCTCTGCCTGGTCCTGTCAATCAACAGAGCCTCTAGGAGCAGGGGTAACGCCCCTTGCACCTAGGAGCCTTATTAGCATAAAATAAAAGTTCATTTTATAAAAAAATGGGGGCACCAGTAAATAAAACAGATATATATTTGGAATCAGGTGACATTAGCACATCTCTAATGTCAGCCTGATTCATACCGAAAAAACTGGTGACAGAAACCCTTTAAAGTATTATTTGCGAAACACAATGCAGTAGTGTTGTAGTTTTTTTTTGTACAGAAAATACAAGAGAAAACAACAAATTGCTATTTAAGAACAGTAATCATCGAAGCAGAAATTATAGTGTCATCTTAACAAATATAGAAGGTTTTATAAAGATCTGTGAAAACCTTTTAGTAAAACAAAATAAGATATCTCATTTGTTGACCAATACAATAGTAACAAGCCAGTAGTCTACAGAATAGCTACAGGACTCTCGACAAGTAGGGGGTAGATATTTCGGCGGGGGGGACAGAAATAATCTGTAAAGGCGTGTGCCAGAATAGTCATCCCATACATGCTAATCAAACCGATCAATCTGATTAGCCTGTGAGGAGGTTAAAGGGGTTTTCTAGGCTTTTAATATTGATGATCTACCCTCAGGATAGGTCATCAATATCAGATTGGAGAGGGTCCAACCCCTGCCGATCAGCTATATTAAGAGAAGGCACACTGAGGATAAGTCATCAATATCAAAAGCTGGAAAACCCCTTTAAAGAGTTCACCTTTATTTGGGCTAAATATGTGTGCAGAACATTACTAACCCTAGCCACATAGTTCCAGCTTAAATGATTACATTAGCATTATTTAGCAGCATTATTACTTTACCCAGCCAAGGTACCAGTGGCGTAACTACAGGGGAAGCAGCTGCTTCGGGGCCCGAGAGGAGTAGGGGCCCGGAAACAGTGTCTTTTCTAGTACTATTCAGTCCAGGCCTGGCCCCCAGTGTGACTGTATCTACAGGGGGCTCAGTCTGGCCTGAAATGTACTAGAAATGTTGTACATACCAGTATCAAGGACCTTTTGAATGCAGTAATCGTTGGCTAAAGGACCTTCGATGATGTCATCAGGTCACATGATCGAAGGTCCTCTATCCTACCATTACTGTATTCCAAAGTTCCTTTAGCCTCCAAGAGACACCAGAGGAGAATGAAGAACCTGCAGCCTGTAAGTAAATAAGTGTCTGTGTATATGTATATATATATGGGTGTGTATATCTATATGTGTATGTATGTGTTTATCTGTGTGTGTTTATATGTGTATGTATATATATATATTTATTGTGTGTGTTTGGGGGGAAGGGGCTGTAGAAAATTTGCTGTGGGGCCCAGTCAGTTGTAGCTACGCCCCTGCAAGGTACCTTCAGTGCTGTACACAATACTAGAAATGTATCAGCAGGTATTGGAAGATAACAGTATATAATTGCTATACAAACTGTCCAGTTGTTAGATCTCTTATATGCACAACTATTTGTAATATTTTCTCTTCTATTATGTTCCATCAGGTGCATATACCACTGAAATGACCACAGTAACTCTGAATACTGAAGAAGAAGGTACTTCTGACACAAATACTAGTGATGCTACTACAGTGACTACTTATGAAAGTATATCATCTTCCATAGATACAACTGATGTCAGTTTTGAATCCTGTGTGCTGGAGTGAGATTAGCCTCTTAATAAATTAGTCGCATCTCTGGCAGTCCATACACTAGAAAATTAACTCTACTATACCTAGGGGCTGGCGTAGACTTCAGCTATAACACCTGTTTCTACAGTAAATCCAGCAGGTTGTATGACACCCTGCCCCCCACTCACTAAGGCCCACCTCTTTTCTTGCCACATTACAAAAGTGTAGAGAACCTCAAAAAGTCACAAACTATCGCACAGATATAGCATGCACCATCATTTGTAACTTTTGAACACCACTGGTAATGACCATGTCCAGAACTACAGTTACATTCAGCTTTCTCCCAGCTTCTGTTGGAGCCATTCAATAGTGTGTTTTTAGATATTCCTAATAGCTAAGCTTATAGGGATTGTCCAGAACTTTAACTTGGCGAGCCTATTCTTAGGACAGTTCATTAATGTTTGATCAGTGAATGGGAAGAGATGGAGTACCAGGTGCATCTGCTCATATGAATCAGTAGACTGTAAAATGAATGGGAGAGAGAAAGAGAGAGAATGGGGGTCATTTATCATAGACCAGCGTTTTACGTCAGTCTTTGATATCCACAGTTAGAGATGAGCGAAGTTAACAAAAATTCGATTTGGCTGCTTTGCCAAATTTCACAAATAAATGATTTCATCACGAAGCGCATTTCTTTGTAAGTAGTGGGCGCAATGACATGAGACGGCAATCACATTTTGCCCATGATTGAACCTCTCAGATGCCACATTAATCGCTGATAGTGACACCTAAAAAGAATAGTGAGGGCTTTCTGGGGTTAATCAAGATGGCCGCGGCAGGCTCTTCACATGCAAATGGACGAGGTGAGGATGCGCCACAAAACACAAGGAAATTCAGCTTTGCAGCAAATCAAATTTTTCCAGAAATTCGGATTGAAGTCTACTTTGTTAACTTCGATTTGCTCAACACTATCCACAGCGCTGGCAGAGCATGCACCTAATTTATGAGAAGATGCAGGCCTCATCATAAATTAAAAATCACAGAAAAAGATACAAAATATCCTGCACGATATGATAACTAAATATGCGAATGTGCATGGCTACATTAATAAAGAAAAAATCATAGAAAATAATGCACTAATGCAATAGATGTAAGCATTATATATGGACTAAGCCCTCTCTCTGATATGATAAAATCTGAGACTCTCAGCCAATATATTTTGATAAATTAGGCGCATCCTCATTCAGTCTGTATACCTTGATTGAAATCTACTCCAGGCCCTGACTGCAGTAGATTTCAATCATCATTTATGTCAGTTCCCTGTTGTAAATGTTAGTGTTTCCAAAGCTGACGGCCATGCCCCTCCCTCATACCGCCCCTGCCACTCCCCAGTGTTGAGGGTGGCATAGAAACGCCACATATACCTAAATTTAGGCATATAGATGTATAAAAAGATTCATTACAATGGAAGGGAAACTTTTAACCCCAAAAAGTGGCTTAAGGGGCCGTGATAAATGCAGCCCAATGAGTGTGCTTGAATGACCTTTGCAGTTTGACTAACTACAATTTTTTTTACAACCTTTGATGTATACTTTCATAAAACTTCTCACACCATAATGACATGTCAGAAGTTTTGATAAAAAACCCAAAACCTTTATAGCTACATATGTGCACCCAGATCAATGAAAGTCCAACCGATTATAATTTCACAACACTTTATACATACAATTTCATACAATTAAAAAACAATATAATCCATGTCACAAGGTAAAAATAGAAAAAAGAGACAATGAGGGAACACTGGGAAAAAAAAAGGCTAGCAGAGGCTCAGTATTACAAGGAATCAAAGCAGGACCTTATCATAATTATACATAAGGTGCAACATGGCTCACGATGTAGCTCCCCTGACGAAGCCGTTTGGTGAAACGCGTTGGGTAAGTGAGGGACACTGGGATGGCAGCCATGAGATAAGACATGGTCGGTGAACTGCTATTCTCTGTGGGCATATTTTGGCGGACTTTTTACTGATTTGAGCTACATTCTTGTGAGCCATGTTGCACTTTATGTCCTTGTAATACTGAGCATCTGCTAGCCTTTTTTTCCCCAGTGTTCCCTCACTGTCTATTTTTTCTATTTTTACCTTGTGACATGGATTATATTGTTTTTTTAATTGTATGAAATAAAGTGTTGTTAAATTATAATCGGTTGAAATTTCATTGATCTGGGTGCACATATGTAGCTTTGTAGGTTTTTTTTTGGATTTAATTATGTGACCCTGGTAAGCCAGAGCATATATAGGGTGTACTTCACAAGATCAGTCAAAAGGGCCAGAAGTGCCACTCTGAGTCCTGTGCCCTTGTGAACAGTTCTCCTCTGAGAGCAGCATATTCATGCAATCATAGACTCAGGGGGGCATTTACTAAAGACTGACATTTCACAGTTTAGTAATAACGTCATAGGAGGAAAATCTGATGAATTTATTAAGAGGTGCACCACCATTTAATTGTCTCAGCTTCAGCTGAAATGCGCGCTTGATTGTTGGAGCACTTTACCTGATGTATTGGGCTGCTGAGGTTTCCCACACGGGCCACCCACTTACTGTCCACTTAATGTAAATTTATTGAAGGTGTTAGAAAAAAGTGGCACTTGCATCAAAATTATAGTCAATGAGGTCTGTTCATGAGCTCGGGTCATTTCAGTTATTTGCTAAATCTGGCACTTCCATTATTTTCATTTTTCTTCTCCTCTAATGGAGAAGAGCAGAGCAGACACCAACACTGATATAAATTCAGCCTAAAATGCTTTAATTGTACTTCTCCTCCTTTAAAGATCTGAAATTAATTTGGGCTAAAAATATGTCCAGAACATAAATAAACCTATACACATACTTCCAGCTTAAATGATTACATTTGCACCATTTAGCCACATTATTAGTTTACCCAGCCACAGTATCTTCAGTACTGTACTGGATACTAGCAATGTGTCAATAGGTATTTGCAGATAACAATATACAATTACTATACAAACTTAATATTTTCTCTTCTTCTCTTCTATTCCATTCCATCAGGAGAAAGTACCATTGGTATAAGTACATCTGAAGCAAGTATTAGTGATGCTTCTGAAAGGACTACCTATGAAATTATATCAAAATCTGCCATAGATGCAACTGATGCCAACACAGCTGAAAGTATATCCACAGCTGATATCAGTGCTAGTCATGTTCAAGAAGTGAGTACAACTGAAAGTATATCTACAGCTGATGTCAGTACAAGTTATGTCCCAGAAGTGAGTACAACTGAAAGTGTATCTACAGCAGATGTCAGTGCATCTAATGTCCCAGAAGTGAGTACAACTGAAAGTATATCAACAGCTGATATCAGTACAAGTAGTAATGTTCAAGAAGTAACTACAACTGAAAGTATATCTACAGCTGATGTCAGTACAAGTAGTAATGTTCCAGAAGTGAGTACAACTGAAAGTATTTCTATAGCTGATGTCAGTACAACTAGTATTGTTCCAGAAGTGAGTACAACTGAAAGTATACCTACAGATGATATCAGTACAAGTAATGTTCCAGAAGTAACTACAACTGAAAGTATATCTACAGCTGATGTCAGTACAAGTAGTAATGTTCCAGAAGTGAGTACAACTGAAAGTATTTCTATAGCTGATGTCAGTACAACTAGTATTGTTCCAGAAGTGAGTACAACTGAAAGTGTATCTACAGCTGATATCAGTACAAGTAATGCCCCAGATGTGAGTACAACTCAAAGTATATCTACAGCTGATTTCAGTACAAGTAGTAATATTGAAGATGTGACTACAACTGAAAGTTTATCTAAAGCTGATGTCAGTTCTAGTAATGTTCAAGATGTGAGTACAACTGAAAGTGTATCTACAGCTGATGCCAGTACAAGTAATGTTCCAGAAGTGAGTACAACTAAAAGTATATCTACAGCTGATGTCAGTACAACTAGTATTGTTCCAGAAGTGAGTACAACTGAAAGTGTATCTACAGGTGATATCAGTACAAGTACTGTTCAAGAAGTGAGTACAACTGAAAGTATACCTACAGATGATATCAGTACAAGTAATGTTCCAGAAGTAACTACAACTGAAAGTATATCTACAGCTGATGTCAGTACAAGTAGTAATGTTCCAGAAGTGAGTACAACTGAAAGTATTTCTATAGCTGATGTCAGTACAACTAGTATTGTTCCAGAAGTGAGTACAACTGAAAGTGTATCTACAGCTGATATCAGTACAAGTAATGCCCCAGATGTGAGTACAACTCAAAGTATATCTACAGCTGATTTCAGTACAAGTAGTAATATTGAAGATGTGACTACAACTGAAAGTTTATCTAAAGCTGATGTCAGTTCTAGTAATGTTCAAGATGTGAGTACAACTGAAAGTGTATCTACAGCTGATGCCAGTACAAGTAATGTTCCAGAAGTGAGTACAACTGAAAGTATTTCTATAGCTGATGTCAGTACATCTAGTATTGTTCCAGAAGTGAGTACAACTGAAAGTGTATCTACAGCTGATATCAATACAAGTACTGTTCAAGACGTGAGTACAACTGAAAGTATACCTACAGATGATATCAGTACAAGTAATGTTCCAGAAGTAACTACAACTGAAAGTATATCTACAGCTGATGTCAGTACAAGTAGTAATATTCCAGAAGTGAGTACAACTGAAAGTATTTCTATAGCTGATGTCAGTACAACTAGTATTGTTCCAGAAGTGAGTACAACTGAAAGTGTATCTACAGCTGATATCAGTACAAGTAATGCCCCAGATGTGAGTACAACTCAAAGTATATCTACAGCTGATTTCAGTACAAGTAGTAATATTGAAGATGTGACTACAACTGAAAGTTTATCTAAAGCTGATGTCAGTTCTAGTAATGTTCAAGATGTGAGTACAACTGAAAGTGTATCTACAGCTGATGCCAGCACAAGTAATGTTCCAGAAGTGAGTACAACTAAAAGTATATCTACAGCTGATGTCAGTACAACTAGTATTGTTCCAGAAGTGAGTACAACTGAAAGTGTATCTACAGGTGATATCAGTACAAGTACTGTTCAAGAAGTGAGTACAACTGAAAGTATACCTACAGATGATATCAGTACAAGTAATGTTCCAGAAGTAACTACAACTGAAAGTATATCTACAGCTGATGTCAGTACAAGTAGTAATGTTCCAGAAGTGAGTACAACTGAAAGTATTTCTATAGCTGATGTCAGTACAACTAGTATTGTTCCAGAAGTGAGTACAACTGAAAGTGTATCTACAGCTGATATCAGTACAAGTAATGCCCCAGATGTGAGTAGAACTCAAAGTATATCTACAGCTGATTTCAATACAAGTAGTAATATTGAAGATGTGACTACAACTGAAAGTTTATCTAAAGCTGATGTCAGTTCTAGTAATGTTCAAGATGTGAGTACAACTGAAAGTGTATCTACAGCTGATGCCAGTACAAGTAATGTTCCACAAGTGAGTACAACTAAAAGTATATATACAGCTGATGTCAGTACAAGTAGTATTGTTCCAGAAGTGAGTACGATTGAAAGTGTATCTACAGGTGATATCAGTACAAGTACTGTTCAAGAAGTGAGTACAACTGAAAGTATACCTACAGATGATATCAGTACAAGTAATGTTCCAGAAGTAACTACAACTGAAAGTATATCTACAGCTGATGTCAGTACAAGTAGTAATTTTCCAGAAGTGAGAACAACTGAAAGTATTTCTATAGCTCATGTCAGTACAACTAGTATTGTTCCAGAAGTGAGTACAACTGAAAGTGTATCTACAGCTGATATCAGTACAAGTAATGCCCCAGATGTGAGTACAACTCAAAGTATATCTACAGCTGATTTCAGTACAAGTAGTAATATTGAAGATGTGACTACAACTGAAAGTTTATCTAAAGCTGATGTCAGTTCTAGTAATGTTCAAGATGTGAGTACAACTGAAAGTGTATCTACAGCTGATGCCAGTACAAGTAATGTTCCACAAGTGAGTACAACTAAAAGTATATATACAGCTGATGTCAGTACAAGTAGTATTGTTCCAGAAGTGAGTACAATTGAAAGTGTATCTACAGGTGATATCAGTACAAGTACTGTTCAAAAAGTGAGTACAACTGAAAGTATACCTACAGATGATATCAGTACAAGTAATGTTCCACAAGTGAGTACAACTAAAAGTATATCTACAGCTGATGTCAGTACAACTAGTATTGTTCCAGAAGTGAGTACAACTGAAAGTATATCTACAGCTGATGTCAGTACAACTAGTATTGTTCCAGAAGTGAGTACAACTGAAAGTGTATCTACAGCTGATATCAGTACAAGTAATGCCCCAGATGTGAGTACAACTCAAAGTATATCTACAGCTGATTTCAGTACAAGTAGTAATATTGAAGATGTGACTACAACTGAAAGTTTATTTACAGCTGATATCAGTACAAGTAATATTCCAGAAGTTAGTAAAACTGAAAGTATATCTACGGCAGATGTCAGTACAAGTAATCAATTTTCAGAAGTCACTACACCTGAAAGTATATCTAGAGCTGTTATCAGTACAAGTCATGATCCAGAAGTGAGTACAACTGAAGGTATATCTACAGCTGATATGAGTACCAGAAATGTACCAGAAGTGAGTACAACTGAAAATGTATCCATAGCTGATGTCAGTACAAGTAGTAATGTTCAAGAAGTGAGTACAACTGAAAGTGTATCTATAGCAGATGTCAGTACAAGTAATGTTCCACAAATGAGTACAACTAAAAGTATATCCGCAACTGATGTCAGTGCAACTAATGTTCCAGAAGTGAGTACAACTGAAAGTATATCTACAGCTGATGTCAGTACAAGCAATGTTTCAGAAGGCAGTACAACTGAAAGTAAATCTAAAACTGATGTCAGTACAAGTAGTAATGTTCAAGAAGTGAGTACAACTAAAAGTATATCCGCAACTGATGTCAGTACAAGTAATGTTCCAGAAGTGAGTACAACTGAAAGTATATCTACAGATGATGTCAGTACAAGTAATGTTTCAGAAGGAGCTACAACTGAAAGTATATCTACAGCTGATAGCAGTACAATTCATGTTCCAGAAGTTAGTACATCTAAAAATATATCTACAGCTGATATCATTACAAGTAAGACTAATGTTCCAGACTTCAGTTCAACTGAGAGTATATCTATAGCTGATATCAGTACAAGTAATGTTCCAGAAGTGGGTACAATTGAAAGTATATCTACAGCTGATGTCAGTAAAAGTAGTAATGTTCTAGAAGTGAGTACAACTGAAAGTATATCTACAGCTTATATCAGTACAATTAATGCTCTAGAGCAGAGTACAACTGAGACTATATCTTCAGCTGATGTCAGTACAATTAGTAATGTTCCAGATATGAGTACAGCGGAAATAATTTCAACATCTTACATAAGTACAAGAAATGCACCAGTTGTGACTACTAAAAATATGTCAACAATAGTTATAAGTACCAGTGCTGTCCAAGGTACGATTGAAGTCAAATCAACAGATGATACAAGTATCAGTGGAACCACAGGTGAAGACTTATTTACAGCTGATACCAGTACCATAAGTGCTACTGATGTAAGCACAGGTGAAGGCATTTCAGCAGATGTAATAAATGCTAGTAAATCTCCGGGCGTGACCACAGCTGGAATACTTTCAACTTTTAACAGAAGTACCACTTTTTCTGCAGAAGGAAGTACATCTTCAGGCATATTAACATCTGACATAAGAGCTAATAACACTCCAATAAATACTGCTGATAACACTATAACATCGGATAAAAGTACCAGTACTATTTCAGAAGTGAGCCCAACTGAAGGCTTTACAACGGTTGATATAGTTACTAGTAATGTTCCAGAAGTCAGTACAGCTGGACGTATATCAACAGCTTCTGTAAGCACTAGTGGTGCTCCAGAGTCAAGTACTTCTGAAGACATTTTAACAGCGAATATCAACACAAGTGAGGCACCAAAAGCAACTACAGCAGACAATATAACCACAGTGGAGATTACTGCCAGCACTGCTGAAGTAGTTACAAGCAGTGAACCTGAACTCAACACTACTGGAGACATTCCAACATTTGAAATAAGTACCACTATTGTGTTCGAATCAAGTACAACTGGAACCCCATCATTTGCTGGGACGAGTAGTAGTAGTGTACTTGACACATCAACATTAGCTAGCATTGAACTAAGTACCAGTACTGCACGATCTACAGGAGATGTAAGTACCAGTGAACTTATCACAAGTAGAGGAACATCTACTTCTCATATTGTCACAAACAATGAATCTGAACTAACCACAGTTGCAGACACAACTGAGATAAGTACCAACTTGCCACCTCAAACCACAAATTATGTTACTTCTGCATTTGATGTTTCTACCAGTATTGAAATAAGCACACCCAGAACAACATCAGTCACAGCATCTAATGTAGAAGTAACTAGTGAAAGTTTGCCCAATATCATCTCTACTGCTAGTACATTAGAAATTACCACCACTGGTAAAGCTTTCGATTTCAGCACAGCTGACAGCAGATCTGCCATTAACTTCACCACTAAAACAGAGGAAACAAGTACAGAGACACCACTTGAACCAGCAACTACAGCTGAAACACGGGGAACTGATACCATTAGTACTACTGAGGATGGCATGGTACAAGAAGTGAGTACAACTCAGGAAAGATCTACACTAGGTTTTACCAGTAGTGCACCAGAAGAAAGAACCATAACTGCAGAAGGGACAACCTATTCACGGGACATAAGCACTGAACCTGAAATTAGCACAACTCTACAGGAAAATACATCAGACTCAATCACAGAAGAACAAAGTAGCTCCAGTGCTGCATCAGAGACTTTACCATCTGTAACTGCACAATCCACCATTGCTGTCAAACCATCAGCAACCATGACAACACAGACTGCAACGGCATCAATTACAACACCACAGTCCACCAGCCCTACAACTACACATATTACCAGTACAACCAAACCAAGCACCGTCATCACCACAACAACCATAGAGCCTACAACCTCACTGACTATGAGTACATTTAAGTCAACAACAACTGTTTCATCACCACCACCTACCATGCCTAGTGTAAGCACTGGACACACAACCATATTAACAACCGTGGGCATTTTGAATACTACTGTAACTTCTTATACACCTATGACATCATCTTTTGGACCAGTAATATCAACAGCAGGAAAATACACAGGCATTTCAACAACTTTTGGACCCTTAACTTCTACATCTGCATTGGCCAACTCTACAACCACAATCATAACTACAACTAGTAAGTATTTTTTTTTTACTTTTTAACTACGGTGCCTATAGTTCACAAGTTGTATTAACTGGAAGTGAAAGTCTTTTTTTTTTAAGTTCAGAATAGTGGGCGAATTTATAGAAAGACATTTACATATTTACATGCACATTTATATGTGCAGAAAATTCACAGAAATGTATATATATATATATATTTTTTTTTATTTTGCCACCAACCCTAAATATTGTTATGGTACAATGTCTTGCGGGCATATTTTACCAGTTGCTAGGTAGCTTGCTTTGCTATAAAACAAATGATAAATTTGCATCTTATGTTGAGTTAAAAAAATTTGTATGATATTTGCTTGACATCAACTAAAAATATCTGCTTGTCTCATTAACATTTTCTTCAAATAGCAATTGTCTATTGCAACCTTCCTTGTGAACATGGTCAATGTTATTTCAAGCCTGGAACTACAACCCCTGCGTGTCAGTGCCAAAATGGCTTTACTCCTGATCCTGCACAATCAGAGAGAATGTGTATTGGTGAGTTTATTACTTTTTTTGTGCTCCAATACTAACCTTCTGATGGTATTAGAGGCAGAGCTTGTTAAGAGCTCATTTGCTTCCATTTCTTCCCAGAACTCCAGAGGAGCATGTACGGCCTATAACTCTCCTGACGATAATTAAGGAGCTCTCTCCCCAAGGAGAGATAGTACCCCCAAATACTAACCATTACACACAGAGTAATAACCGCTTTCAGTGGTATTTGTGCAGAGAGCCAACCGAGTGGCTCTATCTATCTATCTATCTATCTAGTATCTATCCAAATCCATCTTCACTTTATAGTGGTTATAGAAGGGATTTACTAAGTACCGTATTTTTCGCCCTATAAGACGCACTTTTTTCCCCCCAAAAGTAGGGGGAAAAATGCTGTGCGTCTTATAGGGCGAATACAAGTGAGCGCTTCCATAAGGAAGCGCTCACTTGTACGTAGGGACCCCCATCAGACCTCAGATCAGCCCACCCAGCCACTTATAAAGACCATACTTACCTGTTCTGTGCTGCCGCTGCCGTCCGGTCCCACGCTCCGCGCTCTTCTCTCTTCCCTGCCGGCACGCACTATGACCTGACGCTGCGGCGTCAGGTCATAGTGCGTGCCGGCAGGGAAGAGAGAGGAGCGCGGAGCGTGGGACCGGACGGCAGCGGCAGCGCAGAACAGGTACGGTAAGTATGGTCTTTATAAGTGGCTGGGTGGGCTGATCTGAGGTCTGATAGGGGCACAAGACGCTGATCTGTGACGTGAGGGGGCACAAAACGCTAATCTGAGGTCTGATGGGGGCACATTCTGCTGATCTGAGGTCTGATGGGGGCATGATATGAGGTCTGATGGGGGCACATTCTGCTTATGTGAGGTCTTATGGGGGCACATTCTGCTGATTTGAGGTATGATGGGGGCACATTCTGCTGATCTGAGGTCTTATGGGGGCATGATATGAGGTCTGATGGGGGCACATTCTGCTGATGTGAGGTCTGATGGGGGCACATTCTGCTGATTTGAGGTATGATGGGGGCACATTCTGCTGATTTGAGGTATGATGGGGGCACATTCTGCTGATTTGAGGTATGATGGGGGCACATTCTGCTGATTTGAGCTATGATGGGGGCACATTCTGCTGATTTGAGGTATGATGGGGGCACATTCTGCTGATCTGAGGTCTGATGGGGGCACATTCTGCTGATCTGAGGTCTGATGGGGGCACATTCTGCTGATCTGAGGTCTGGTGGGGGCACATTCTGCTGATCTGAGGTCTGGTGGGAGCACAGTGAGATGGTATGGGGGCACAGGGGGCTGATATGGGGGTCTGATGTGATGTCCTTAAATTTATGGGCAGTCTGATAAGAGGATCTGATGAAAAATATTTTTTTCTTATTTTCCTACACTAAAACCTAGGTGCGTCTTATGGGCCGGTGCGTATTATAGGGCGAAAAATACGGTAAATGGTATTTTATTCATTTAAACTGAATTCCTCCTGAATGTGTCTTACAGATATCGATGAATGTAAACAGAATATCTGCCAACAATCCTGTGCCAACAATTTTGGTGGATTTTCCTGTTCTTGTAAAGATGGTTACTCCCCAAATCCAAATGACAATACAAAATGCATTGGTAAGATTGAGTTTTAACCTCTTAAAAAGCTGTCTATTTTGGTATTTGAAGATTTTTCTATTAACAGCCTAACCTTTGAATAAACTATTAATATCAGATTGGTGGTGTCTGACACCCCGCACCCTCTCCGATCAGCTATTACAAAGTTGCTTCACTGTCAGAACTACACCGCTCTGTAAATTGTCAAGTGGATAGAGCTAGTTAGTGCAACGTAGCTTTCATTCAATTCAGTGAGAGCAAACCTGCAGTAACCTGCTTCATTCACTACACCAGGAACGGAGCTGTGTAGTTACCATCTACTTTCTGCACCAAGACAACCTCAGAACAGCTGATTGGCAGTGGTGTGGGGTACGAAAGCCCTGACAATTAGATATTCACGGCGTATCCTGAGGATATCAATGCAAAAACTCTAGGCCTCATACATTTTACATTTTTCATCTTGGTATTGTAGGAGCCATGTTTTTTTTTTTAACTGTATGTTTTGTTAAGCAACTGTATAGGAGCTATTTTTTTCGTAAGTTGTATTTTTCAATGAAACCATTTTGAGATATCTAATATATAAAGCTGATTGTATGTATGTCTGTATGTATGTATGCAAGTATGTGGGTATGTCCCTAAAGGAATCCGCACCATCGCAGCTACAATCACAACATTTGGCACACAGGTACGGTGTCTGGTACGGTTTTAGACCAGGCCTCGGCTTTCTAGGACATACTGTTCCTGAGTTATTCCCAAAAAATGCATCAGTCAATAGAAGCCTAGTCACATGACCCTTATCAGCCAATAAATCACAGTAGTACTGACAAGTAGGCTGTCAGACAGGCTAGATAATAGAACTGAGGTTAAAATAAATCATGAAATCACAGAAAGAATAACCTCTAAAACATAACTTTTATTATTATATCATACTAAGAAGAGACTATATCCAATCTCAAATAAGGCATGTACAATACTAATACACCCAAGTGCCAATATGTCACTATAGTCAGTAAGGTCTATCTAAGGGTTACTGCTGGAGTGCGATACAAATCGAAGAGGGGACAGCAGTGATGAAGATGATGTACTAACTCATTACTAAAAGAAAAATTCACCCTGAAACTGGCCCTCACAGGTATTTAAACCCTGCCTAAGGAACGGAACACCCGCCCCGATAGGGGCGATCCCGTGTCAGGAACCTCCTACAATCCCTGTAGTGTCCCTGACACAGAAAAGATACCCGCCACCCTAGGTCGTGATTCAGTTATAGTCATGTCGGTCAAATACAGAGTGTCGGCGCATGAATTGCTATATATACAAGATAGTATTGGTTAGATAGCCAATGTGTTTACTGCCACAATCCATAAACAAAATAACAGCGCATATATCACTGTATTTACAAAATGAACAGTAATGCTGATCCTAAGTGGAATAAGCTTTTTATCACAGACCAATAAGGAAACGGAATCAATTAGGCCATACTGAATATGCGATCCACACACAAAATGTATACCAAACATATATGTGAAAAAGGTGCATAAAAAACAAATGAAACCAAAACACATTCCACACTGTAGTTCACAACTGGTTGTATCATGCCACCAATAATGTGGTCAAGTACAAATCAGGTACAGTCACCTCAAAATAGCCCTCAGTGCGATATCAGGGCATATGCAATACTCCCTCTAACCCTACGCGTTTCGCCATTATAGAAAAATGGCTCTTCAGGGGTCTATATGTCAAAACAGGGATATATTTCCCAAGTTAGAATCCCAGGTAGTGTGGAATACCTGGTAAACTTTCTATAGCTTTTATGCAAATTTCACAGAAATATCCCAATACACAGCAACAGTCAATCAATGGATAATATATAGAGCCCCCAATTAGATGAATGATAAGGGGCTATAGAACATATATCAAGTGTTGACTAGCTGGGCTGTCCATCTATACCTTGCAGCCCCGCATTGCAGTAAGTTTCAACATATCTGATAGTGGCAGCAAATCATATACCCCAAAATATATACACGAGGGGTAAAGATGTTAAACCCAATTCAGGGACTCCCGCTCACAGGGGTACTTGCGTGCACAACTCCACGTTGCTGGTCTAGAATATCCCCCAGGCAGGCGAATCTCGATGGTATGGAGAAGCCATATGGCTGAATTAGATTTTTTTTCCAGCTTCCTACTATATCATATGCCAGGGGTGGCCAACCTTACAGACACAAAGAGCCACAAAAAAAAACATATGACTACCAGGAGCCACAAGGTATACATCTACACAAATATGCGTGCACACGACAGTATTACTGCAATTGAGTTTTCAAACATTTAAAAGTGTATTTAAACCACTTTTCCTACCTGTAATGTAGACAACTTTAGTGAGACTTCTGGCAATCTTTGTTTTTCACAATGTGTGTGAAATCTGGCTTGTATTCAGTTGTTGCTACTCACAACGCAATTTACACCCTCATGCTCAGATGACTGCCTTATGCTCAGATGACATCCCATGCTCAGATGACTGCCCCATGCTCAGATGACACCCCATGCTCAGATGACCCCTCATGCTCAGATGACCACCCCATGCTCAGATGATGGCCCCATGCTCAGATGACCGCCCCATGCTCAGATGACACTCCATGCTCAGATGACCCCTCATGCTCAGATGACTGCTCCATGCTCAGATGACCACCCCATGCTCAGATAACCGCCCCATGCTCAGATGAACGCCCCATGCTCAGATGACCGCCCCATGCTCAGATGACCGCCCCATGCTCAGATGACCGCTCCATGCTCAGATGACCGCCCCATGCTCAGATGACCCCTCATGCTCAGATGACCCCTCATGCTCAGATGACCGCCCCATGCTCAGATGACCGCCCTATGCTCAGATGACCGCCCCATGCTCAGGTGACCGCCCCATGCTCAGATGACCCCTCATGCTCAGATGACGCCCCATGCTCAGATGATACCCTCATGCTCAGATGACCGTCCTTGCTCAGATGACCGTCCATGCTCAGATGACCGTCCATGCTCAGATGACCGTCCATGCTCAGATGACACCCTCATGCTCAGATGACCATCCATGCTCAGATGACCGCCCCATGCTCAGATGACCCCTCATGCTTAGATGACCCCTCATGCTCAGACGATCGCCCATGCTCAGACGACCCCTCATGCTCAGACGACCCCTCATGTTCAGACGACCCCTCATGCTCAGAAGACCATCCATGCTCAGATGACCATCCATGCTCAGATGACCACACTCATGCTCAGATGAACGTGTGTGGGAGGGGTGATTTCACATAGGGGAGATCTTACCATGGGGTGTCTGATTTGTGTGTGATGTGAGCACTGGGGGAGGGAATGGGGGGCTTATTTTGTGGGTCTGAAGATGATTTGGGGGTCTTATCTGAGCTCATATTACCCCCACGTCAGATAAGACCCCCAATATCAGTACTTTAATAAATTTAAAAAAAAAATGTCCTCTTCAAGGCATTTACCTTGCCTGCCGTTCGGCGCTCTCTCCACAGTGACCTGACGTGCACAGCTTCAGGTCAGAGCGCAGACTGTCCACGTACAGGAAGCTGTGCACGTCAGGACACATAGTAAAAGCGCAGCTGGGAGAAGCCAAATGGCAGAGGTAAGCGGGCCGCCCCGCTCCCCTGCGATCCACAAAGTAAAGCCAGCTGCGCCGCTGCCCTGCGAGCCGCAAAGTAGTGGCACCCGCAGCCCCCCGCGAGCCGCATGCGACGGGGAAAAGAGCCGCATGCGGCTCGCGAGCCGCGGATTGGCCACCCATGTCATATGCAATATTAAATAGTAACAAAAAAACCTCCAGCACTGTCGTCCGCTGTTAAAGTTCAAGTTTTATTCGGTATATATTAAAAGTACAGGAACACGAGCCATAACAGGTTGACACGTTTTGACATCAAGTCTTAGTCATAAGCTACTGATCCACCTTCCTTTAAAAGAGCAAGTGTGCCCCTCATGACATGTGCATTCACATGTGTGCACATAATCAATCCATCCAATCCATGTCATATACAAACTTAAAACCATGTATATCAAAGCAAAAAGGGAAGATACACATAAATACAAATGTGGGACTAGGAGTATTCAGTATTCAAATATCAAATCATGTCTGTGATTTAATCCCTTTGGAATTCTGCTGTATAACATAAAAATCCAATACGAATCGCAATTCAATACCTTTCTATGCAAGCCTCCTCCCCTGCAGGGATTAAAGTCTCTTTCTGCTGGCCACATTGCCCAGGTGTTCCTATCAGAATCCGTACCTTTTTTGCTTTGATTTTACATGGTTTTAAGTTTGTATATGACATGGGTTAGATGGATTAATTATGCACATATACCCTTTCACATGAGCGAGTTTTCCATGCAGGTGCAATGTGTGAAGTGAATGCATAGCACCCGCACTGAATCCTGACCCATTCATTTCAATGGGTCTGTGCACATGAGCTTTTTGTAACGTATCATTTCTGCGGTGCGTGAGAAAAAACTGAAACACTGAACACAATTGAAGACAAAACTGACTGAACTTGCTTGCGAAATAGTACGAGATTCACTGAACGCACCCTGACACAATCTGTATCGTTCATGTGAAAGAGGTCTAAAGGAAATTGGATCAATAGAACAGTAGGTAATGACTAAGACTTGATGTTGAAACGTGTCAACTTTTTTATTTTTCCATTCACATAGCTGTATGAGGGCTTATTTTTTGCGGGACAAGTTGTACTTTCTAATGCCACCATTAATTTTGGCATAAAATGTAGTGGAAATCGGTAAAAAAAAATCCAAATAGGGTGGAAAAAATGCAATTCCTCCACTGCTTTTTGGGTTTTGTTTCCACAGTGTTTCCTTTGTGGCAAAACAGACCCATTCACTATATTCTTTGGGTATTACAATGATACCCCATATGTATAGGCTAAATAGTGTAAAAATAAATTTAAACTTTGATAATTGTTTTTTTTACATCACCATATTCTGACCCCTATAACTTTTTATACTTATATCTACTGAGCCGTTTAGGGGGTCATTTTTTCAGGACAATACATAGTTTTTATTGATACCATATGACGTTTTGATAAGCCATGAAAAAATGCCATATCGGCCATTTTGACCCCTTTTTCTGGTACGCCATTTGCCATATTGAAAATTTTAAAAACTATTTTAATAGTATGGGCGTTTTTGGTCGTGGTGATACCCATGATGTTTATATTTATTGTTATTTAGGTATTTATTTTTTAATTATACGGAAAGGGTGATGATTTATATTTTTTTATTTTTTATATATTTTTTGTGATGATTTTGAAGATCATATATGAGTCTATAAATGATGTTTTTATTTTTTGATTTTGTTCTATAAAGTATTTTTTAAATGGGATTTACACTGAAAATTGCTAATTTCTTATTCTGGCCTGCCATCTGGTGGCTAAAATAAGAATTGCAGCATGAACACTATAAGCCTTGTCAGCGATGCTTACAGTGTTCAGCACAACTACCAATGCCTCCATTGGCCGCACGGGTTTTTGCGCATTTAGATAGCGTGATCTTACTTGATCATGGCATCTAAAGCCTTTAATTACCGCGATCTGCATTATTGCCGGTCATTTTAATTAGCCGCAGGCCTCTGCTCAGATCTGCCGGCCATGGCGCCTACTGCACCTGCGAGTGGGTGCCATGTTTACACATCGTTACAGTTCCGTGCATGTACGGCGCTGGCAGAGAAAGGGTTAAATGTATACCGAATAAAACTTGGATTTTAACAGCGGGCAACAGTGCTGGAGGATTTTTTTTTACCTATTGCAAGTTTCCTGGTCTGGGAGCTCCGTGCATGTCTCTTGCTAGCTGCAGGTGAGCTGATGAACTTTTTTTGTGTGTCAATATTAAATAGTGTTTTCAAAAAGTACAACTTATCTTTCATAAAACAAGCCCTCATACTGTATGTCTATATGAACAACAAAATTAAAAACTTGATTAAAAAACGAACATAAAAAATGGAAAATAGCTTCATCAGGAAGGTGTTAACGGTAGAACAAATTTATGAAATGAAGTTGTGCAAGATATAGCGATATAAGGGTTAGGATTCACAGAGATTTTGGCTCTGACAAGCATTGCACAACCAAAGGTAGTCTTATGTTTTGAGGTGGCTCTGGTACACTGGAATCTTTGGTAGAACAACCTTAGTTGTGGCCAGTGTTGCAGTGTAGACCCAGCCTAAAGTTATTAACTCGTCTGCATCATATAAATATAGGATATTGGTTGGCTACACATGAATACATTTTATCTGAACCTCTGGAAGTTCTGTCAGCTATATACGAGAACATATACCCAGCTTTAGCTAGCTTCTGTGGCATCCTGTCCCCATATCTTTCCTCTATTTTTCCTTTTATCGTTGAATGCTATATTGAATAATGAGATTTTTTATTGTTTCCTAGAAAATGATTATTGCAAGAATTCCCCCTGTGTCCACGGCCAGTGCCAGAATGGAATATATGGATTTACCTGCCTGTGTTCCATTGGATGGGAGGGAACAACCTGTAATACAGGTAAAAAAGCAGAAGTTCTTTAAATATTATGAGATACTATGCATTACCAATAGCTTTCATACAGCTGGGCTGGGGATGACTGGACCTTGGATTGTTATGTGATTTTACACTGTATATACACTTCAGTCTCTGTTTCTATTTTCTCCTATAGATATTAATGAATGTACTAGAAACAACCCCTGCAGTTCTCAGGGCACCTGTATTAACAACCCAGGCTCTTATACTTGTCTGTGTAAGCCGGGATGGACAGGACGAGCGTGTACTGAAGGTAAAACTTCAAGGATGTTCCATGTGCCTTTAAACACTGACTTATTATTACCATTCAGGTGGTAAATTGGTTACATACTAAGATTCTACATAACCACAGAAAAACCAGTGACCGATGATGATATTAGCATTTCTTAGGATATACCACCATATAAAAAGCTATTACAGGGAATTGTCTCAGACAGAATTATATCACCTGCATATACTCCTACAATTAAAAAAAACTGTTTTTCTACAGTAAATGGGCTACACTTATCAAAGCCCACAGCAACCAATCAGATTCCACTTTTCTTTTTTCAGAGCTCCTTTGGATCAATCTAATCGGTTGCTATGGGAATCTAAGCCAGTTTTATTTAAATGCCCCCCAATACGTCTAATAGAAAAATCCTTTCATATGTTCTAATGTGCTGCACTGAAATCGCCTGCATTTGGAGACGAGCGTGAGGTGGATGCATACTGCACAGTAGAGGGTGGTGGGGTGTACAGACATCCTCACAAATAGTTTTTTCAACAGACGAGGCAAGAATTGTCCTAGAACTTTCAAAAGTCTCATTCATAGTAACATAGTAACATAGTTTATAAGGCCGAAAAAAGACATCTGTCCATCCAGTTCGGCCTGTTATCCTACAAGTTGATCCAGAGGAAGGCAAAAAACCCTTGTGAGGTAGAAGCCAATTTTCCCCACTTTAGGGGAAAAAAATTCCTTCCTGACTCCAATCAGGCAATCAGAATAACTCCCTGGATCAACAATCCATCTCTAGTAGCTATAACCTGTAATATTATTACCCTCCAGAAATACATCCAGGCCCCCCTTGAACTCTTTTAGTGAACTTACCATCACCACCTCCTCAGGCAGAGAGTTCCATAGTCTCACTGCTCTTACAGTAAAGAATCCTCTTCTATGTTTGTGTACAAACCTTCTTTCCTCCATAGGATGTCCCCTCGTCACGGTCACAGTCCTGGGGATAAATAGTTCATGGGAGAGAGCTCTGTACTGAACCCTGATATATTTATACATGGTTATTAGATTTCCCCCAGTTGTCTTTTTTCTAAAGTGAATAATCCTAATTTTGATAATTTTTCTGGGTACTGTAGTACACCTATTCCAGTTATTACTTAGTTGCCCTCCTCTGAACCCTCTCCAGCTCTGCTATGACTGCTTTGTTCACAGGAGCCTAAAACTGTACACAGTACTCCATGTGTGGTCTGACTAGTGATTTGTAAAGTGGAAGGACTATATTCTCATCATGGGCATCTATGCCTCTTTTGATGCAACCCATTATCTTATTGGCCTTTGCAACATCTGTCTGACACTGGTTTCTGCAGCTTAGTTTGCTGTTTACTAAAATTCCTAGGTCCTTTTCCATGTCAGAGTTACCTAATGTTTTACCATTTAGTATGTACTGGTGACTTGCATTATTCCTTCCCATATGCAACAATAACAGTAAAAATAAACAATCTATTCATCCCATTTTGATAATCAAGACCTAATGGAATTAATGATCTGTAAAACAAGGGTGACACCCCAATGACATTTAAATTACACTACTTATTCACCTGAATTTGAGAATTAAGACGTAATAGAATTGCTTATGTGTTAAACAAGGGGGGCACCCCAATAATAATTCAATTAGACAGATTATTCACCCCAGTTTGAGAAGAAAGGAGTAATAGAATTGTTTATCTATTAAAGAAGATGAACACTGTTCAATTAGATATTTCTGTGCAGGTATTGATGAAAAATGAGCTGTCTCCTATGGATCCTTTCAGATTCTGATTACACAGTCTGCACAATCCCTGCACTGTTCCTATGCCCTTCTACGGTGTATAAAAACTCTCCCTACACTGTCTCTGCAGTATCCCTATCATAGATTCTACAATTGAAGCTTTTTTAAACACTATCCCTAGCACTTGTCTAGTCTTTCTCTATGCTCAGTTTACTGTAAAGTGTCCGGGTGGTATTGGGATTTTTATAGGGCTGTGATATGACAGGGGCTGGCTAGCTGATGATTGGCTGGCTGCACTGCATTATGGGTGATCTCTTGTTCCTGGGCTTCTTACTTTCACTTTGTAAACCATGTCGCTGCCATTTTCATAAAAAATCTATTCGTTACCACGAAGTAGCAGGATATTCACATTTGTTGCAAATTGAATTTTTCCTAACCATTGGATCAAATTCAACCTCGGATTCTTGAATTCGCTTAACACTATTAGTCAGTGTGAATTAAATAAAATGATAAAAGACAAAAAATGTCATTTGTTGTTATTCTTGACAGACCAAGCCCATGTAAAAGTACCTATCTTCAGGGCACTCAGTCAGTGTTAACAACACTCCTAGCAGACTTCCATTTACTTAAGGTACAAGCATGCAGGTCCCACAGAAGTAGCTGGCATTCCTTCCCTTAGCTGCAGTAAGAATCGGTCTGATGAAAACGCCCAATAAACTATATTGCTTTTTGTTTTGCTTGCTCTATCATGATGAATGCATGGAAATAACAGTAAATTGGTTTGATTTTTTTCTTCCTGCAGATATAAATGAGTGTTTGGAAAATCCATGTGGAAATCGTGGTTCTTGCTATAACACCATTGGAAGTTATGGATGTAATTGTAATCCTGGATACACTGGTGTAAACTGTAATGAAGGTAAGCCTATATACTATATATATATATATATATATATATATATATATATATATATATAGTACAGACCAAAAGTTTGGACACACCTTCTCATTCAAAGAGTTTTCTGTAGTTTTCATGACTATGAAAATTGTAGATTCACACTGAAGGCATCAAAACTATGATTTAACACATGTGGAATTATATACTTAACAAACAAGTGTGAAACAACTGAAAATATGTCTTATATTCTAGGTTCTTCAAAGTAGCCACCTTTTGCTTTGATTACTGCTTTGCACACTCTTGGCATTCTCTTGATGAGCTTCAAGAGGTAGTCACCTGAAATTGTATTTCAACAGTCTTGAAGGATTTCCCAGAGATGCTTAGCACTTGTTGGCCCTTTTGCCTTCACTCTGCGGTCCAGCTCACCCCAAACCATCTCCATTGGGTTCAGGTCTGGTGACTGTGGAGGCCAGGTTATCTGGCGTAGCACCCCATCACTCTCCTTCTTGGTCAAATAGCCCTTACACAGCCTGGAGGTGTGTTTTGGGTCATTGTCCTGTTGATAAATAAATGATGGTCCAACTAAACGCAAACCGGATGGAATAGCATGCCGCTGCAAGATGCTGTGGTAGCCATGCTGGTTCAGTATGCCTTCAATTTTGAATAAATCCCCAACAGTGTCACCAGCAAAGCACCCCCACACCATCACACCTCCTCCTCCATGCTTCACGGAAACCAGGGAACCAGGCATGTAGAGTCCATCCGTTCACCTTTTCTGCGTCGCACAAAGACACGGTGGTTGGAACCAAAGATCTCAAATTTGGACTCATCAGACCAAAGCACAGATTTCCACTGGTCTAATGTCCATTCCTTGTGTTCTTTAGCCCGAACATGTCTCTTCTGCTTGTTGCCTGTCCTTAGCAGTGGTTTCCTAGCAGCTATGAAGGCCTGCTGCACACAGTCTCCTCTTAACAGTTGTTGTAGAGATGTGTCTGCTGCTAGAACTCTGTGTGGCATTGACCTGGTCTCTAATCTGAGCTGCTGTTAACCTGCGATTTCCGAGGCTGGTGACTCGGATGAACTTATCCTCCGCAGCAGAGGTGACTCTTGATCTTCCTTTCCTGGAGCGGTCCTCATGTGATCCAGTTTCTTTGTAGCGTTTGATGCTTTTTCCGACTGCACTTGGGGACACTTTCAAAGTTTTCCCAATTTTTCGGACTGACTGACCTTCATTTCTTAAAGTAATGATGGCCACTCGTTTTTCTTTACTTAGCTGCCTTTTTCTTGCCATAATACAAATTCTAACAGTCTATTCAGTAGGACTATCAGCTGTGTATCCACCTGACTTCTGCCCAACACAACTCATGGTCCCAACCCCATTTATAAGGCAATAAATCCCACTTATTAAACCTGAGAGGGCACACCTGTGAAGTGAAAACCATTTCAGGTGACTACCTCTTGAAGCTCATCAAGAGAATTCCAAAAGTGTGCAAAGCAGTAATCAAAGCAAAAGGTGGCTACTTTGAAGAACCTAGAATATAAGACATATTTTCAGTTGTTTCACACTTTTTTTGTTAAGTATATAATTCCACATGTGTTAATTCATAGTTTTGATGCCTTCAGTGTGAATCTACAATTTTCATAGTTATGAAAATACAGAAAACTCTTTGAATGAGAAGGTGTGTCCAAACTTTTGGTCTGTACTGTATATATATGGAACCCTGGGGGTAGATGATTACAGCATCTTTTCAAGACAATAGTAATATAGGTGTGGGTCCCACCTATCACAGCGCAGTGGGGACCTGTGTCTGGTGGTGGCTGGACCCCGGGAAACTCGGGGTCCTCCAGGCATAGCTCTCCCCGCTCCATTCTTGACACAGGGAACCGCATCTATCAGACAATGGGGTCATATCCTAGCAATATGACCCCATTGTCTCTGATGGGAATACCCCTTTAAGTCCTATGCACTGAGCTCCCCCTAGTGGTGGCTGCAGGTAAAGAGCTATGTACTGTAATATGAAGTGAAGCAGGAGATTTATCATTGAATTTTTGATCATTTCCTAGTGTAAATACATTGAGAAATATGGTTTTCATGATGAGTACCATCATTTTAAACATTTTGAAGCCCCAGTTCCACTTTTTCTGAGTTAGAGATAGAATTTGGATAAAGTGGGTGATGCTGAGGACAACTTTTTTTTTATTTAATTATAAAAAAAGTTCTGCTTAATGAAAAATATTGTACATTTTTCAGAAATCTGGGGTATTGCGCTTTGTATCCTGTATTGTCTAGGAGTGTTTGATGCACTTATACTGGGAAATTGGCAGTGCAGGGGATTCCATACTAAGCTTTGCTATGGGGCCTTCGAGATCTTTGTACTTCCCTGGAACCATTAATCCTACAGATTATAACCTATCATTGACAGGAAGATAAAATATATAATATATCAATGATTATGATAAGTTTTTAAAAATTTGATTCAAATGATTCGAATTTTCCTAAAAAATTTGATTAGATCCTATTTTATAATGACGAAGCAGCTATTGCCGTATGCAGAGAGCCTGTATATTCTGTTACACGCTGATACAAGAAGTGGCCCCATGAGTGGAGAGAGTGTCCGCAGTAACTTTGTGTTGACATCGCTGTTTAATTTTCCCTTCTTCTGATCCATCACAAGAACAACCCCAAAAATTTGGATCCTGTCTTTTGAGCCTCTGCCGTAACATGATCAGCATTTGGTCAGGAATCCATCACTATTGCCATCACTATAAGACCTAAAAAAAGTAACAGTTGATCCAAAACAGAGATGACATGTGACTAGAATATTTACACGTCTTCTGTGTTTTGTACCCACTCCTGCTTTTGGCTTCCAAAGCATGAGCATATCCTGATGCAAAATAGGGACCGTGTGATAGAGGCCTTATGTATGCTCCAAAGAGAGGATCCGTTGTGTTTTTAATTTTTACGTCCTTCAGACAGATCATGAGAAGGATACAATAAATGGTGTTGTCAACAAGGCCAAACAGGGACACATATATCCCTGTCACAGAGTGGGGAGGGTGGAAAATGCATGAGGAGTAAACATAGTGACCCTGTCACAGAGTAGGGAGGCTAGCAACCGCATGAGGAGTCAACACATGGGACCAGTCACAGAGTGGTGAGGGAGGCAACCACATGAGGAGTCAACGCAGTCACCCAGTCACAGAGTGGTGAAGGTGGCAACTGCATGAGAAGTCAACATAGTGGCCCAGTCACAGAGTAGGAAGGGTGGAAACTTCAGTTCAATGTT
This sequence comes from Rhinella marina, assembly GCA_900303285.1. Taxonomy (NCBI): domain Eukaryota; kingdom Metazoa; phylum Chordata; class Amphibia; order Anura; family Bufonidae; genus Rhinella; species Rhinella marina. The sequence continues at coordinate 298,974 of ONZH01020345.1, forward strand.
TCCAAATGTAAAATAATGCACTTGGGGAGAAGAAATCCTCTATCTGAGTATTGTATTGGCAGTTCTGTGCTAACAAAGACCTCAGAAGAGAAGGATTTGGGGGTAGTCATCTCTGGCAGCCTCAAAATGAGTAACCAATGCAGCCAGGCGGTAGGGAAAGCAAATCGTATGCTTGGCTGCATAGCTAGAGGTATAACAAGCAGAAAGAGGGAGATTGTGATCCCTCTGTATAGAGCTCTAGTGAGACCACATCTGGAATACTGTGTTCAATTCTGGAGACCTAGATGTTTCTATGGTGGCAGCCGCATGAGGAGTCAACGCAGTGGCCCGGTCACAGAGAAGGCAGGGAGGCAACCACATGAGGAGTCAACATAGTGGCTCCATCACAGAGCGGTGAGGGTAGAAACCACATGAGGAGTCAACACAATAGCCCAGTCACAGAGTGGGGAGGTGGGGGACAACAGCAGTGGCAGTAACAGCACAGGATTGTGGCAGTAGGAGAAGATGGCAGAAGAGGCAGCTGGTGTGTGTCATCAGGCGGGTTGTAGCATTAGAATAGTGGCTGTAAAATCTGTAGTAGTATCAGGCCACAATTTCAGCCAAGAATCATTGTTGAATGGATGTACTTTTATGTAAAAGAATATGTAAAAAACAACGTGAACACCCCAAAATCTGTAGCATCAGGCCACAATTTCACCCAAATTGCAAAATTAAGGAGGATTGAATTATGTATAAAACAATGTGAGCACCCTAAAATCTGTAGTAACAAGCCGCAGTTTCACCCCAATTACCCAATCAAGGATTAATGGATTGAATTATATAGAAAAAAACCTGAACACCCCAAAATCTGTACTATCAGGCCACAATTGCACTCCTATTAGACAATCAATGATTAACAGATTTACTTATATATAAAAGAGTGTGAACTAGAGATGAGCGAATCTATTCGCCGCTTCGTAGATTCGAAACAAATCTTGGAAATTTTCCGCTGCTAAGCAAATCCAAATTTTTTGAGATTCACTTTGATAGATTCGAAAATGTTCTCAAGGCTTTCTACGCATTTGCTACGTACTTGTTCGATAAATTTTACGCTAATGCTACGTATAAGTTAGGTTATACGCTGATGCGTACAAATTCATTTAATTGTCCGTTCGTTATTCGTGCGGCAAAAGACCGGGAAGAAAGCGGTCACCTGACCTAGTGGGCAGGGCTTGCTCTGGTTGGCTCAGGCTCGGAAAGCCAATGACGCATCACTTGTGCTGCGACTGCTGAGACGAGCAGAAGCACTGTGTGAGAAGTTCCTAAAGACTGAGGCCTGTTTTGTTAAAATTGGGGTGTAATTGTCTGGGAATCAATATTATACATATCAGGGATACTGCAGGGCAAGTGCCGGGACAGTACAGTGCCAGTACAGGGCCAGTGCAGGGCTAGTAATTAATCAGGCAGGGAGAGAGATAGGGAGGGCCACAGTCAAGTGAAAAATGTCTGAAATTGATAAGCAAAAGGGGTCCAGTTCCAGCCAGACCTCGAGCTCCAAAAAAAAAGCAGAAGGTGGCACAGGGCAGCACTGCCAAAGGACCTGTAGCCAGAGCTTCTACTTCTGTAATTCGTAATAGTTGGCCACTGTTCAATCAGGCCAAGTCACAAGGGAGCAAAATTGTAGTGGAGGAGAAAATGGATGAGGTAGTGGAGTGGATGGCACGCTCATCTCAGTCACAGCCGGATGATCTGCTGTCATCTGCTGATACAGTATCCATATGTAGCCAGGGGTCAGACTCAGAGCGTTCCTCCTGCTCCACCATTCCGCTCCAACAAAGCCTGTCATTTTCTGCCACCTCTCGGGCTTCAGTGCCCCCTCCTAGTGGTGTCCCTTCCGCAATTTATAAAATAAAAAGCCACCGAACCCCACCGCATAATCCGGCGGTTATAGAGGACAGCCTCCCTGAGGATTTCTTAGAGGGCAGTTAGAGTTTGGACTGCCCGGAATTGGAGGTTGGTGGGGAACGGCCTAATTTGCATTCCGAAAAAAGTGGTGGGGAGGAGTGTGATGATAAATCTGATGTGTTAGACCAGAGGACCTGGGAGGCAGATCGGGCTGGTGAGGAGGGTTTGATCTCTGAGGAGGAGGGTGGTAGTAGTGGCAGCAACAGAGGGCAGAGGCGAGTTAGGCCCAGGGCCAGGCCTTCCTTGGGAAATAGCGAGACCCCAAGTATAGTGGGGCCGGCACCAGGGTGTAAGCGTGCAAGGGCTACAAGCTTGGCCAGCTGTGGAGGGCGCATGCCGGGTGTGTGGAAGTATTTCAACACTCTACCAGGGGACAGCAGCACGGCCACGTGTAATTTCTGTAAACAGAAATTGAGCCTTGGGAAAGCCACAAATGTAGGAACCACTGCTCTGTAGAACCATCTGAAGCGGCATCATGCCGCCAATTTAGAGCAGCGCATTAATACTGAGGAGCTGGCTACTTCTCCCGGGGTCCCTCGCGTCAGGCCGGCCGCATCCAGGGGCGTAACTAGTACATAAACCTCATCGCCAACTGCATGCATGTCTCCACCTCCTCTTATTCGCCAGCCGTCCATTGCTGAGTGCGTGGTCAGGAAGCAGGTTTACGCCACAAGTAATCCAACAGTGCGCAAACTTAATTGTCACCTGACAAAGTTGCTGGCTGTGCAGTGTCTGCCTTACAAACTGGTTGACTGCACAGCTTTTAGGGACCTAATGGCTTGCACTCAGCCACACTGGTAGGTCCCTAGCCGGCATTACTTCTCAAACAAAGCTATCCCTGCCTTTTACTCCCACGTGGCAGACAATATTGGACGCTCCCTGCAGCTGTCTCTCTGCAGCACCGTGTACGTCATGGTGGACACCTGGAGCAGTGCTTACAGCCAGGGGTAGTACCTGTCCTTTACTGCCCACTGGCTGAATGTATTTAGTGGCAGAGAGGCAGGAACCCCCATCAACCGGGCCATTTGCTGTTGGCACCTCCACACGCTTTCCAGACAGATTTGCAGCAGACCACCCAACAACTATCTGCTTCCACCTCCATGGGCAGTCCACCTGCTGGAGCATCAGGGCAGAGAGTTACCCCCCCTCCTTCATACCATATGTGCCAGGTGAAACGCTGCCATGCAGTCTTAGACTTAACTTGTCTTGGCAGCAGCAGCCACACAGGCCAGCGCTTGCTGCATTACATAAAGCAGCAAATAGCACACTGGCTGTCTCCACGCAAGATGGAAGTGGGCAAGGTAGTGAGTGACAACGGGACAAATATAGTGGCAGCGCTGAACCTGGGTCAATTCACGCATGCTCCCTGTATGGCACATGTCCTAAGTCTAGTGGTGCAGAGATTTCTAAAAACATTCACTGGCCTGCGCACAGTGCTGGCAAAGTCACGGAAGCTTTGCACTCATTTGAGCCATTCTTATGTGTCTCGCCACTCTCTGCTGGAACTGCAGCGGCAAAACGGTCTTCCACCACACCGCTTGATAGGTAACGTGCCAACCCAGTGGAATTCCACGCTTCATATGTTGCAGCGGCTCCTTGAGCAGCATAGAGCAGTGGATGATTTTGCCCAGTAGCAGCCAGAATCTTCGACTATAGGGAGCAGGTGCGGCTATGATTTCCGTCAGTGGAGGCTGGTCCGAGATGCCTGCACTGTTCTAAGGCCCTTTGAGGAAGCCACTAAATTGGTCAGCCGGAACAGCTGCGGTGTGAACGACATAATTTCACTAATATTTGTGCTGGAAAAGACACTCACGCTCATGCAGCAGGGGGCAATGGGGGAAGGGAATCCTGGCCATCTGTCTGCACGCCATGCTGTCACTGTAGGGGAGCCCCAACGCCAAAGTTCCATTGCGGTGCAGGAGGAGGATGAGGATGAGGAGCTTCAGGTAGAGGAGGGGGAGGAAGAGGATTTTAATGAGGATGATGATGACCAGGAGGAGGAGGAGGAAACACAGCTGGAGGATCTGGAAGATGACGATGATGAGACTTTCAGGGACACTGAAGTGTCTCAGAGAGAGTCTGAGATGGAAAGAACTGGCTCCTCGGGCACGCTGGCCAGGATGGCGAGCTGTATGCTCACATGCTTATGCACTGACAGGCGTATCCTAATAATAAGGCAGACAGACGAATACTGGCTGGCGATGCTTGCGGACCCATGGTATTAATCCAACATGGGGGACTGTTTTCCTCCCCAGGAAATGGAGGAGAAATTAGCATCATTGCGGGAGAAGCTATGTAGTAACCTGGCCACAGCTTTCAGCCAGCCCCAGTCTGCTGCCAGTGTGTCTGAGAAGGAGGTCCGGCAGAGTCATCCACCTCTTGCTACAACCAGCATTAGCCAGTTAAGCCTAATGAGTATGATGCGGCAATTTTTCTCTGCCTCCCAACAGCCGCAGCCAAGTGAGCAGGCCCAAACCACCCGCCTCAACGAGCAGGTTCAGGCTTACCTGCCTCTTCTCAGACCCCCTGGACTTCTGGGCAGGCAGAATACAACAGTGGCCCGAGCTTTCCCACTATGCACTAGGGCTTCTTTCCTGCCCAGCCTCAAGTGTCATGTCCGAGAGGGTTTTTCGCGCCACTTGGGGGGGAGGGGTGGTGACACCCAAAAGGACCAAACTGTCACCTGGCAGTGTGCAAAAAAACACATTTATAAAAATGAATAAAGGCTGTATTACCTCCGAATTTCATACTCCTCTTGCTGAGGCAGGTGATTAGATCAGGCCTTGCAGGCCAAAATAGTCTGAGTGTCTTCCCACTGTTGCAGTCAGCCGGCCCATAACGTTACATGCCAAACGTCTTGTGTCAAGTCATGGGCTGTGTGAACCCGAAGTCTCCAAACCAAAACCCTTTTAAAAACCAAAACCGGTTGTCTACCTCCGCCTCCGTTTTCTACATTAGCGCTTAGCAGGCAAGTAGCTGTTGCTATACACCGTTATATCAGTTCTGTTTAGTATTCTTACATTTGTTTTGGAGCCTTTACTCCCCCCACCCCAAAAAAAATATATAAATATATATTATATATATTATATCTCTGCTTATATACCCCGTCCCCTACTACTACTGGCCGGGGCACCCATGAAAAGCCCATATATAATTTTCACTGCCTATGTTTACAAGGTAGAAAGTACAGGTTGTTGTCCAAACAAGCCAAGCCTTTCTCTTTTACTGTAATTTGTAATCAGTGAACCGGAGTGTGCGTTATTTATTAATACTTTGGCTGGCAGACACCGCTGTGTACATTAATCCAGGAAAATGGCCTTTGGACAAATTTTGGAAGCTCCTGCCTAAACAGACATTCCTGTCCTCTTCACACTATGTCAAGAAGGAGTTAAAGGTTTAAAAAAACGCTCAAAACACAGGTTTAACAAGAATAATTTTAGTAATAAATAATCACTTAAAATTTTTTATTTTAACAAATAAAAAATAATATATAATAAACAAATTAAAGGACAAAAAAAGGTTACGCCGGCCTTTGCCGACGTCTGGCCATCATGTCCTGCATTTCTCTCAGCTCCAGCTGCAGGCCGCGAATAAGCCGGGAGGCAGCATGGAGCCTGGTCTCAAATCGGCGTAAGGCTGCCTCTAATTCAAAGTCAGTGGGGATATCTGTAGGGGTGGAAACAGTAATATAATTAGTATGATCGAGTTAAAGTGGTTGTCCCACGAAAAAAATTCTAAACTTTCAAACCAGCACCTGATTCAGAATACTTTAGCAATTGAATGTCATTTTATATTTGGTATATGTACTGGAACAAGTTATTCAGTGACATGTATCTGTATTGAGCCTTTTTTTTTTCTTTGAACTGCTCACTGAGAAGGCCACACATGGTCAGATTCAAAGATTAATGGAAATATATATAAAAGAATGCAAACAACCAAAAAGTAAAAAAAGTAGTATTAGAACATTTTTAAACCCAAATTAGTGCAGCATGTGTAATAGAATAGCTCCTATTTACCAAGCTTTACACTGTTCAATTGGCCCCTGCTCTTCCCCTATAGTATGAATAATGCCTCCCTATTATATTCCTACACTATCACTTAGCTGTCCCTGAACTGCTCAATAGTAATATTTTTTGAATAAAGTCTTTCCTAACCACTGTCCCTAGTGCCTGTAACGTCTCTTCCTGCACCATGTTTACTGGAAAATGGCGGAGACTAGGCAGAATGAGACTTTTGTAGGGTTGTGAAATCATAGGGGTTGGCTATCTGCTGATTAGCTGGGTGCACAACATTATGGGTGATCCCTCATTCCCGGGCTTCCCAGTTCCCCTTTCTAACAAGTGCAGCAGCCATTTAAAAAAAAAAATCTGATTCATTACCACGAAGTAAGAGGAAATTCAACTTCATGATTAATCAAATTTTTCCTGAAATTCAGATCGAATTCCGCTTCAACTTTGCTCAACTCTAATGTTTAATCTTAGTAGAGTTGTTGAACTGCTTATGTAATGAGAATACACATATAGTACCAGAAGAAGATGTTTATAGCTAGCCATTGTAATATCATTTCAGTCACTTGTGAATTTGTTATTACGATAACTATTAATATTACTATTATTATTACTATATTTAAAGTGATTATCATTATATATGTAACACTGTTTTCTCAACAGATATTAATGAATGTCTGAGTAACCCCTGTAGAAATGGGGCCACCTGCAATAATCTAGTTAATAGTTTTTCCTGCTCCTGTGTTCCTGGATTCACCGGTAGATTCTGTGAAATAAGTGAGTACTTTACACAGTGTGGGGCATTTTGTGTACATTTGTGCCTTTTTACCTTTACTGATAATATCAATAATTTCTTTGGCAGATATCAATGACTGTACCCCCACATCGTGTAGTAACAGTGGCATCTGTATTGACTTAATAAATGGTTTTTCCTGCTCATGTCCTGCTAACTGGGGAGGCCCAACCTGCAATATTGGTAATGTATTATTATTATTATTTAAAATGTTTTCATTAAATGATGATCTACATTAAACCTCTAATTTTGTACCTGTCCATGCTTTCCAGATGTGAATGAATGTACAACTGGACGTCATAGTTGCAGCCCTAATGCCTACTGTACAAACATGCCGGGGTCATATAACTGCACTTGCAACTCTGGCTATGTGGGTAATGGATTTACTTGCAAAGGTATGTTGTATACACATTTATCAGACTAAAATTATTTCTTTTGGAATAATGACATACATTATACATTGTTATATTATCTTTATTCCAGAGGACAGATTGTTTGAATACCGATATGATAACACAGCTACACGGCGCACTCAAGATTTCTTTTCTCCTATGATTGACATCCCAACAGGCTTTCCTTTTGGTGCATCATTTTACAACAATCTATATGTAAGTTTCAGATTTCCAGCTCTAAGAGTCTCCTCATAACTGCAATAATACAGAATGGAAAAACTATTGAAAGTTTCAGATCAGGGCAGATCAATCACAGGAATGTCTGAATGAAAGGGATTGTCTGGTTGATGGGTTTGCAGTTTAAAACAGTAAAAACTTGGTGCCCCCTGCGCTCTTGAGTGTCTGTCATTTTTAAAGATGGACTTGAATCGTACATGTTTAGTTCCGGAAAGGATTAAATTCAGCGGTGACTTTGAAATCAATTTCTCCCTGGGGACTCTGAAAGGAAATTGAGCCCTCCTCCGACAGATTACAGCTTTATGGGGGATCCAGAAGCAGAGCTGTCTATGATCAGCTCACCGTGGGAGACCCATTCTAACTATGGTTTAGTATAGGCCCTTTTACACAGGCCAATGCACAGGCAATTATTAGGAACAAACATCCATTCCTGATACTTGTCTGACTTTTGAACCTAGGCAAAGCGGCATTAACATGCCGCTATTATTCTGGATTACGGCTAGTGCCATCTGTTATCCCCATACAAACTCATTGTTAGCTGGCAGCAGACCTCTGTGGACACAGGGTGATATGCTGCCAGCAAACAAGGATTTTATGTATGGCATAAAAGATGCAGTTAGCAAATGAATGACAGCACTTTACATGAGGTCATATGAACACATTTCTAATAATTCCCCAAACCTCGGGCCATATGAAAGGGCCTTAAAGCGTAACAGTCATTTCAGGTAATTTTCCAGAATAAGCTGACATACACTAACTCTTAATCCAGTGACCAGGCTATAGCCTATATACTATATAATACTATATAATAGTATTTCTGGCCATTATATAAATCGCATTTTTAACAGCTTTTCCCTCTGCGATCTGTAATTTCATTTTACTGAGCAGGCAGGTGGAGACTAGCTGGGTTTATGCACATACACAGGACTTGGATAAACTAAGACTCCTGCTTAGAACACCATGAGAAGCAGCAATGTCTGTCTCCAGCAGATCCTGCCTTCTCCCCCTTCCTTTCCCTCCCTCTCTATAGATTTCTATGTAATCTGATGCTTCACTGAGCAAAGTCACTGAAGATGGATTCGAGCAGTGAACTGATAGTTAGTGAGGAGGAGGGTGCTGGAGAAGAGTCTTATAAAAGGAGAAGGAAGCAGCATTCTCTGATAAGATATATTACAAAGTTTTGTATGTTTAACTGCACTATGACTGTTACTCTTTAAGTGTACAGTAGATAACAGAAGTCTTTTGAAGGCTCTAAATAAAAGTTGATTACATTCAACAGGTTCTACTCATCAGGTGTAAAATGATGCAGAGCAGGTGTATAACTATAGGAAGTTCAGATTACACTGAGTCTGTGTTGCTTAAAGGGGTATTCCTATTGCATACAATGGGGGCTTATTGCTAGGATATGCCCCCATTTTCTGAGATGGCAAAACCCCTTTATGTGCACCAAAAGAATCCTCTGCCACATAAGAAGACACTGATTTTATAAATGGCACAAGCCGTAAAATCGCTAGACAAGCCTTGGGAACACTGGCACCTCTTCACTGTTGTTATATGTTCCAATAACTATACAGACTCATTTTTTTTCTTTTCTGTTTAACAGTTCACAGACAATGGCATTATAGTTTTTCGTCGAAACTCTTATGAATCATTATATACACTGAGATATCCTTATAGTACCTTCTACAACAATGATTATTATGCACCTCCCATGATTGCTGTTTTCTGGGCAGATGCAGATTTCTCCGCGATGGGAGAACTTTACTATCAGGTGAGATATTTCTTTCTATAACTCAATTCTCAATATATCAGTGTGAAATAGACGCAAGTCCTTCTAAATTGTAGAACATTAGAGAGAATCAGAGTTCTGTTATGTGTTTGATGTAAGAATGATGGCATCTGCTGAATTCTATATTGTCTATAGTAGAAATTTACTGGAATAAGAGTATTCCCCTCAATGAAAATTATGTATGTACAATCAAAGGCTAGGAAAGTTATACAATTGAAAGGTGTTTACTTTTTCCTTCAGATATTGAAATATCTGAATCTAACTCTCTGCTCTTTTTTTTAGACATATGACTTCCAAGCTTCGCCCAATCTAAACCCAAACTTCAAAAGCCAACTTGAAAGAGAAATAAATTCATATTTTCCTTCCCTTCCTAACACTTTTCGAGCTCTTTGGGCCATAAAGATAACATGGCATCAGGTTCTGCCATATCCTTGGTATTTCTTCAACTCCTTTGAGGTAAGATAATTAGGAACTACAGGACAAGACAAATTGGTTTCTTCAAATGTTTCCTCATTCACTTGTAAAACTTTCCACACTCTAAAGTCAAATTGCTTGAGGACAACAACTGCTATAGCCTGGTCACTGGATTAAGAGTTAGTGTAATGTCAAACATAGTATTTGGTTTGATTAGTCTGACCTACATCACAGATGGCTTTGGCCCACAGTACTTTCTGTACACTGATTCTCTTAACCTTTCTATTCTTAGACGCAGGAGCAGACATACAGCAGAATGCACAGAGCACTTATGCAAGAACAGATTATTAGGCACTTGAATTCATAATGACAGTAGGAAGCTGATTTTAACCATTTCGTTATCAGCGCCTTATATGTAAGACAGAGCAATGGGTAAACATAGTGCCTGCTTGCATGTCCAGTGGGCACCATTGCTGTCAGTTCCCTTCTGTTTCATACAGCAACGATCCGTGGCTAGTGACCGCAACCATCAATAATGTCAATCGCAGCCATAAAAGCCTTTAGATGCCGTGATCAAAAGTGATCAAGCGCTCACTTCCTGGCTTCTTACCAGTAAACTCTGTGACCAATGAGGATGCAGGTAATTTAATTCAATACTCTGGTTCTCTCTGAAGAGACCCAGGGTATTGTAGCTGCAATTCTTATTTTTGCCAGCAGTTCGCAGGCCAACATAAGAAATGGGCAATTTTGCTATCATCATGAATATTTATAATGGTACAGAATAAAAAAAATAGAGAGTCATGTAGTTCATGTAGCTCATTAAAAAAATAAAAAAAGTAAAAAAAAAAAAAAATTAAAAAAATATAAAAAAAATTAAATCACCCTCTTCTAATAGAATAAAAATAAAAAATACACAAACCAAACCAAAAATAACCACATAACCACGTACGAAAATGCATGTTCTATTAAAATATAAAAAAGATTTTCCAATACGGGCAATGGCGTAACGGAAAAAGGGTCAAAATGGACGATTTGCCATCTTTTCATTTTTCATTGCTTCTCTTATCCAAAAAATGGAATAAAATGTGATCAAAAAGTCAGACACACTCCAAATTGGTATCAAAACTACAGCTCTTCCCTCAAAAAATAAGCCCCCATACAGCTCAGTAGATATAACTATAAAAAGTTATGAGTCAGAATATGGTGATGTAAAAAAATATTTATTTTTACACTAGACATAAAAAACCTTTACATATGTGGTATCGTTGTAATCGTACTGACCCAGATAATGAGGTCAGTTTTGCTGCAAAGAGAACACCGTAGGGACAAAACCCGTAAAACAGTGGAGGAATTAGAAAGTACATCTTGTCCTCATATGGATATGTGAACGAACAATTAAAAAGGTTATTACTCAAAGAAGATAGGAAAGAAAAATGAAAATGCAAAAACGAAAAAAACTTTCCGTATCCAAAGGTAGCAGTTGGCACCTTCACCTACTAGCTGCACAGGTTGCATACATAGTATGTCGGCTTCTGCTTATATCCCACCTGTTTTCCATCTATATCTGGTTTCATAGGTCATTAACTCTTAGTTTTTAATATCATTAGTACCGAATACAGACAGCTTTTACTAGGCAATGTAGTATTAGATTTGATATTATAGATTGTCACTAACAGCTATTTTATTAATATTATATTTTATTAATAATCTATTGCATGCAACCTAACTGTAACATTTTTATTCCAGACAAACACCTACCAAGCTGTGTTAGTCACAGATGGCATCTTTTCTTTTTGCCTAATGCGATTTGCAGATGGAGGAATGAATTGGAGATATTACTCACTTCCTAGTTATTACCTACCAAAAATGGGCTACTTCAGGTATATTGTTTCAAGCTTTTTAGTTTTAAAGTATAGTGCAGTTTTTCTTCCAATGAATGTTTATTATTTGTGCACTGCCTTACAGAGTATATTTAAATCCCATTTTTGCGCTAAACATATTTTTGTCCCATTACTGGTATGTTTGGTGGATGTTGGGTCTTTAAGTATGGCATCCACTTAGGAGCTGAGCAAGATCCACCATTCACAATACCTGTAGGTGATTGTCAAAGCTTATCTATCTCCTCCTGAGAACTGTACGGGCAGAGTATGCCTAGAAAACTCTCCTATAAAATGGCCCATAGTCGCTGTATGTTTTGAGTGAAGCATGAATTTCCTCATGCTTCATGATTTCGAATCGATTTAACCTGAAATAGTGTAAAAAAAATCATCCGGCGTGATGACGTCAAGATTTCAAGCCAGATCTTCAAGCAAGATGGAGGCTACCGGCCCGTTACGAGTAAAAGGATCAGAAAAGTATATTTTTTTTATTTTTTATTTTTATATCAGATGCCGCAATCCTGTATGAACGCGCCATCTAAGGTGTACAATGACGGGGAGCTGCGCAGTTGCCGCTCCCTGTGATTGCACCCACGGCTTACAAAGAAATGTGCTTTGTGACAAAGTAATTCGAAACTAAGCAAATTTTATTGTTAAAATCCGGCTACACAGGGTATTGGACAACACTAGTCCGATATTGATGACCTCTCCTAGGGGTAGGTCATCTGAGGGACAAGTCATGAATTGCTAAATCCATGGCAAACTCTTTAAATAAAAGCAAGCTAAGTTAATGGTAGGCTTATATGTATATACTATAAGTATCAGTGTCAAGGAATGTATAAACAGTTTGTTTGACCCAAACATCGGTATATATCTATTGTTCACAGAATCATGAAAACAAATGTAGAATATTCCTAAACTGTAGAAACATAGACTGTACAGTTATGGTATAGTGTTATATTAATGAGTACACCACATTGTCTATAACTGTTGTTTTCCGTCTTTTTGACTTTAGTGGAGAACCCACAATGTATCCTACTTCTAGTAATTTCCCTTCTTATAACGACCCACAAACTGACTCTACTGCTAGCATCGTGAAGAGATATACTCCAGATCAATACGTAGGACAAAATACAAGTGAGTACTCTCCATTTCTTCACTATAAATAATTTTATAAATGTCCTATCTCCTGTAAAGCTAGTAATATGCTGCCTCTTTTTCCATGGAATTCTTTCATGACTTCTCTTGAGATATATGGATGTTTTTTCACATGGATTCTGTAATAATCTATAAGAAATAAATCTTCCCACATCTTCTATTATACCACAGGGGGTAGTAGAGGTTGATAATCTCTATAGACTACAGAAACTTGCTTTTTGGGAGACAAGGAGCCATGCTAAATTCCATAGCATCTGGTCACCTTGACCAACCTACAGAATGTTACTGACAGACCACTAAACTGAGACGCTCACCCCTGTCTTGTACTTCACATTGTTACAGACAGTACCACTTACTTTCTCTTCTAACCTCTGCACAGTGAGATTTTTGCCCCCCTTACCATAACTGCGTGGACCTTTGATTCCAATTTTTTGCTATCCTGCTCAACCTTTGTCCCTCATTGGGCACATTTTCACCCTTTTCAGAGAAGCCAGGTCTATGCAAGGTAATCAGAGAATAACGTCAGAGTTAATAACTAGGAAGGACTACAAGTGTACAGCAAGCTAATAAGAAGTCAGACAGCCAAGACTCAAATCCAGGTCAGAACAGCAGGAGTTCATTCAGAGGAGTAGTTATTTGGATCAGAGAATCAGAAGACAAACCAGCAATCAAGCACTTCAGAAAGAAGGGTCAATGACTGGCACTTACTGAGCAGCAGAGCAAATACTTAAAGAAAGCCAATCTCCCTGACTGGATGACATTACAGGAGTGTGGACATGTAGTTTTTTGCAGAGGTCCCTTATAGCATCACACAGGGTCCAATATGGGACTATCAGACCAGATAGCACATTAAATTGCCATGTCCATGAGGAAAACAGTTTTTCAGTATTGTATAACAAAGTATCTCAAAGCCTACAGTAGCTTTGTATCGACAAACATTTAATTTCTTTGCTTTTCTTATGGCAGATAAAAAAGGCTATTGGGCTTATCGTCTGGAAATGAACACAGCAAACACACAGAATTATAGGCAGAAATGTTTGAATTGGTACTATGCGGATCTTAAAGTACCATCATACTGGATGTATTACACACGTCCATGCCCTTGCTCATATTGGCAGGCTGTATTTGATTCTTCTTTTACACCGGCAAGTCGTCTTAGCTCTTATGACTTTCAACACAAATATACAGGTCAGTCTCCATATCATAAAGTACTTTTTATCATGTATTGATGCCCATACAATGTTCTTGCTCCCTTAGATATTCCATGTTTCCATAAAAAGTGAGCATTTCATTTTATGGTTATGATAAAGCAACATTTAGTTAAAAATGCCCTGTCAGCTACACTGGTATGTGTGTTATAGTAAATAGTTGCATCCTCGTGTTGCGCCATTCCTCTGTTATTTCTCATGGAGCTAAATTAATGACTGATTTTGACCCTTCTCAATGGGGCATGTCCCTACACAATAAAACACTGTGCTAACAATCAGTGTCAGATACCTTATTGACAAGGAAAATCATCAAATCTATTGTCAATTTATTTATGTTATTCCAGAACGAGCCACAGAGGAATGGCACATTGCAGAGTTCTAACAAAAGTTTCCTCAGCATGATAAGTGGGCACGATAGCTGCTGGGTGTCTGCTGTTTTACACCGCAGACACCTGGCGTTAGTGTCTGTGGTTGGCATTGTCACTGATGACAGACATTTAACCCCTCAGATGCTGAGGTCACAACTGACCTTACTTTTCCCTAATGGCTTAGGGAAGGAGCCATTCACTCGTTATGGTAGCCTTGAGTCCTAGGATGGCTTGAGGCTACTGCAGCAACACATTGGCTTTGGCAGGGATCCATAGAAACATATTAAATTTTCCACAGGCTATGATGGTATTTCATTCCAGTCTATGGGAGAATCAATCAGATAATTGCATGTTCAAGTCCCCTAAGGGGTGTAGAAAAAAAAGTCAGAAAATATCAGTTTTTTTCTAAGTTTTTTATTTATTTTTTAATATTAAAACACAATAAAACTATAAAATTTGGTATTTCTGTAATCGTACTTACCTGGAGAATGAAGGGTCAGGTCACCTTTACTGCATAGGGAAAGAAGTAAAAGCAAAACCCATAAACCTGTGGCACAATTGCAGTTTTTTTTTCCAGTTCCACTCCATTTGGAATTTCTTCCCAGCTTCTAACTATATCATATCCAATATTAAATGTTCTCATTAAAAAGTACAATTTGTCAAAAAAACAAGCCTAAACATGTGGCTATGTGATCGGGAAAAAAAAAGTTAAATCTGAAAGGGTTAAAGTACCAGGAATTGTAACAAATACAGTGATAATGCAAATAATGACCATTTACTACTAAATAATGTATTTCAATTTGCTCCTCCAGATTGGTATAGTCCATACTACAGTTTCCAGACTGCATCTTCATCGTGGTATGGAGGAGGCACACGATGTTACTACAATTACTGGGGAAGTTTGTCCTATGGAGAGAAAGAGAGATACACACCAACCCCATGGCAATATGAGAACAGTTGGTTGAGATGGTGGAACCCTTACTACTACTACAATATCTATTATAACAACTACTTTCTACCACAGTTACAGATACAACGGAATCAATATAAAGGTAATAATAGTATGCAGGGGCGTAGCTAGAAGTGACTGGGCCCCACAGCAAATTTCTGTATTGGGCCCCCCCACGAGGGCTCCAAGACCCCCCTCCCCCGCACTTCGCAACTAGTCATGATCTACCAGGCTGCCACGCCATCCTTTTCCTATGATATATATATATATATGTATATATTAGGGTTGCCTCGGGTATCGATAATTCGATATTGAATCGATACTTTTATACCAGTATCGATTCGGTACCGGAATTTCCTATTTTGCGATACTAAAATAAAAAATTCTCTTACCTGTCCTGCGCCGCGGCTCCGCTCCGGGTCCGGCGTTCCTCTTCTTCTCCGGGCCCGCGCTGCACTGTCCTGACCGTGTGTACAGCATCAGGACGCAGTGTGCGCACTCTGACCTGACGCTGCACGCAGTCAGGGGACAGTGCAGCGCCGGGAAGAGAAGAAGAGGAGCGCTAGACCCGGAGCGGAGCCGCGGCGCAGGACAGGTAAGAGATTTTTTTATTTTATTTTGATGGGGGCACAGAGGGCTGATCTGAGGTTGATGGGGGCACGGTGGGCTGATGTTAGGTCTGATTGGGGCAAAGTGGGCTGATCTGAGGTTGATGGGGGCACAGTGGGCTGATCTGAGGTCTTATGGGGCACAGTGGGCTAATCTGAGGTTGATGGGTGCACAGTGGGCTGATGTTAGGTCTGATGAGGGCATAGTGGGCTGATGTTAGGTCTGATGGGGGCACAGTGGGCTGATCTGAGGTCTGATGGGGGCACGGTGGGCTGATGTGAGGTCTGATGGGGGCACGGTGGGCTGATCTGAGGTTGATGGGGGCACAGTGGGCTGATGTGAGGTCTGATGGGGGTACAGTGGGGGCTGATATTAGGTCTGATGGGGGCACAGTGGGCTGAGCTGAGGTCTATGGGGCACAGTGGGCTAATCTGAGGTGATGGGGGCACAGTGGGCTGATGTTAGGTCTGATGGGGGCACAGTGGGCTGATGGTGATAGGGGGCACAGTGTCTGATGGGGGCACGGTGGGCTGATGTTGAGGTCTGATGGGGGCTGATGGTGGGCTGATGTGGCTGAGGTCTGATGGGGGACGTGGGCTGATTCTGAGGTCTGATGGGGGCACTGGGATCTGATGGGCGGCATGGTGATGGCTTGATGGTCTGATGGGGCATGGTGGGCTGATCTGAGCTGGATGGGGGCACAGTGGGTGATGTGAGGTCTGATGGGGGCTGGGGCTGATGTCTGATGGGGGCTGGCTGAGGGTCTGTGATGGGGGCACAGTGGGCTGATGTTGGTTGATGGGGGCACAGTGGGCTGATCTGAGGTCTGATGGGCACGGTGGGCTGATGCTGAGGTTGATGGGGGCACAGTGGGCTAATCTGAGGTTCTGATGGGGGCACGGTGGGCTGATGTTGAGGTCTGATGGGGGACAGTGGGCTATCTGAGGTCTGATGGGGGCACGGTGGGCTGATCTGTGGGTCATGGGGCTGAGGTCTGAGGGGCCAGGGGGGGTGGCTGCTTGAATGGTTACTGAGGTCTGATGGGGGACGTGGCTATCTGAGGTGATGGGGGCACGGGGCTGAGTCTGATTGGGGTGGGTGTTGGGCTGATGAGGGGCACAGTGGCTGCTGATGGGGGCATTGTGGTCTGATCTGGTCTGGGGGGCACGGTGGGCTGATCTGTGAGGTCTGATGGGGGCACAGTGGGCTGATCTGAGGTCTGATGGGGGCACGGTGGGCTGATCTGAGGTCTGATGGGGGCACAGGTGGGCTGATCTGAGGTCTGATGGGGCCAGTGGGCTGATCTGATGGGGGGCACAGTGGGCTGATCTGAGGTCTGATGGGGGCACGGTGGGCTGATCTGAGTCTGATGGGGCACGGTGGGCTGATCTGAGGTTGATGTGGGCACAGTGGGCTGATGTGAGGTCTGATGGGGGCACAGTGGGCTGATCTTAGGTCTGATGGGGGCACAGTGGGCTGATCTGAGGTCTTATGGGGCACAGTGGGCTAATTTGAGGTTGATGGGGGCACAGTGAGCTGGTGTTAGGTCTGATGGGGGCACAGTGGGCTGATGTTAGGTCTGATGGGGGCAACAGTGGGCTGATCTGAGGTCTGATGGGGCACGGTGGGCTGATCTGAGGTCTGATGGGGCACGGTGGGCTGATCTGAGGTCTGATGGGGGCACAGTGGGCTGATCTGAGGTCTGATGGGGGCACGGTGGGCTGATCTGAGGTCTGATGGGGGCACGGTGGGCTGATCTGAGGTCTGATGGGGGCACGGTGGGCTGATCTGAGGTTGATGGGGGCACAGTGGGCTGCATGTTAGGTCTGATGGGGGCACGGTGGGCTGATGTTAGGTCTGATGGGGGCACAGTGTGCTGATCTGAGGTCTGATGGGGCACAGTGGGCTGATCTGAGGTCTGATGCAGGGGCAGGGGTACAAGCAAGGTCCGTGGGGGGAGGGGTGCACAGATAAGGGCCAGGGTGGAGCACACAGGGGACAAGGGGGAAGCAGAGACGAGGGCCAGAGAAGCGCAAAGGCCTGGGGAGGGAGTGGGGCACAGATAAGGGCCCAGGGGCACAGACCAAGGGTGGGGGGGATACACAAACAAGGGCCAGGACCCAGGGGCGCAGACAGGGGCCAGGGAGGCACAGACAGTGGCCTGGGGGGGCCACAGGCCTGGGTCGCACAGACAAAGCCCAAAGGGGCGCAGATAAGGGCCAGGGGCTGCACTGAAAGGGCCAGGATGGCACACACAGGGGCTAAGGGGGCACAGACAAGGGCCAGGGAGGCACAGAAAAAGGGGGCACAAATAATGGCCAGGGGGGGGGCGCAGACAAGGGCCAGGGTGGCGAGCACAGGAACCAAGGGGGCAGAGACATGGGGCAGGGAGGCACAGACAAAGGCCAGGGGGGAAGGGGGACACAGATGAGGGCTGGGGCGCAGACAGGGGCCAGGGAGGTGTAGGTCAAGGAATGGGGGGGGGGCAAATAGGGCCAGTGCAGCGTGTCAGTGAAGGTTTATGATTATTTAATACAGTTTTTCAGGCCAGGCCGGGCCTCTTCACATACAGTGCTGTCACACTAGTTAGATGCTCCACCATCAGGCCGAGAGGGGTGCAGATAAGGGCCAGGGTCAGGGTAGCACACATAAAGGTCAGGGGCTGCGCTGACAAGGGGGGCACAGGCAGTGGGCACAGAGTCACATTAATACCTGAGAAGTCCAGTCACTGTGCGCTGCTGTGCAGCTGCCCTGCTGTTCCTCTTCCTTGGCGCGCTCTGCTTCTCAAACTGCCCTTGTCCTGTGGTGAGGAGGAACTTGGTGGGCGGGCCTATCCGGAACAGCGTGCTGCCAGCTTATACTGGCATGTCTCTTATGTCTTTCACTGTAAGTCGATTCCTGGGTGGGTGGGCAGTTTGCTAGCAGCAGGGATGGCATTATGGTTCGCTGATGTAGCAGGCGCGGGCCCCCTAGCACAGCACTGTATATGAAGGGGCCCGGCCTGGCCTTAAAAACTGTATTAAATAATTATAAAACTTCACTGATATGCTGTCGGGCGCTGGGCCCCTTGTCAGCCCGGGCCCCGAAGCAGCCGCTTCCCCTGCTTCCCCTCTAGTTACGCCACTGATAGTATGATACTCATTGATGATATGCAGTTTAATACGGTTCTAGGTTTTTGGCAGATCATCTGGTTTAGTCTTTCGCTTGCCGTCTCAGTGGAAAATATTACCATCATATTACATTTATCTTGTCCCTACAGAACTTGAAGTTGATCCTTACAATAACTGCTGCAGGTACTCCGGCTCTTCATCTCTATGTTCCTTGTATCAACAGAGAAGACCTTCTGATTTCTGCTTTGGATATATTCCACCAAGGTTTGGTAAGCATAAGCAGCTTGAGGCTCCCTAGCTGTAATTTCATGTTTTTTTTTAACCTTTTTAAAGAGTTAAACTCAATACATATTGTTCTATTTTAGGCTTTTTCTTTGGTGACCCCCATATCAGCACATTAGATGGAGTAAAATATACTTTTAATGGCTTGGGAGAGTTCATTTTGACCAATATTAAAGATGAGAATGGTACAGTTATCTTCAGGCTTCAAGGGCGTACTGCTAGGGCTGGCAATGACACGCAGGCAACCAACTTTGTGGGACTGGCCGCCATAATTCAAAATGGGACAACGGTAAAGTTTTATATGTATCCACTTGCACTGTATTCGCATTATATATGCTGAAAATCGCAATGACTGACTCATTCTGCAAAATTCACTGGTCTCTTCATATAGATTGAGTGGATACTTCAGGGAATCAATACAACTATTGTGAAACTCAATGGCACAGAATTTACTTTACCAGGTAAGATAATAGATGTTATTTGAAGAATCTTATTTAACCCCTTCGCTACCAGTGCTGTACATGTACTGCACTGGATCGATGGCCAAACATGCCTCCTGCTCGTCATGGTCGGCAGGCCTCCGCTGTTTCAAACAGCAGAGACCTGTGGCTAATGACCGCGACCAGCAATAATGGCAATCACGGTCATTAAAGCCTTTAGATGCCATGATCAAGTGAGATCACAGCATTTAAAAAGTGAAAAACCTGGAAGTTCGCACTTCTGGGCTTCTTACAAGCATCCTCTTTGACCAATGAGCATTCAGGTAATTGAATTCAATACCCTGGGTCTCTCTGAAGAGAACTAGGGTATTAAAGCTGCAATTCTTAAGAAATTAGCAACTTTGTACAAATAATGGGTCTAAAAGAACCCTGATTGTTCAGAAATTTTTTAAAAATGCTTTTATAGGCTCAAATGCCAGCATTAAAATCATAAAAAAGTGAAAAAAACAACTGTTAAAAACATATAAAAATTAAAAAATAATGGTTTTAATTGCCTTCTTTTCCATAGAATAAAAAATAAATATATAAACAAAAAATGTAAACATCACGGGCATCACCACGTTCAAAAATGGCCGTACTTTCTAATATATAAAGCTGAGTGTATGTGTGTATGTATGTCCGCTAAAGGAATCCGCACCATCGCAGCTACAATCACGAAATTTGGCACACAGGTACATCAGGTGCCTGGGA
The DNA here is from genome assembly GCA_900303285.1 of Rhinella marina. NCBI lineage: Eukaryota > Metazoa > Chordata > Amphibia > Anura > Bufonidae > Rhinella > Rhinella marina. The sequence continues at coordinate 319,301 of ONZH01020345.1, forward strand.
AGGTTTTAGAATGGGTCGCAGCTGTCCAGGATGTACCGTTCCTGAGATATTCCCAAAAAATGCATTAGCCAATAGAAACCTTGTCACATGACCCTTATTAGCCAATAGAAGATCGCAGGCAGTTAGTCTCCACACACACAGACTGATTCACACCAGGTTTCCATAACAACTGAGCCATTTTCCTTTACTGCTGTAGGTATGTTTTAAAGGAGCAGAGCGCTGTAGATTACACTGTTAAAGGGGTATTCCGGTTACCTTATGTTTTAGACTAATTCATCATCAATCATTACCTAATAAAATGTAAATTTCACATATTTACCGTTCAGTAGTAGCAAAAGATGTTTTCTTCCACTGCTACCCTCTGTGTTTCCTCATAAATTACCATGGCATTGACCTGTAATTCAGGCCACCCTCAAAAGAAGGACTTAAAAACCCCTCCACCAGGTCTCACTCCCCTAACTCGGTCAGGCCACGCCCCCTTCCGCCCGACAGGGATTGAAAAAATGAAAGTAAAAATCAACTTCTGTCAGCTGCAGGGGTGGGAGGGAGGGTGACTTTCTCCCTGCAACTCATGCTCAGACAGCACAGTGCTGCTGTCTGAGAGTGAGCTGTTTAAAAGGACATTCCTGTGTCTGTCCAGGCCCTGCACATGACGGAGAACAGGGAGTCTGAAAGCAGGACTGTCCAGCCTAAAACCGGACCTCTGGCCACCCTAGGGGCAAGCTGCTGTTAGGGTGGCCAGACGTCCGGTTTTAGGCTGGACAGTCCAGTTTTCTGGCTACCCGTCCTCCGTCTGGAGGAGTGCCTGGATGAATGCAGGGATGTCCACCCTTTCAGTAGCTCACGCTCAGACAGCCTCTCTTCTGTGTCTTCACGGAGCCACAGGGCGTGGCCTCATGTTTATGGGCTTGACTTCATGGGGACCGGGGGCGTGGCTTCATGTTTGGGGGCATGGGCGGTGAGGTCCGGCTTTCTGGGGTGAAGACAGTGGCCACCCTAGCTGCTGGGGAGGTCACAGTTAAAGGGGAGGGCGCAGTGGACGTTACTGTTAATGGGCAGGCTGCTGTGGAGGTCACTGTTAAAGGGGCGGGCACTGTAGAGGTCACTCTCGATATCTTTTAACGACACACACACAAACATTAAATGAGATAGATGAAATATACCCGGGGCGAAGCCAGGTCCTTCTGCTAGTCAAGATATAAAAATGTTTTTCCATTATGGCAAAAGGCGTAACAAAAAAAGGGCCAAAATGGCCAATTTGCCATTTATTCATTGCTTCGTCAATGGTATCAATAAAAACTACAGATTATCCTACAAAAAATGAGCCCGACACAGCTCAGTAGATACAACTGTAAAAAAGTGTTGAGGGTCAGATTACTTTTTTCAAAGTTTTAATTTATTTATTATTTACACTATTTAGACATAAAAAAACCTATATATATATATATATATATATATATATATATATATATATATGGTATTATTGTAATCGTACTGACCAAGACAATGAAGGGTACAGCTCAGTTTGCTGTGGGAACAAAACCCGTAAAATGGTGGAGGAAGTGGGTTTTTTATTTTTTTTTTCAATTCTACCCCATTTGGAATTTGTTTCTTGCTTCCTACTACATTGTATGTCATATTAAATGGTGGCAGTAGAAAGTACAACTTGTCCCGCAAACAGTAAGCCCCAAACAGCTATGTGAACAGAAAAATAAAAAAGTTATGGCTACAGGTAGATAGGGAAGAAAAATGAAAACACAAAAATGAAAAAACCTATCCTATGGGTTAGATTTGCACATTTTCAAAAAAAATTCCACCAAATAATTTAAATAAAATAATACAAACTTAGTACCAAATACACTAAAATTTCATCATATTGTCAATATCTTTGGACTTGAATGAAACATGATTCAAGATTTTAGATTCAGGACAACTGATTCCTTGATGCCCTATATCAGGGATGGCCAACCTGAGGCTCTCCAGCTGTTGTAAAACTACAACTCCCAGCATGCCCGGACTGCCTTCAGCTATCAGCCTACAGCAGGGCATGGTGGGAATTGTAGTTTTACAACAGCTGGAGAGCCGCAGGTTGGCCATGCTTGCCCTATATCTTTAGAAGCAATATTTAGCTAAAAAATATTGAAGACTAGTTACAAGTGCCATAATGAATTACGAAAGGCATAATGTACATCTTGTATGTAATTCCTGTTTTGTGTATACCTGGTTAATATATTCTAATTTAACTCTTTCAAGACAACTCTACCTATGTAACCCAAATAACACTGGAGAAGACAGACAAAGATGAAATACAAGCCTCATTCGATGGTGGGATATCAGTTACAGTTTGGGCTGATCAGGGAGCTCTGAGCTTTACCACAATGTTAGATATTTCATACAAGAATAAAACAGAAGGCCTCTTGGGTAAGATCCAGTCTCCTTCCAGTTCTTCAACTGCTAGACTGTATTTATATGTTATCATTGATCATGTACACCTTAGTTTATAGGTATAATTGTAAGCAACAAAATGATCATTTTTATGTAAAAATTTTACAGGGATCTTCAATGATGATAAGACTGATGATCTGATGGCAGCTAATGGCACCAAACTAGAATTTAATGGTGTGAAACTTCCCAATGATTCCCTCATCTTTGAAATTGGAATGACATGTAAGTGGTTAGTTCAATAAAATTTGGTATAGTGTTCCTAAAGAGGAGCTATCAGGTCTGATGTGAGTCAGTTCACCTGTTTCGGAGTTTTGTGAATTAGATATCTGATTCGCTGGTCCACGGAATAGAACACTGATGCCTGAAGTTGCAAAAAGACTGTCCATATGGCATACATTTGGGGAAATTATCAAAACGTTTTTGCGTCTCTAATTATGAATTACTTTATTTCACAGGGAAAACTACACCTTTGGACAGCATCTTCATCTACAATGAAACAATTGGGGAATCCTGGTACACCTACAACAATAACACATTTGTTCCAAAATTTTATGATGAGCTTCTCTTGACTAGTAGCAGTGAAACCATCCAGAAAGCAAATCAAACATGTCAAGGAAATGATGAGTGTATTTTTGATATCCTGAGCACTGGAAATGATGCTTTAGGGACAGCTACCCTTAACAGTCTCAATGCAGCCATTGAACAAAGCAGCACAATGAGTAAGAAACATTCTTTACTCTGTTTCATATGATTTCATTAATTTTATACACAGATGTGTCCTTCGTTAATCCTCATGGCTCAGCATATCTGGAGATGTGGCACAACGATATTGTGTCATGAGATGTCTTAGATATGTGTCTACTTACACCCAACGATTAGTTGCTTTGTGTATTGCAGTCCATCAAGAGTTTGCTAGTATGTTTCTATATAGATTTTTTCATGAGAATGTACAGTCTACAACCAAATTCATGCTAATATAGGAGTGGCCACAATTCCAAGAATATTCAGCATTGGCCATTCTAAATATACTTATGAAGTCCTTTAACATACAATGCAATCGTCTAGATGAACAAACTGTCAACATAGTCAGAATCTATACTTGCAGTTAATTAATGGTACAACTTTTCTCTACAGATAACTTTCCTCCAAATGTTACTGGACCCACCACTATCCACACCAAGCTTTTTGAGCCAATAACAGTGTATTACACAGCCACTGATGATAACAATGATACTGTGATCTTCTCTTTGGAGACAGACTCCTCTGACATCAATATAACAGGTGAATCTATGTCAGGTAGTACAGATGGTTATATGGGTTCAGCTGCCTTTTCAGTAAAAGTATCCAGTTCCGCCTAATCATTTGCTGTGATCACTGATATATAAAGCACATCCTCTCATCTACCATAATAGTAGTAGTAATAATCTATTTTCTTTGTAAATATGCTTTATTCTTCTTTACTTCTGTACAGCTACTGGGATGTTGGTATGGTACCCCACCAGTTCAGCCCCAATTAATGCCACCGTAATTGCCAATGATTCTAAAGTCACCACTGCAGTGCTTCTAACTCTGGTGCTCTGCAACTGTACCAACAATGGCAGTTGTCTCTATGATAGTGTCACCAGTGCAGCAAATGAGACCACAACTTTCCGGGTAAGCTATCATATTCAATTATATCAATCATGTTTTACAAGAATGGAAAGCATATTTAATGATTTGTATAATTTACATACGTATCTATCTCACAATGCAGGTGGCTGGATGTAACTGTTCTGCCGCATGGACTGGGACTTTCTGTGAAGAGGACTTTAATGCTTGTGCAGGAAACACATGTTTTAACAGCAGTAGTTGTATAGATCACAAAGCACCTCAGGAAGGATTTGAGTGTGGTCCATGTCCTCCTTTTCTAACGGGAGATGGAATAATCTGCACAGGTCAGTACATGATTCACCTTTCTTTTTTTTAAAGGATTTTAGAAAATATAATTCTGGCCATTCGGCTGTTATCATTCAGTGAGGATAGAAAAGTGTTTAAGCTTGGAGACATGGTATGCTTTCAGCAGGATTGCATTGCTTTAAAATGTCTTTAAAACACATAAAAATCTATCAACTTTGTTACTTTTAACTGTATAATCAGATTATAGATCATCTCCCGAATCATTAGTGCATTGCCTGTAAGAGTTTTTTCTGGCAAATAGTTTCAGTTTCACATGCTTTGACAGACTCAAAGCTTTCTTTTTGGATGCTGTCTGGCACTGTGTAGTCAGTTTCTAAGGAGACCGCAAGAATAATTATCTGAAAAAATGTTAACCAGTTAGCTCCTTAGGACATATGTGTGTGGGGTACTTGGTGTCCAAGAGATTTGCCTATATTTATAGATACTGTATTTCTTAAAAATGTAAAACAAAAAAAACTTTAACCTGGAGATGGAATCTGAACTGTTACAGAGCAAGTTTTTTTTAGATCCAAATTAAAGGGCTTTTCAGCTGAGATAATTTAGTTTTGAATGAAAGGTGACAGCAAGGGTTAAAAATAAAAAAATAAGCTATACTTACTGTACCAATTCCCTGCAGCTGCTGTTTCGATGCTGCTTCGGTCCTGTTACTCTCGGACTCCTTCTTGACCCGATCTTATTACACAGGAACTTGGAAGGTCTGCTCAGCTATTTTCCCAGAAAACACCTTAAAGGAGTTATGTCTTTTTTGATATATCACAAAGATATACCATCAAAGTTACAGGTCCCACCAGGCCGCACATGGCCATCTTCTCCTCACAGCTATGGGATTTCTGAAAATAGTTGAGCGCTAGCAGAGATATTTAGAGCAGTCCCATTGCGGTGACTGGAGCGGTGGCTGGGCTTGCACAGCGCTCTCTCGTTTTATCTCTGCGGGACTTCAAAAAATAGCTGTGAGATGTTCGCTCTGTGTAATAATAATGTTGAGTTTTCACCCTTTTAGAGTCCCTAAACACACTTATTTATTTCCAGATATCGATGAATGTTATCTCAACACATCAACTTGTCAGCAAATATGTAATAATTACGTGGGTGGATACAACTGCAGCTGCAATGAAGGCTATGAAGTGGATGAAAACAACAGCTCTCTGTGTGTCGGTAATGCCCTGTGCTCCATTCTGTCTTTCCATTATACACTGATTTACATGGTTGCTAAAGGTAGTTTTTGTAGAACAAGAGTTGCTAAAATATGTCAAAAATCTTCCAAGATTTTTTTTTACTGATGCCTATGGATAGGTCATCAGTATGTGATCGGTGGGAGTCCGACACCCGGGACCCCGCCAATCAGCTGTTTTGAGAAGGCATTGGCGCTTTTGTTAGCGCTGCTGCCTTCTCAAAGCTTACCTAGCACATCGCCATTGTTGTATAGTGGCTGTGCTTGGTATCACACCTCAGCCCCTCTTGAATGAGGCTGAGCTGCTCCTAGGCCACGTAATCAATGAATATGTAGTAACTGGCCTAGGACCAGCAGAGAGAAAGCCATGGCACTCACAGGAGTGCCGCTGTCTTCTCAAACAGCTGAGATCCTGGGCGGTCCTGGGTTTCAGACCCACAGTTATCACATTCTGATGACCTATCCAGAAGATCAGTAAAAAAATATCTCAGAAAACTCCTTTAACTGAGAGAAACCTATAAAACTATTGTTTTCTCTGCTTTTCCACAGACACTGATGAGTGCACCAATGGTACCAACCAATGTGTTGCCAACAGCAACTGTAAAAACCTTCCTGGAAATTATACCTGTGAATGTTCACCTGGATATGAAGGAGACCCATTAGTATTCTGTGTTGGTAAGTCTTACTGAAAAAATGCTAAAAGTTGTCTAACCATATATACTTCACTTCATAAATTCTATCAATCTGTAATATTTATAATCTTTCTACCAACGTTAGCCAAGGTCAGGTCTGCTCAAGATGTCAAGGCTGTAAGTCTAATATTTCTCACATTTAAATGCATTGCTTAGGCTGTATTGTCTTTACATGGCCGTGCCATACATTGACCTCAGTGAATCAGTATTCATTATTTTATAGAATCCACTAATTTAATACCCATATTTCTGACAGATATCAATGAATGTGCCACTAACACGTACATCTGTCCTAATGAATCAATCTGTGTAAATACCAATGGATCGTATACATGCCAGTGTCTGGAAGGATATGGTGGAGAAAACTGTTCAGGTAAGAGTTAGACAAATACAGAAAGTTGGCATTTCATCGGCATTCCCCAGTATATATTTTCCATCCAATGTTCACTCTACTCACCTGTCTGTATACTATAGTATATGGATTGTTACTCAGAATATCAAATCTCCTATGCCAGTTGTGTCCCTTCTTTAGGAATTTACGACATGATAAATGTAAAACATGACAGTCAGACATCATATAGAACATGACAACCTCTTTCTAACAAAGCTAGAACCAGCCCTGTACCTCACGTGGACCCAGAGATCTCCACATTAATTGCTCCAATCACTCTGCTAAATTATCTTCAGGCTGGTCATAGATATGGCTGGTGGAAGCTGAAGGATGGGACTGAGTATATAAACCCATCTCAGTGAGGTACAATCTACATGTGGTGCTATACAGATGACTCAGTGGTGATACTAAATGTTTAATTACATGTAATTATAAAACTATTCAGATCCAGGGGCTGGTTTATTAAATGTAGACAATTTTCCTGGGAAGACCCCGTTAACTTTCTTCTTGAACCCTGATAGTATTATCTCATTATTATATTAGGGTAATGACAATTACCAGGCTGTGACAACATCTTGTATATTTTCTGAGGGTGGTTGTCAGAAGCCGCACAGCTGTTATGGTGTTAGCTCACCAGGTTTTTTCTGTTCCCCACTGCAGATATAGATGAATGCCTGGATAATAACACATGCCCTTTGCATTCACACTGTACCAACATGCCTGGCTCGTACCTATGTGATTGTCATCAAGGGTACGGTGGTGACCACTGCACAGACATTGATGAGTGTTCAGCGACAAACAACTGCAGTTTTTGGGCGGACTGTCACAACACTGAAGGCTCCTACGACTGTACCTGCAGGAATGGTTACTCTGGTAATGGGACGGATTGTGAGGGTGAGTTACTTCACATAATAGACCTGTGATCGCACATATCTGCATTTTTAGTTTTACAGCTGGGTGAGCAATCTGTGCTAACCTTCTTCACAATGATTCCCTGTCTCATGCTTCCCTCCAGCTTCTTTAACGTGCCTACCATATCTCACAGCAATTTCATGTTCTTCATACAATTTGCAGATATCGATGAATGTCTTGTAAATGCCTCCATTTGTGGGGTAAATGGAACCTGTAACAACACGATTGGCAGCTATGAATGCTCTTGCCGTACTGGATTTATACTTGTGAATGGAACGTGTGTGGGTAAGTGCAGAGTAATGGTTAAATCATATCACATTGTAATAACGTTCTGTATCAGAAGTAAAGTTACTGCAATAGAGCATGTCTCTGTATCTCTCAATAAATGTATTTCTTCTTACTACAACTTTCAACTACGACAACTTTCCCGTTGTGTTTTTTTTATATTTACCACACCAACAAGAAAATTATGAATACACAGTACACAGTTGATATGTGAACTGGGCGCTGACCTGTTTTGCACCCTATATATAGTACAATTCCCCACCATTAAATAAATCATCAAAAATTATTAGGGAAAAGCAGTCAAACTCCTACAATAAATAACATCAAAGTTCCTAGTGCAATATATATTACACAAAGTTCATCAGAGAATACATATTGAAGAGGTTTACCAACCAGTGTGGCTCAGTCTGAGCCTTAGGGCTCATGCACACTAACGTATTTTCTTTCTCTGCCCGTTCCGTTTTTTTTGCGGATCATATGCGGAACCATTCATTTCAATGGGTCCGCAAAAAAAAAAAATGGAAGTTACTCCGTGTTCATTCCGTATTTCCGTTCTGCAAAGAAATAGAACATGTCCTGTTATTGTCCGCATTACGGACAAGGAGGTTACTGTTCTATTAGGTAGATCTGTACATCTGCTCAGCGCATGCCTCTTTGCTTTTCTTTAGCTATTAATTTACCATTTTTATATATGTCTTCTTTTCTTTCAGATATTGTAGAATGTGACCAACCAGAGTACTGCACAGGATCAGGAAGAGTGTGTATGAATACAATAGGCAGCTTTTATTGTACTTGCCAAGCAGGTTATAATGAAGTCAATGACAGCTGTATTGGTAAGAACATCTCTTTGTATGTAAAATTTCCACAGATAATATACTGCATAGTTAGATCTCACTGAACTGAATGTAATGAACACTAATGCATCTTTGCACAATATTAGGTTACCTCCAGATGCCTGCAAAAAAACAAAAACAAAACGTGTATGTGTTTGGAGCGGCCGTTCATCAGATGCTTTAGGCTCTGTTCACATCTGCCAGGGATTACTTTGAAGTTTCTTTCTGGTGATGTGTGCTTTGACATGATCATGATGTAACATCAGGTGTAACGATTATCAGTAGAATTAAGATAAAACATGTGGCATGTCAAATTACAGAGAAATCTGCTGGATTTTAACGGCAGGTCGCAAGTTACGTACTTGTGACCTTGCCATCATAGACCACAATGCAAGTCACGTGAGATTGCGGCTTGCCTACAACCTACAACCATTCTGTGATTTAGCTGTAATATAGTTGTGTGACAAATAGATGCAGACAGGTCACACAAATGTTTTTGCTTGTGCCGCTTTTCTGAGACTTGATGTCCTGCTTCAAATGTGCCAAGTAGCCCCAGCCTAAATGACAAGAGTGGCACAGCATACAGCGCTATTCTTGATGTCAAAATGAAGGAAACCTCGTTGTCCCCTATTATAATCAATACTGCCCGTCAGACATTGACCTTAGGATCTGTTGTATGACACATCTGGTACAGCGTTATTGTTTTTTGCTCTGTGTAAGCAGAGCCTCAAATAGAATATTTTAGGATGTACAACCAAAAGTTTAAAGAAAGACTTAAAGGGGTTGTGCAGGAGTTTTATATGTATGACCTATCCTCAAGATAGCTCATGAGGGTCTGACACCCGGGACCCCCGCTGATTAGGTGTTTGAAGAGGAGGTGGTATTCCATGTGAGCACCAGTTCCTCTTCATTACACTACCCGTCAATTCAGAAACTAGTGTAAATATAGGTTCTCTCTCCATTCACTTGAATAGAGCGAGTACATGAAATTACACTATGGCGCTGCTACAGGAGAGATGAAGTGTAGTGAAATGAAGAGGAAGCAGTGTTTGCATGGAGCATTGCCCCGCCAATCTCATATTGATGACCTATCCTATCAATATAAATCCCCTTTATCTCAAATAATATTTAAAAAGTTGGTAACAGCGGCATGCATATACAAAAGAACAGAACCACAATGAACATGTCACACACCTGCCAATCTGATATTGATGACCTATCCTATCAATATAAATCCCCTGCAGAAACCCTTTAAAGTGGATGTGCCAACTTTTGAAGTTCTCCCCTATCCACTGGTTTAATATAGTAACCATTTAATGAGAAATTACCATTAACCACATACTGTAGAAATATCGATAGGTCAACAATGTAATTACAGCGATATTTTAATTTGATTTATTTTGTCAGATATTAACGAGTGCATTGATCCTGGGATGAATAATTGCTCAGTTAACGCAATCTGTACTAATGTAGCCGGATCTTTTGTGTGCGCGTGTATGGTAAACTACACAGGAGACGGAGTCAACTGTACAGGTTAGTGAAAATTTCTGCTTATCTTTAATTGATGTTAATAAATTCAATGATGTTAATCAAATGAAGTTAATATATTAATTGTATGCATATTTTATATAAAGCACGCTCCGTAATAATAAACCGCAAAAAAAAAAAAAATCTGTAAAAAAATTGTATTTTTACTTTGGGCCTGCTTTTTTTCTTCTTTTCTGGTTGATGATACAATTTTGAGCAAGGGTCCATATAATATTATTGTGGGCATATTGTGGGCATATGTAGGTGTTATTACATTCCCTAATAATCCTGAACTGAAAAGTTTAGCACCAGTGGTTTACGAAATGCTGTGAGAATGTAATGATTTTTCATCTAATTTATATATATTTTTTTTATATAGTGGATGAGTGCTTGTTAAATACAACCTATTGTGAACATAAGTGCACCAGTTTCCCGGGTGGACACAATTGCAGCTGCAACGACGGCTACAAAGTGAATGCACAGAACAGCTCTAAGTGTGATGGTACAGTCTATATTTTTATACATTGATGTATTAACTATTAGCTTTTGAGATACAAATTAACAAACAGAATATAAGACACAGTTGAATGGGTTGTCCGGGTTGAGGGCCAACATACTCAGTCCTTCTGATATGAGCATGGGAGCATTTCATGTTCCAATGCTTTCCCTTGCCGTGAGCTATATTGCGCAGGGCAAGGGCTTTTTTGTTTACATTTTCAGATAGCATAATAGTGCTAAAGCCTGCCCATTAGTGCCAGTGACATCAACGGGCTCACTGCTAGGCGAAAGCCTCTGTCTAACAGACCCGGTACGTTACCGAATCCAGACTTGAACTGGCCTACAGAGGTACAGGTGAATCCCTGGTGGGCCCCTTTGCAAGAAGGCCACCAGTGTACCACCCCCTGCACAACTGCCACATAACACAGTAGACATACTGCACTACCTATAGATAAGCAGTGTACAGCACTTCAACCAGCCTAAGGCTACTTTCACACTAGCATTTTAAAATTCCGGTATTGAGTTCCGTCATAGGGGCTCAATACCGGAATAAAACGCTTCAGTTTTGTCCCCATTCATTGTCAATGGGGACAAAACTGAATTGAAGACAAAGGAATGCTCCTGAAAGCATTCCGTTCCGTCTTCAGACCAGAGAACAAACCGCAGCATGCTGCGGTTTGCTCTCTGGTCCAGGCATCCGCACCAAGACGGATCCGGAATGACCCCCAATGCAAGTCAATGGGGGTGGATCCGTCTGGTGTGACCACAATGGTAACCGGATCCGCCCTCCATTGACTTTCAATGGAGTTCATGACGGATCCGGCTACACATACACACATACAGACATAGACATACACATAAACATAAACATACACAGACATACAGTCATGGCCAAAAGTTTTGAGAATGATACAAATATTAATTTTTACAAAGTCTACTGCTTCAGTTTTTATAATGACAATTTGCATATACTCCAGAATGTTATAAAGAGTGATCAGCTTAACAGCAATTACTTGCAAAGTCAATATTTGCCTAGAAAATGAACTTTATCCCCCAAAACACATTTCAACATCATTGCAGCACTGCCTTAAAAGGACCAGCTAACATCATTTCAGTGATTGCTCCATTAACACAGGTGTGGGTGTTGATGAGGACAGGGCTGGAGATCAATCTGTCATGATTAAGTAAGAATGACACCACTGGACACTTTAAAAGGAGGCTGGTGCTTGGCATTATTGTTTCTCTTCTGTTAACCATGGTTATCTCTAAATAAACACGTGCAGTCATCATTGCACTGCACAAAAATGGCCTAACAGGGAAGAGTATCACAGCTAGAAAGATTGCACCTCAGTCAACAATCTATCGCATCATCAAGAACTTCAAGGAGAGAGTTTCCATTGTTGCCAAAAAGGCTCCAGGGCACCCAAGAAAGACCAGCAAGCGCCAGGACCGTCTCTTAAAAGTGTTTCAGCTGCGGGATCGGGCTACCAGCAGTGCAGAGCTTGCTCAGGAATGGCAGCAGGCAGGTGTGAGTGCATCTGCACGCACTGTGAGGCGGAGACTCTTGGAGCAAGGCCTGGTCTCAAGGAGGGCAGCAAAGAAGCCACTTCTCTCCAGAAAAAACATTAGGAACAGACTAATATTCTGCAAAAGGTACAGGGAGTGGACTGCTGAGGACTGGGGTAAAGTCATTTTCTCTGATGAATCCCCTTTTCGATTGTTTGGGACATCTGGAAAACAGCTTATTCGGAGAAGACGAGGTGAGCGCTACCACCAGTCTTGTCTCATGCCAACTGTAAAGCATCCTGAAACCATTCATGTGTGGGGTTGCTTCTCAGCCAAGGGAATTGGCTCTCTCACAGTCTTGCCTAAAAACACAGCCATGAATAAAGAATGGTACCAGAATGTCCTCCGAGAGCAACTTCTCCCAACCGTCCAAGAGCAGTTTGGCGATCAACAATGCCTTTTCCAGCATGATGGAGCACCTTGCCATAAAGCAAAGGTGATAACTAAATGGCTCAGGGAACAAAACATAGAGATTTTGGGTCCATGGCCTGGAAACTCCCCAGATCTTAATCCCATTGAGAACTTGTGGTCAATCATCAAGAGACGGGTGGACAAACAAAAACCTACAAATTCTGACAAAATGCAAGCATTGATTGTGCAAGAATGGACTGCTATCAGTCAGGATTTGGTCCAGAAGTTGATTGAGAGCATGCCAGGGAGAATTGCAGAGGTTCTGAAGAAGGGTCAACACTGCAAATATTGACTTGCTGCATTAACTCATTCTAACTGTCAATATAAGCTTTTGTTACTCATAATATGATTGAAATTATATTTCTGTATGTGATAAAAACATCTGACAAACACACATAAAAACCAGAGGGCAGCAGATCATGTGAAAATATAATATTTGTGTCATTCTCAAAACTTTTGGCCATGACTGTATACACATACAAATACACATACATACTTACATGCACCCCGGCAGGTCTTCAGAGCGTCGGAGGGACAGGACGGCGCGCACAGGTGACGATCCCACCAGGCGCCCAGCAGATCATCATGATCAAAAAACATCATCATGATCAAAAAACGAACAGAATTCCAGATGTTGATTAATAAATAACTAGTATAAAGATTATATAATCTAAGTAAACATAATGGTCAGACAGCTTCAAAGATAAAGTGAATAATTAACTGGACTTGGCATATTTTGAATCATGTAATATCTACCTTTAGACATGATTATAATCAAAATAAAAAGGTACAAAAATATATACAAAAAAAATAGATATAAACAAATAGGTACAAAAAAATAGATACACAAAAATATATAATATAAATAAATACAATTGCTTAAATTCATGAAGACATTATCCTTCCTTATGTATCAATTAATGGAGAGTTCATAGGTAATTGGTTCATTCTTGTAAGGGAACGTGCCTGTATCGTATATGGATGGTTATGGATAAATCACACAGTTGGCAATAAACTATTATAATATGACATTACAATATAGCATCTAATACATCATTGACATGCATGCATCTGAAGAGTAACAATACTAGTACCGGGTCCCATGAAATAACAGAGAATAGGAACTCACCAAGTTACCATAGAAAGGTATAAGTACTGCAAAGACCAGAGCTATGGAGAAGGAATAGGCTGGTGTGTGGTCAAGAGGTGCCAGGTTTAAATAACAGAGAGCCGGAAATGGTTTGTCCGGACCGTAAGTAGCATACATTCCCGGGTGGAACGGATCAAAAATATGTTTAAAAAATGTGTATTGAAAGAATCGTTATGGAGCAATGTTGAGCTTGGAAATATCTATAACAGTAGCCATGGTCATAATGAATAAATAGGGATGAGGGTATAGTAGAGAAAAGGTAGAACATCGCATTAGAAGGAAAACAAAATGGCGGTGCGTCCCTAAGTGGAACACACTGTATATGAGCATTGGGATCAATGTGATTGCCTTGAATGTTGAAAGTTACAATGCCGTAAAATTTATAACATAAAAACGCATGGGAGTATTGCAGTTTTTCCCATCTCCCTCCCAGAAAGAGTTAATAAAAGTTAATCAGAAAGTCATATGTACCCCAAAATGGTGCCATTAAAACCTACAACTTTTGCCGCAAAAAAACAAGCCCTCATACAGCTATATAGATGAAAAAAGTTATAGCTCTTGGAACGCGGCGATGTAAAAAGGAAGAAAAACGCTTGGTCAGTAAGGCCCAAAACAGGCTGGTCACTAAGGGGTTAAGATGGCAAGCAGGGGCGTACCTAGAAATCATTGGGCCCCATAGCAAGAATCTGATTTGAGCCCCCTAACTCCATCCACTACCCACCCTTGGCCCATCCCACCACCTGCCCTGGCTCCTCCCCTGCCACACCCCCGTTGTATGCCTACTGATCCATAGAATGAAGGGCACAGGTCAGTTTTGCCACAAAGGGAACGCCATTGGAACAAAACCCAGAAACCTGTGGAGGAATTGCGTTTTTTTTTCCAATTCCACCCCATTTGGATTTTTTTGCCCGCTTCCCACTACATTGTATGCCATATTAAATGGTGGCATTAGAAAATACAACTTGTCCTGCAAAAAATAAGCCCTTATATGGATATGTGAATGGAAAAATAAAAAAAGTTATAGCTTAAAGAAGAACTCCCGCAAAAATTTTTATTCTCTGACCTGTTAGAAAGGTGCATGATATAATCTGTAGTGATTGTCATTTTCTTATCAGTGACTGTTTGTGAGTAAAAACCTTTCTTCTTATTGTAGCTGGGTCATGTGACCAACTCCCTGACCTCCAACTGACCCAGGGCAGAAAGCCAGTAACTGCTCTATTCATTCCTATGGGAGCCTCACTTTCAGTCTCATAGGAATACATAGAGAATTAGACTTCCTGTCCACACATAAGTCTATGTGTGAGTTGGTGGGTCTAATTGCTGGTCACATGACACAGATAAGAAACTTCAGGATGATATAAGTCAAAAATTCAGACACTGGTAAGAAAATGACATTCACTACAGATTACATCATGTACATTTCTAGCAGGACATGGAATAAAATTTTTGTCAGGAGTTCTTCTTTAAGAAAGATAGGGAAGAAAAATGATAATGCAAAAATGAAAAAACCTCCGGTATCCTAAGGGTTAAAGGGCTTACCTAACCCCTATTATGCTATTATGCCGCCTAAAATGCCCGGCCACTGCATACAGGTAATACTTATGCTCGGGGTGTGTGCAGCCAATAGCAGGCTTTGAAGGAAATGAGCCTCCCTAGTGTCACCCGTGATACTAAGGAGGCTCGTTCTCATCGTGGCCTGCTATTGACTGCCCCCACATCTCCAGATGTTTTCATTCAAGTGACTGGGGGGATGCAGTGGCGGCCGTGTGGGGATCAGCGACGGGGGCTAAGTATTATCTGTATGAGGTGCCCAGGCCTTTTGGGGGGCATTATAGGGGTTGGATAACCCCTTTAACACCTTGCTGCTAATGGTTAGTTTATAAACCAAAAAAGGAGATCCGCAAAAAGTCCAAGAGGATATCCAAAGATGGCCTATACCATACATATGTGAAATTACACATTATAATCACAAAGCCAAAACAGCCTATGGCAATAAAATTAACAAACAACCACCTACAAAACTAACCATTAACAACCACCTACAAAAAATGCCAGACCTCTGCCAATGTTCAAAAAATATATATAAATATTTTATTTTATTAATTTACAATTACATGACATAGTAAAAACATGTGCAGGAAAGAGGCGGCATCAGTGGAAGTGACCACAACAAGGGAAAACCATATTTTTTGAACATTGGCAGCGGTCTGGCATTTTTTTTTGTAGGTGGTTGTTAATGGTTAGTTTACCATGAGAAAATATAGCCATTTATCATGAATAATGACTTTAGAGTATAAGTTGATATTGCTGTCATAACGTGCAAGAAATAAAGACGTGAACATCAAACACGAAAAATATGGGCTATTACACGTATACACCAATAATGTTGTTAAACCTTGCACACACCAGTAACTTCACCATATAGTGCTTCTCCCATGCACAAATAATACCATAATATGCTATACAGATAAATAATTCTGTTTATACAATATACACAGATAAAGCCACTGTATCCTGTACATATACTGTACACAGTGGGACAGGGCAGCTATTAACAATTTTTTGTTCCATTATTACCACTGAGTCAGTGCCACTAGACACTGTTAGAGGACGCAGATGTCAGGGAAACTGTAGTGGGTGGGAGGTTAGAAGCTGCTAGAGGCTCTATGAGGGGACTGAACATGAAAGACAAAAGGTGATGGAGATCTGTTATTAGAGGGAGGATAGCAGCAGCTGGCATGGGCACTTTTATAAGAAAGGGGAAAGAAACAGGTAGCATGGAGTCTGTTAGATCAGGGGGCAGAAGTTGCGAAGGGCTTTGTGCTAAGGGATTGGGCACATCAAATCCAATAGGTGATAGGGCCTCAGTTACTGGTGGATGGAGAGAAACAGATTGTAGGACAGAGGTTCCATGGGCTTTGTGAGTGGTTGATGGTGACAAGGAATACTAAAGGTGGCAGGGGCTCTGTTATGAGAAGGGGACACAGAAATTGGTATACAACTGCCGCAACCGCGACAGGGAGGCTCGTGACATCAGCGGTGCCTGCTGCCTTTGTGTACACAATGCGGGGACAGTGGAGGTTCGGAGGGGGGCCCTGACTGAGCATAGGAGCAGGGCCAGGACGGAACGGAGGACAACTGTGCGGGCCGCCTCAATGCCCGATAAACTGACTCAGTCTGCAGATGTAGGGGGTGCAGCCTTGCATGCACTCTGGGCCCCCCTGTCAAAAGGGCCCCATAGCAGCTGTGTGGTCTGCCTATATTGGCGGTACACCATTGATGGCAATGCTATCCTTAGGATAGTCCACCAGTGTTTGATCAGTGAATGGGAAGAGATGGAGTACCAGGTACAGCTGCTCATATGAATCAGTAGATTGTAAAATGAATGGGAGAGAGAAAGCGAGTGAATGGCAATCATTTATCAAAGACCGGCGTTTTACGACAGTCTTTGATATCCACTGTGCTGCAGAAGGATGCACCTAATTTATGAAAAGGTGCATGCCTCATCATAAATTAGGCACATCCTCCGCCAGTATATGTGTCTTGATTGAAATGTACTCCAACCCCTGAGGCGCCTCTACATAACTCCAGTGGTTCCATTGCCAGCTATAGGGTATAGTAATAAAATAAATAAATGAACCCTCTAAAGTTATGACAGCTGCAACACGAATGGAGGACATGTTACTGGTCCTTAAGGAAAAAATTAATGTCACATAGCGGTTAAAAATGCAATAGTCATCAATATCAGATTGGAGGGGGTCCGACCCCTGTCGATCAGCTGTATGAAGAGAAGGCACACTGAGGATAAGTCATCAATATCAAAAGCTGGAAAACCCCATTAAAAAGCTGACCTTTATTTGGACTAAACTGTGTGCAGAACATTACTAACCCTAGCCACCCAGTTTAATTATTACATTAGCATTATTTAGCAGAATTATTACTTCACCCAGCCAAGGTACCTTCAGTGCTGTAAACAATACTAGAAATGTATCAACAGATATTGGAAGATAGTATATAATTAGTATAGACCAGGGTCGTATCTACAACTGACTGGGCCCCACAGCAAATATCCTACAGGGCTCCCTCTTCCCCCCCTCTGATATTGATACCTATCCTAAGGACAAGTCATCAATAGTAAAAAGCTTTCAACAAGTATCAGTGCACAGTCCACACACACTACTACCCATATCCAGATATCTCCTATATACAGAATAAGCAGATTGCAGATGGCATAGATACACAAACACTCACATAATAACACACACGCACATACATACGCATATATACATACACACACAAACACAGATATATATATAATAGAAAATCCAGCGGCACAGTTAATAGTTGCAATGTGGGTGCAAGAATCCTCCAGGAAAACAGGTTATTGAATCCTCTTTAGATAAATCCACTGAAAATGAGGCAGCACTCCAACTAAAGATGAATGGGTGAAGACCCTTTTATTACCCCTGGCAACATTTCAGCCCAACACAATGAGGCCTTTGTCAAGCTTCACAAAGACCTCATTGTGTTGGGCTGAAACGTTGCCAGGGGTAATAATAGGGTCTTCACCCATTCACCTTTAGTTGGAGTGCTGCCTCATTTTCTGTGGATTATATATATATATATATATATATATATATATATATATACACACACAGAGGATAAACACATCCGCATATACACACAGATACTGTGTATGCATGTATATATATACACATACACACACTTATTTAGGCCCCTTTCACATGACCATATGCCTTCCGAGACGTATGTCTTGGAGGGCATACAGTCGTGTGAAAGGGGCCTATCTTACAGACTGCAGGTTCTTTGTTCTCCTCTGATGTCTCTTGGAGGCTAAAAGACCTTTGGAATGCAGTAATGGTAGGATACAGGACCTTCGATCATGTGACATGATGACATCATCAAAGGTCCTTTAGCTTACGCATTACTGCATTCCTTAGGTCCTTGATACTGGTATGTACACCATTTCTAGTACATTTCAGGCCAGACTGGGCCCCCTTTAGATACAGTCACACTGGGGGCCCGGCTTGGCTTGAATAGTACTAGAAAAGATACTACTCCCGGGCCCCTACTCCTCTTCCGGCCCCAAAGCAGCTGCTTCCTCTGTAGTTATGCCACTGGTATAGACACTGTCCAGTTGTTAGATCTCTTATATGCGCAACTTTTTGTAATATTTTCTCTTCTATTATGTTCCATCAGGTGCAGATACCACTGAAATGACCACAGTAACTCTGAATACTGAAGAAGAGGGTACTTCTGACACAAATACCAGTGATGCTACTACAGTGACTACATATGAAAGTATATCATCTTCCATAGATACAACTGATGCAAGTCTCGATTCCTGTGTGCTGGAGTGTAAATTATTTTCATTTCTGGCAGTCCATACACCAGAAAATTAAGGCTACTATAGTTAGGGGATGGCGTAGACTTCAGCTATAATGTACAGTAAATCCAGCAGGTTGTATGACACCTTGCCCCAGACTCACTAAGCTCCACCTATTTTCTTGCCACATTAGAAAAGTGTCGAGAAGCTCAAAAAGTCACAAACTATGGCATAAATATAGCATTCACCATAATTTGTAACTTTAGTAAATGACCTATGTCCAGAACTACAGTTACATTCAGCTTTCTCCTAGCTTCTGTTGGAGCCATTCAATAGTGTGTTTTCAGATATTCCTAATGGCTAAGCTTTCCGTGACCCATAACTTTTTTATATTTTCGTTCACATAGCTCTATGAGGGCTTATTTTTTGTGGGACAAGTTGAACTTTCGAACGCCGCCATTAATTATGGCATAAAATGTAGTGGGAAGTGGTAAAGAAAATAATTAAAATGGGGTGGAATTGAAAAAAAAAACGCAATTCCTCCACCGTTTTATGGGTTGTTCCCACGGCGTTCCATTTGTGGCAAAACGATACCCCATATGTATAGGTTTGTTATGTTTAAATAGTGTAAAAATAAATTCAAACTTTGACATTTTTTTTTTTTTTTACCATTGCCATATTCTGACCCCCATAATTTTTTAATAGGTACATCCACTGTGCTGTTTAGGGCCTCATTTTTTGCAGGACAATCCATAGTTTTTATTGATACCATTTTGGAGTGTGCGTGACTTTTTGATGACATTTTATTACATTTTTTTGGCTAAAATATGCAATGAAAAAATGGCAAATCCGCTATTTTTACCCTTTTTTCCGTTACGCTATTCGCCGTATTGGAATATTTTTTTATATTTTAAAATTATGTGCGTTTTCGGTTATATTCATGATGTTTATATTTATTGTTATTTAGGTATTTATTTTTTAATTATACGGAAAGGGGGTGATTTAAACTTTTATATTGTTTTATTTTTTATATAGTTTTTTACATTACAGTTTTTTACATACATTTTTCATTTTGAACTATCAGGGATTTTTATTTGCTCATTTCTTATCCTGGCCTGCCATCTGGTGGCCAAAATAAGAATTGCAGCATGAACACTGTAAGCCTTGTTAGCTTCCAGATTTTAGCTGTCACGGAGAGTCGGCGACGCACCCCATCCTTGCTGTGCCGCCAGTCTCCCGTACCTAGCTCCGGATGAGGACGCGGCAGGCGTCCCCGTTCCCATGGAGATCAGGGGACGGGAATTACCTGACAGCGTACGCTTCCCGACATATGCCTTGCTCCCTACGTTCGCGTCCTACTGGTGTACAGAAGGCGGGGTGAACTTGACAGCATATGCTTCCTGGCGCTGCAAGCACACATCATCCGCCCATTAGTGACGTACAGACAGGGCAAGTAAGCGCGGGCGTGGATAGGCCAGCGATCACCTGCGGAGAATCAGTATTGGGATCATGTGACCCTGACCACGGCACATGACCCACCTGTGGGCCTATTTAACAGGCAACCTGCTGGCCACATGTTGCCTTTGATTGGTTTTTTTACCTGAACTTGTGATTGTGAACTGCTGTGACTACTGTTCTTGATTTTGCTTGTGAATTTGACTTCGTCCTCGTCTCATCCTTTTGTACTTTGTTACCTCTCGGCTTTGACCTAGGCTCGTGTTTTTGACTTTGCTTATGTTTGTTCCCCTGATTTTTGACGTTTGAAACAGCGGCCATGAAGCATGCTGCACATGCAAGCGGGCTTCATGTTCCCACATCGCTGCAGCGCCATACATGTACGGCGCTGGCAGCGAAAGGGTTAAAGGGATTGTCCAGGACTTTAACATGGAAGGCCTATCCTTAGGATAGTTCATTAATGTTTGATCAGTAAATGGGAAGAGATGGAGTACCAGGTGCATCTGCTCATATGAATCAGTAGACTGTAAAATGAATGGGAGAGAGAAAGAGAGAGAATGGGGGTCATTTATCATAGACCAGGGTTTTACGCCAGTCTTTAATATCCACAGCCAAATTTCACAAAGAAATTATTTAGTCACGAAGAGCATTTCTTTGTAAGTAGTGGGCGCAATGACAGGAGATGGCAACCACATTGCGCCCCATGATTGAACCTCTCAGGTGCCGCATTCATTGTTGATAGTGACATCTGAGAATAATAGTGAGGGCTTTCAAGGGTTAATCAAGATGGCCGTGGCAGGCTCTTCGCATGCAAATGGATGAGGTGAGTATGTTTTTTTTTTTTTTTTTTTACTGCCATTTCAGGGAAAATTGATTCATTACCAGTACCACAAAGCACATAGAAATTCAGCTTTGCAGCAAATCGCCTTTGTTAACTTTGATTTGATCAACACTATCCACTGGGCTGGCAGAGCATGCACCTAATTTATGAGAAGATGCAGGTCTCACCATAAATTAAAAATCCCAGAAAAACATACAAAATATCCTGCACGATATGATAACTAAATATGAGGATTTGCATGGCTACAGAATAGATGCAACCATTATATATGGACTAAGCCCTCATTCTGATATGATAAAATCTGAGACTCTCAGCCAATACATTTTGATCAAAACACATCTGTGCCCGCCTACCCAGTGCCACAGTGGTCTCAGTCAGGCAGGTCCAACTCTAAACCTACCTATGCCGTTGGGCATCTACATTCAGGAGAGCAGACCCTGCACATATAATGTGCTGCTCCTAGTTACCTCTTTGTGCATCAGCAACCAATGAGAGGAGGAGCTACTCCCCAGATAATAGGAGCGCATTCAAGCTTGATGGTGCCACTCCTACAAATACATACATTTATCTCAACTCACAGAAAAAGATACAAAATATCCTGCACGATATGATAACTAAATATGCGGATGTGCATGGCTACATTTATAAAGAAAAAATCACGGAAAATATTGCAACAGAATAGATGCAAACATTATATATGGACTAATCCCTCACTCTGATATGATAAAATCTGAGATTCTCAGCTAATATATTTTGTAATTTAGGCGCATCCTCCTCCAGTCCAGGCCATGCCCCTCCCTCATGCCACCCCTGCCACTCCCCAGTGTTGAGGGTGGCATAGAAATGCCACATATACCTAAATTTAGACTTTTAGATGTTTAAAAAGAAGCATAACAAGGGAGGGGAAATGACATAAGGGACTGTGATAAATGCAGCCCAATGAGTGCACTTGAATGACCTTTTAGTTTGACTAACTACAATTTTTTTTAAATTTTTGATGTATAATTTATTGTTTCATAAAACTTCTCATACCATAATGACATGTCAGAAGTTTTGATCAGTCGAAAGGGCCAGAAGTGCCACTCTGAGTCCTGTGCCCTTGTGAACAGTTCTCCTCGGAGAGCAGCATATTCATGCAATCATAGACTCAGGGGGGCATTTACTAAAGACTGACATTTCACAGTTTAGTAATAACGTAATAGGAGGAAAATCTGATGAATGTATTAAGAGATGCATCGCCATTTAATTGTCACAGTATAGTAACAACGTCATAGGAGGAAAATCTGATGAATTTATTAAGAGGTGCATCGCCATTTAATTGTCGCAGTTTCAGCTGAAATGCGCGCTTGATTGTTGGAGCACTTTATCTGATGTATTGGGCTGCTGAGGTTTCCCACACGGGCCACCCACTAACTGTCCACTTAATGTAAATTTATTGAAGGTGTTTGAAAAAAGCGGCACTTGCAACAAAATTATAGTCAATGAGGTCTGTTCATGAGCTCGGGTCATTTCAGTTATTTGCTAAATCTGGCACTTCCATTATTTTCATTGTTCTTCTCCTCTAATGGAGAAGAGCAGAGCAGACACCAACACTGATATAAATTCAGCCTAAAATGCTTTAATTGTAATTCTCCTCCTTTAAAGATCTGATTTGGGCTCAAAAATGTGTGCAGAACATAAATAAACCTATAAACATAGTTCCAGCTTAAATGATTACATTTGTACCATTTAGCCGCATTATTAGTTTACCCAGCCACAGTACCTTCAGTACTGTACTGGATACTAGCAATGTGTCAATAGGTATTTGCAGATAACAATATATAATTACTATACAAACTGTACAGTTGTTAGGTGTCTTGTATAAACAACTTAATATTTTCTCTTCTCTTCTATTCCATTCCATCAGGAGCAAGTACCATTGGTATAAGTACATCTGAAGCAAGTATTAGTGATGCTTCTGAAAGGACTACCTATGAAATTATATCAACATCTGCCATAGATGCAACTGATTCCAAAACAACTGCAAGTATCTCCACAGCTGATATCAGTACAAGTAATGTTCCAGATGTGAGTACAACTGAAAGTATATCTGCAGCTGATGTCAGTACAAGTAATATTCCAAAAGTGAGTACAACTGAAAGTATATCTGCAGCTGATATCGGTACAAGTAGTAAAGTTCCAGAAGTAACTACACCTGAAAGTATTTCTACAGCTGTTATCAGTAAAAGTAATGCTCCAGAAGTGAGTATAACTGAAAGTATATCTACAGCTGTTATCAGTAAAAGTAATGCTCCAGAAGTGAGTACAACTGAAAGTATATCTACAGCTGATATCAGTGCAAGTGATGTTCCAATAGTGAGTACAAGTAAAAGTGTATCTACTGCTGATGTCAGTACAAGTAGTAATATTCCAGTTGTGAGTACAACTGAAAGTATATCTACAGCCAATGTCAGTACAACCACTAATATTCAAGAAGTGAGTACAACTGAAAGTACATCTACAGCTGATATCAGTACAAGTAATGTTCCAGAAGTGAGAACAACTGAAAGTGTATCTATAGCTGTTATTAGTACAAGTAATGTTCCACAAGTGAGTACAACTGAAAGTATATCTACATCTGATGTCAGTACAACCAGTAATATTCAAGAAGTGAGGACAACTGAAAGTATATCGACAGCTGATATTGGTACAAGTAGTAAAGTTCCAGATGTGACTACACCTGAAAGTATATCTACAGCTGTTAGCAGTACAATTATTAATCCAGAAGTAAGTACAACTGAAAGTATATCTACAGCTGATGTCAGTACAAGTAATGCTCCAGAAGTAATTACAACTGATGGTATATCTACAGCTGATATCCATATAAGTAATGTTCCAATAGTGAGTACAACTGAAAGTGTATCTACAGCTGATGTCAGTACAAGTAATAATATTCCAGTTGTGAGTGCTGTGAGTACAACTGAAAGTAGATCTACAGCCAATGTCAGTACAGCCACTAATGTTCAAGAAGTGAGTACAACTGAAAGTACATCTACAGCTGATATCAGTACAACTAATGTTCCACAAGTGAGTACAACTGAAAGTATATATACATCTGATGTCAGTACAACCAGTAATATTCAAGAAGTGAGGACAACTGAAAGTATATCTACAGCTGATATCAGTACAACTAATGTTCCACAAGTGAGTACAACTGAAAGTATATATACATCTGATGTCAGTACAACCAGTAATATTCAAGAAGTGAGGACAACTGAAAGTATATCGACAGCTGATATTGGTACAAGTATTAAAGTTCCAGAAGTGACTACACCTGAAAGTACATCTACAGCTGTTATTAATACAAGTAATGTTCCACAAGTGAGTACAACTGAAAGTATATCAACAGCTGATATCAGTACAAGTAGTAAGGTTCAAGCGGAGAGCACAACTGAAAGTGTATCTACAGCTGATGTCAGTACAAGTAATGTTCCAGAAGTTAGTATAACTGAAAGTATATCTACAGCTGTTATCAGTGCTAGTAATGTTCCAGATGTGAGTACAACTGAAAGCGTATCTACAGCTGATATCAGTACAACCAGTAATGTTCCAGAAGTGAGTACAACTAAACGTATATCCGCAATTGATGACAGTACAACTAATGTTTTAGAAGTGAGTACAACTCAAAGTGTATCTACAGGTGATATCAGTACAAGTAATGTTCCACATATGAGTATGTCACAAGATGTTCCACAAGAAAGTATGTCAACAGCTGATATCAGTACAAGTAATAATGTTCAAGAAATGAGTACAACTGAAAGTATATTTACAGCTGATATCAGTACAAGTAATGTTCCTGAAGTGAATATAACTGAAAGTATATCTACAGCTGATATCAATACAAGTAGTAATGTTCCAGAAGTCAGTACAAATGAAAGTATATCTACAGCTGATATCAGTGCAAGTAATGTTCCAATAGTGAGTACAACTGAAAGCGTATCTACAGCTGATGTCAGTATAAGTAATAATGTTCCAGCAGTGAGTGCAACTGAAAGTGTATCTACAGCTGATATCAGTATGAGTAATGTTCCAGAAGTCAGTACAACTAAAAGTATATCCACAGTTGATGTCAGTACAACTAATGCTGCAGAATTAAGTACAACTAAAGGTATATCTACAGCTGATATCAGTACCAGAAATGTACCAGAAGTGAGTACAACTGAAAGTATATTTACAGCTGTTATCAGTACAATTAATGCTCCAGATCTGAGTACAACTAAGAGTATATCTTCAGCTGATGACAGTACAAGTAGTGATGTTCCACATATGAGTACAGCTGAAAAAACTTCAACATCTTACATAAGTACAAGAAATGCACCAGTCGTGACTACTGAAAATATGTCAACAATATTTATAAGTACCAGTGCTGTCCCAGGTCTGAGTACATTTGAAGTCAAATCAACAGACGATACAAGTATCAGTGGTACAACAGGTGCAGACCTAGTTGCAGCTGATACTAGTACCACAAGCGCTACCGAAGTAAGCACAGGTGAAGGCATTTCAACAGATGTAATAAATGCTAGTAAATCTCCGGGTGTGAACACAGCTGGAATACTTTTAAGTACCACTATTGCTGTAGAAGGAAGTACATATTCCGGCATATTAACAACTGACATAAGCTCTAATAACACTCCAATAAATACTGCTGATAATATTATAACATCGGATAGAAGTACCAGTACTATTTCAGAAGTGAGCCCAACTGAAGGCTTTACAACGGTTGATATAGTTACTAGTAATGTTCCAGAAGTCAGTACAGCTGGAGGTATATCAACAGCTCCTGTAAGCACTAGTGGTACTCCAGAGTCAAGTACATTCTACATTTTAACAGCAAATATCAACACAAGTGAGGCACCAAGAACAACTACAGCAGATGATATAACCACAGTGACGATTACTGCCAGCACTGCTGAAGTAGTTACAAGCAGTAAACCTGAACTCAAGACTACAGGAGACGTTCCAACATTGGAAATAAGCACCACCATTGTGTTAGAATCAAGTACAACTGGAACCCCATCATTTGCTGGGGCAAGTAGTAGTAGTGTATTTGACACGTCAACATCAGCTAACGTTGAACTAAGTACCAGTACTGCAAGATCTACAGGAGATGTAAGTACCAGTGAACTTATCACAAGTAGAGGAAAACCTACCTCTCATATTGTCACAAACAATGAATCTGAACTAACCACAGTTGCAGACACAACAACTGAGATAAGTACCAACTTGCCACCTCAAACCACTAATTATGTTACTTCTACATTTGATGTTTCTACGAGTATTGAAATAAGCACACCCAGAACAACATCAGTCACAGCATCTAATGTAGAAGTAACTAGTGAAAATTTGCCCAATATCATCTCTACTGCTAGTACATTAGAAATTACCACCACCGGTAAAGCTTTCGATTTCAGCACAGCTGACAGCAGATCTGCCATTAACCTCACCACTAAAACTGAGGAAACAAGTACAGAGACACCACTTGAACCAGCAACTACAGCTGAAAGACGGGGAACTGATACCATTAGTACTACTGAGGATGGCATGGTACAAGAAGTGAGTACAACTATGGAAAAATCTACACTAGGTTTTACCAGTAGTGCACCAGAAGAAAGAACCATAACTGCAGAAGGGACAACCTATTCACGGGACATAAGCACTGAACCTGAAATTAGCTCAACTCTACAGGAAAATACATCAGACTCAATCACCGAAAAACAAAGTAGCTCCAGTGCTGCATCAGAGACTTTACCATCTGTAACTGCACAATCCACCATTGCTGTCAAACCATCAGCAACCATGACAACACAGACTGCAACGGCATCAACACCACAGTCCACCAGCCCTACAACTACACATATTACCAGTACAACCAAACCAAGCACCATCATCACCACAACAACCATAGAGCCTACAACCTCACTGACTATGAGTACATTTAAGTCAACAACAACTGTTTCATCACCACCACCTACCATGCCTAGTGTAAGCACTGGACACACAACCATATTAACAACCGTGGGCATTTTGAATACCACTGTAACTTCTTATACACCTATGACATCATCTTTTGGACCAGTAATATCGACAGCAGGAAAATACACAGGCATTTCAACAACTTTTGGACCCTTAACTTCTACATCTGCATTGGCCAACTCTACAACCACAATCATAACTACAACTAGTAAGTATTATTTTTTTTAACTTTAACTACGGTGCCAATAATTCACAAGTTGTGTTAACTGGAAGTGAAAGTCGTTATTTTAAGTTCAGAATAGTGAGTGAATTTATAGAAAGACATTTACATATTTACATGCACATTTACATGTGCACAAAATTCACAGAAATGCATACCAATATATATTTACTTTGTCACAAACCCTAAATATTGTGCTGGTATAATGTCTTGTGGGCAGATTTTCTCAGTTGCTAGGTAGCTTGCTTTGCTAGAAAATAAACTATAAATGTGCATCTTATGTTGAGTTAAAAGAATCTGTATGATATTTGCTTGGCATCAACTAAACATCTCTGTCCCATTAACATTTTCTTCAAATAGAAATTGTCTATTGCAACCTTCCTTGTGAACATGGTCAATGTTATTTCAAACCTGGAACTACAACCCCTGCGTGTCAGTGCCAAAATGGTTTTACTCCTGATCCTGCACAATCAGAGAAAATGTGTATTGGTGAGTATGATTTTTTGTGCTTCAATACTAACCTTCTGATGGCATTAGAGGGAGAGCTTGTTAAGAGCTCATTTGCATCCCTTTCTTCCCAGAATTCCAGAGGAGCATGTATGGCCTTTAAGTCTCCTCACACCCATTACGGAGCTCTCACCCCAATGAGAGATAGTAACCCCCAAATACTAACCATTACACACAGAAAAATATCTGCTTTCAGCATTATTTGTGCAGAGAGCCAACCGAGTGGCTCTATCTATCTATCTATCTATCTATCTATCTATCGATCGATCGATCGATCGATCTGTCTATCTATCTAGTATCCAAATCCATCTTCACTTTACAGTGGTTATTGAAGGGATTTATGGTAATTTGATTCATTGTAACTAAATTTCTCCTGTATGTGTCTTACAGATATCGATGAATGTAAACAGAATATCTGCAAACAATCCTGCTCCAACACTTTTGGTGGATATTCCTGTTCTTGTAAAGATGGTTACTCTCCAAATCCAAATGACAATACAAAGTGCATTAGTAAGAATGACCTCTTAACGATCTGTCTATTTTGAGCTTTGAAGATTTTTCTATTAGCCTAACCTTTGAATAAACGATTAATGTCAGATTGGCGGTGTCTGAACCCTCGCCGATCAGCTATTATGAAGTTGCTTCAGTGTTGGAACTACACAGCTCTGTAAATTGTGTAGTGGATGATGCTGGTTAGTGCAGTGTAGCATTCAATTCAATGAGAGCAAATCTGCAGTAACCTGCTTTGTTCACTACATAATGAATGGTGCTGTGTAGTTCTAGCCAGCGGCGGGCTGGGAACTTAAAGGTAACCTGTCAGCTCTGAAACACCCTCTAAACTACAGTAAGTGGTGTATAGTGTAAGTCTCTTACTCTAGTTTAGGGGGTGTTTCAGAGCTGACAGGTTCCCTTAAAAGTGGCTCTGTCACCAGGATCAACCCTATTAAACCGGGTGTATTGGCTGATTAAAACTATACCTTTCTTTTGTCTGTATGATAAATAGTTGCAGAGAAATCTGCGTTTTTATTCATATGCAAATGAGCAATTCGAGCACACAGAGGCGGGACTGAATATTCTGAGCACTGCTATGTAATACCCCCTGTGCTCTGCACATGCCCTCCTCCTCTTGATTGACAGGACTAGACAGCAGACTGAGGGCAGAGCTGTGTCCTTCAGCTGTGTGCTAGCATGCAAATATCATATACTGTACTACACTACACTATACTGACATCTTAGAAAGCTAACGTACATATTACTGTTTTATTCACAGGCTCAATATATGATTATACAGACATTAATGATGTGTATTACTTTATAAGCATAAAAACACCATGGGTCTCTATAAGGTGATGCTATAGCTTAGTGGTATAATGGTCTGCCCTGCATCTAGAGATCCTAGGTTCAAATCCCAGAGGTATACATTTTCTTTCTGTTACAGTATTTATTTTTTATTCAAAACTATATTATTTAGATAATAAATAATATATAATTATAAGGCCTTACTATATTGAGAAAAGTGTTTTGTATTGTTTTTTTTTGCTGAAACCTATTGCTGGTTTATTCACAGACACAATATATGATTATAAAGAAACCAGTAATATGCATTAGCTTTCTAATTATAATAAAGACATAGACTTTTCTTATGGGATAAATGTGGAAGAAAAAAAAAATTATGTTTCTCCCAAGATTCAAACCTGGGATCTCTACATACAAAAACAACCACTTAAACACCAAGCTATAACATTACCACCTACAATTGCTTGGTTTCTAGACTTATAAGATAACACATATTACTCGTTTCTGTATAATCATATATTGTGCCTGTGAATAAAGCAGTGATATGTAGATGAGCTTTTTTATTCTAAAGAAACCAGTAATATGCATTAGCTTTCTAAATATAATAAAGACATAGACTTTTCTTATGGGATAAATGTGGAAGAAAAAAAAATGAATGTTTCTCCCAAGATTCAAACCTGGGATCTCTACATATAAAACCAACCACTTAACCACCAAGCTATAACATTACCACATGAAATTGCTTAGTTTCTAGGGTTATAAGATAACACATATTACTCGTTTCAGTATAATCATATATTGTGCCTGTAAATAAAGCAGTGATATGTAGATGAGCTTTCTGAGCAGATCTCAGTGTGGTGATGCTGTAGTATATGTGATATTTACTAGCACACAGCTCTGCCCTCAGCATGTCTAGCCCTGTCAGTCAAGGGGAGGGTGTGTGTGCAGAGCACAGGGGGAGTTAAATAGCAGTGCTCAGAACCTCTGTGTGCTTGAATTTCTCATTTGCATTTGAATAAAATGCTGATTTCTCTGCAGCTATTTACATTACAGACAAAATAAGGTACAATTTTAATCAGCATGATGATCTCTAGGCAGTATGTCGGATTTAATATGGTTGATAGTGGCCCTGTTTTGTAGTCTAGTCCAAATTGATGCAAGGCAGGGCCAGCAATACCATATTGTGGCACATTATACCACCCAATAGAGCCAAATACCACAGTCCATCACAAAATACTGCCAGCAGCACAAAATATATCCCCAAAAACTTCCACTGGCCAGATATGAGGAGGGCCTAGGTGGCCCCCAGGGCATCGGCCCGGCGGGAAATTTCCCTGTAAGGTCTATGGCCAATGTATCTACTTTCAGCACCAAGACAACCTCAGAACAGCTGTGGTGTGGGATACGAAAGCCCTGCCAATTAGATATTCACGGCATATCCTGTGGATATCAATGCAAAAACTCTAAACAAGGCCTCATAAATTTTTCATTTTTCATCTTTGCATTGTAGGAGCCATCTTTTTTTAATTTTTCTTTAACTGTATGACTGTTTTGTTAAGCAGCTGTGTTTTTGGCGTAAGTTGTATTTTTTAATGGCGCCATTTTAAGATATATATAATTATTATTTGATATATATATATAATTAACTTTTGCTATTTTTTGGGTAGACGGGGAACTCAAAAAATAAGCCCTCAGACAACTCCATAGACATAAATATAAAAGTTATGGTGGTCAGAATATGGCGATGCAAAGAAGATATTTTTTTTCAAAATTTGTATCTTTTTCGAATTGTAAAGACACAAGAAGAAATAAAAATATGGTATCACTATGACCATATTGACCCTAAATAAAGTTAATCTGTCATTTTTAGTCAATAGGGATGGCTATGAAAATTAAAATTTTTAAAATAATTTTTTTTCCAGCTTGCAATATTAAATAGTAAAAAAATCCTCCAGCACGGTCGTCCGCTGTTAAAGTCCAAGTTTTATTCGGTATATATTTAAAGTACAGGAACATGAGCTATAACAGGTTGACACGTTTTGACATCAAGTCTTAGTCATAAGCTACTGATCCACCTTCCTTTAAAAGAGCAAGTGTGCCCCTCATGACATGTGCACTCGCAATTGTGCGCATAATTAATCCATCAAATCCATGCCATATACAAACTTAAAACCATGTATATCAAAGCAAAAAGGTAAGATACACATAAATACAAATGTGGGAATAGGCATATCCAGTATTCCAAAATATCAAATCATGTCTGTGATTTAATCCCTTTGGAATTCTGCTGTCTAACATAAAAATCCAATACGATTCATGATTCAATACCTTTCTATGCAAGTCACCTCCCCTGCAGGGATTAAAGTCTATTTCTGCTGGCCACATTGCCCAGGTGTTCGTACCAGGATCTGTACCTGTTTTGCTTTGATATACAAGTTTGTATATGACATGGATTGGATGGATTAATTATGCGCACACATGTGAGTGCACATGTTGTGAAGGGTATACTTGCTATTTTAACCCTTTCACTAACAGAGGGTTTTCATTTCTGCGTTTTCATTTTTCTTCCCTATCTTCCTTGAGCCATAACTTTTTTAGTAGTGGTAAGCAAGTGTAATTACACCCAAGCCGCCCCATTCATTTCAATGAAAAGGCTTGTTCCTATACAAGTCTATGGGAACGAGCCGCCCCATTGAAATGAATAGGGCGGCTTGGGTGTAATTACCCTGCTCACCGCTACTCATGTTACGGCGAGCAGGTAAACAATAAAGAGGAGGCAGCGCTGACACGTCGTCCGCCTCCTCTTCAAACAGCTGATCGGCTGGGGTGCCGGGTGCCGGAACCCTGCCGATCTGATATTGATGACCTATCCTGAGGATAGGTCATCAATAAATATAACTCGGACAACCCCTTTAAGGACCCTTACACACGAGCGAGTGCAATCTGTGAAGTGAACGGATAGCACGCGCACTAAATTTTTTTCACACATCAGTTCTCTGTTGCGTGAGAATCGCAGCATGTTCTGTATTCTGCCTTTTTCATGCAGCTCTAGCCCCATAGAAGTGAATGGGGCTTCAGTGAAAAACGCATTATATCCAGATGCAATGCATTTTTCACTGATGGTTCCTAGGAGATGTTGTTTGTAAATCATCAGTTTTTTTCATGGGCATGAAAAACACATCAAAACTGATTGCACCCACGAAGAAAAAACTGAAACACTGAACGCAATTGCAGACAAAACTGACTGAACTTGCTTGCGAAATAGTGTGGGATTCACTGAATGCATCCTGACACAATCTGTATCATTTGTGTGAAAGAGGCCTAAAAGAAGATGGACCAGTAGAACAGTAGGTTATGACTAAGACTTGATGTCGAAACACGTCAACCTGCGGGCCACAGTGCTGGAGGATTTTTCTTTTTCTCATTGCAAGTTTCCTGGCCTGGGAGCTCTGTGCATGTCTCTTGCTAGCTGTGGGTGAGCTGATGAACTTTTTTGTGTGTCAATTTTAAATAGTGTCATCAAAAAGTACCACTTAAACAACAAAATTAAAAAGTTGTGACTCCTAAAAGGAGTAAAAAACAAACTTAAAAAAATAGAAAATAGCTTCATCAGGAAGGTGTTAACAGTAGAACAAGTTCATGAAATAAAGTTGTGCCAGATATAGCAATATAAGGCTGGGGATTCACAGAGACTTTGGCTCTGACAAGCATTGCACAACCAAAGGTAGCCTTATGTCTTGAGGTGGCTCTGGTACACTGGAATCTTTGGTTGGACAACCCTAGTTGTGGCCAATATCGCAGTGTAGACTCAGCCTAAAGTTATTAACTTGCCTGCATCATATAAATACAGGATATTGGTTGGCTACCCATTTATTCAGATATATTTTATCTGAACCTCTGGAAGTTCTATCAGCTATATACGAGAACATATACCCAGCTCCAGCTAGCTTCTGTGGTGTCCTGTCCCCATATCCTTCCTCTATTCCTCCTCTTATCGTTGAATGTCATATTAAATAATGAGATTTTTTATTGTTTCCTAGAAAATGATTATTGCAAGAATTCCCCCTGTGTCCACGGCCAGTGCCAGAATGGAATATATGGATTTACCTGCCTGTGTTCCATTGGATGGGAGGGAACAACCTGTAATACAGGTAAAAAAGCAGAAATGCTTCATATATTATGAGATACTATGCATTACCAATAGCTTTCATACAGCTGGGCTGGGGATGCGACCTTGGATTGTTATGTGATTTTGTATTACTATAGACTTCAGTCTCTATTTCTATTTTCTCCTATAGATATTAATGAATGTAATAGAAACAACCCCTGCAGTTCTCAGGGCACCTGTATTAACAACCCAGGCTCTTATACTTGTCTGTGTAGACCTGGATGGACAGGACAAGCATGTACTGAAGGTAAAACTTCAAGGATGGATTTTTTTTTTCACATGCTCCATGTGCCTTTCACCACTTACAACCATTCAGATGCTAAATTGGTTAAATACTAAGATCTAATATATAAAGCTGAGTGTATGTATGTGTGTATGTATGTATGTGTGTATGTCCGATAAAGGAATCAGCACCGTTGCATTTAGAGTCACGAAATTTGACACGCAGGTACATCCTGTGTCCGGGAAGGTTTTAGAATGGGTCTACAGGACATACCGTTCCTGAGATATTCCCAAAAAATTCATTAGCCAATAGAAGCCTGATCACATAACCCTTATCAGCCAATAGAAGCTTTCAGGCTCTTAGCCTCCACACACACACACACACACACGCACACACACAGTTTCACACCAGGTTTCCATAACAACCCTTCAGTGCTGTAGGTCAGCTTTAAAGGGGCAGGGCTCTGTGGATGACAAGGGCAGGGGTATTCCGGTTACCATAAATATAACTTATGTTTTAGACTAATTCATCATCAATCATTACCTAATATAATGTAAATTTCACATATTTACTGTTCAGTAGTAATAAAAGATGTTTTCTTCCACTTCTACCCACTGTGTTTCCCCATAAATTACCATGGCATCGACCTGTAGTTCAGGCCACCTTCAAAAGAAGGACTTTAAAATCCCGCCCCCAGAGCCCTTCTAAGCCACGCCTCTGTCACGGTTAGGCCACACACCCTCCCACTCCACAGCCGACGGGGATTGAAAAAATGAAGATAAAATCAACTTCTGTCAGCTACAGGGGTGGGAGGGAGGGTGACTTTCTCCCTGCAGCTCATGCTCAGACTGCACAGTGCTGCTGTCTGAGAGTGAGCTGTTTAAAAGGACATCCCTGTGTCCATCCACGCCCTGCACCAGATAAAGGACAGGGAGTCTGAAAGCCGGATTGTCCAGCCAAACACGGACCTCTGGCCTCCCTAGGGGCAGGCTGTTGTGGAGGTCACAGTTAAAGGGGAAGGCGCAGTGGATGTTACAGTTAAGGGGGCAGGCTGCTGTGGAGGTCACTGTTAAGGGAGGAGGGGACTGTGGAGGCCACTATTAAAGGGGCAGCGGGGTACTGTGTGTTCACTGTTAAGGGAGGGGGGTACTGTGAGGTCATTTTTAAGGGAGCGGGTACAGTGACAGTGACTGTTAAAGGGGCAGTTGTTGTGGAGGTCTCTGTCAAGGGGGCCAGCAATGGTGGAGGTCAGTTTAGGGGACTGTAACCTATGGTCAGTGTTGTCAGGGTTGGGTGCTGTAGAGGTCACTGTTAAGGGGGTGGGCCCCTGTGGAGGTCACTGTCAAGGGGGTGGGGTGCTGTGGAACTCACTGTTAAAGGGGGGGGGGAGTGCTGTAGAGGTCACTGTTCATATCTTTTAAAGACACACACAAACAAAATATACCCAGGTAAAACCGGTTCCTTCAGTTAGTTCTACATAATCACAAAAACACCTAGTGCAGAACAACGTGACACTGCCGTGCTCTGTATAGGTGGTATGCTGGAGGACCACTCACAACTGTGAGGTGGAAGATGAGGAGGCAGAAGAGGACATTGGTGCCAGGATCAAGGACTGGCCCCCCATTTGTTCGGGCTGGCACAGATTTTTGAGAGAAGTAATGACGGCTTAGGACTCTCCACCTTGGCTCGACACAAGCCATCAGTTCTCTGAAATGGGCAGAGAACCACACGGAAAGGAAGGCGTGAGGAGTAGGAGCATCAGGACCAGTAGATGTTGGGAGGGAAACACAGCTGCTTTCTGCTCAGATAGTGGAGACTTGACTGCTGGAGAAGAGGTGTGGGGCACTGGAAGATGCAGCGGTTGCTGTGTCAGGATGTAACACTACATTAGCACCATGGTTTTCCCAGCCCTCTTTATGGTGATGCTACATATGTTAATGCAGGGCCATGGTGCCCTAGTGTCCTCGGGCTTGCTAAAAAATTTCCACACCTGCGAGTATGGCATTTTACCTCCACCACTGCGTGCTGAGTGGCTGCCACTGCTTCAATGAACCCGTGCCTACCTAGTTGTTTCCAGAGAGATAGACTCCTAAGTAGCAGATGGTGAACTCCGGGCAGATTTGGCTCCAGATCTCACACTGCTGTCTCCCTGCTGACTTACTACCACCACTTATCACTTACTGCCACACTTGCACCCTGCTGGCTCAGCTGCACGCTGCCACCCTGCCATAATAACAGTTAAATTACACAGCTTATTCACCCCAATTTGAGAATCAAGGCCTAAAGGAATTACTTGCTTATAAAACAGGGAACACACCCCAATAACTGTTTAAATTACCCTACTTATTCACCCCAATTTAAGATTCAAGGCGTAATAGATCTGCTTATCTATTAAACAAGGTGGGTACTAAAATAACAGTAAAAATAGATAGCTTATTCACCCCGGTTTGAGAATGAAGGTCTAATGGAATTGGTTATCTATTAAACAAGGCAGGCACCACAATAATAGTTAAATTACACAGCTGATTCAGCCCAATTTGAGAATCAAGGCCTAATGGAATTGCTTATCTATTAAACAAGGCGGGCTCCCCAATAACAGTAAAAATAGACAGCCTATTCATCCCATTTTGATAATCAAGACCTAATGGAATTAATGATCTGTAAAACAAAGGTGACACCCCAATGACAGTTAAATTACACTACTTATTCACCTGAATTTGAAAATTAAGGCGTAATAGAATTGCTTATGTGTTAAACAAGGAGGGTACCCCAATAATAATTCAATTAGACAGCTTATTCACCCCAGTTTGAGAAGCATTGGGATTTTCATAGGGCTGTGACATGACTGGGGCTGGCTAGCTGATGATTGGCTGGCTGCACTGCATTAAGGGTGATCTCTTGTTCCCAGTCTTCTTACTTTCCCTTTGTAACACATGTTGCTGCCATTTTAGGAAAAAGTTGATTCGTTACCACGAAGCAGCAGGAAATTCAGATTAATTGCAAACTGAATTTTCCTAACCATTAGATCAAATTCAACTTTAGATTCTTGAATTTGCTTAACACTACTAGTCAGTGTGAATTAAATAAATGATAAACAGCAAAAAATGGCATTTGTCGATATTCTTGACACACCATGCCCATGTAAAAGTACCTATCTTCAGGGCACTCAGTCAGTCTTAATGCCACTCCTAGAAGACTTCCATTAACGTAAGGTACAAGCGTGCAGGTCCCACATGTGTAGCTGGCACTCCTTCCCTAACCTGCAGTAAGAAGCGACCTGATGGAAATGCCCAATAAATCCCTTTGTCCTACAGAACATTCATTTTGTAATTTTGTAATGATGGTACATAAAGTGACAGAATGTGATACTATATTGCTTTTTGTTTTGCTTGCTCTATCATGATGAATACATGGAAATAACAGTTAATTGGTTGGATTTTTTTTTCCCTTTAGATATCAATGAGTGTTTGGAAAATCCATGTGGAAATCGTGGTTCTTGCTATAACACCATTGGAAGTTATGTATGTAATTGTAATCCTGGATACACTGGTGTAAACTGTAATGAAGGTAAGCCTATATAAGATATATATATATATATATATATATATATATATATATATATATACAGTGCCTTGCGAAAGTATTCGGCCCCCTGGAACCCCAACCTTTTGCCACTTTTCAGGCTTCAAACAAAAAGATATAACATTTTAAATTTTTGGTGAAGAATCAACAACAAGTGGGTCACAATTGTGAAGTGGAACGAAATTTATTGGATCATTTAAACTTTTTTTGTAATAATAAAACTGAAAAGTGGGGCCAAAAAAAAGTAAGAGTGGATCCAATACAGAGATGACATGTGACCAGAATATTTGGATGTCTTCTATGTTTTGTACCAACTTCTGCTTTTGGCTTCCAAATCATGAGCATATCCTGATGCAAATAGAGACCGTGTGATAGAGGCTTCATCTATGATCCAAAGAGAGGATCCATTGTGTTTTTCATTTTTCCGTCCTTCAGACAGGTCATAAGAAGGGTAAAATAAATTGTGATGTTATCAAGGCCAAAGAGGGACACTAGTGTCCCTGTCACAGAGTGCGGAGGTTTGCAACTGCATTAGGAATAAACATAGTGGCCTAGTCACAGAGTAGGGAGGGTGGCAATCGTATGAATAGTCAACACAATGGCCCAGTCACAGAATACTGTAGTTAGGGTGGCAACCGCATGAGGAGTCAACATAGTGGCCCAGTCACAGAGTGGTGAGCTGGAAACTGAATGAGGAGTCAATATAATGGCCCAGTCACAGAGTAGGCAGGGAGGCAACCACATGAGGAGTCAACATAGTGGCTCCGTCCCAGAGTGTTGAGGGTGGAAACCGCATGAGGAGTCAACATAGTGGCCCAGTCACAGAGTGGGGAGGTGGGGGACAACAGCGGTGGCAGTAATAGCACAAGATGGTGGCAGTAGGAGAAGATGGTAGAAGAGGCAGCAGGTGTGTGGCATCAGGCAGGTGATAGCATCAGAATAGTGGTTGAAGCAGGTGGCTGGAAGAAATGGGTCTTTTTTCACAAAGTTTCGGTGTGGCACCCAGAATGATCTGGTCTGATACATGAGGCACTGACGTGTAGAAATCCTGGCTGATCCACGCCTCATTTATCTTTACAAAGGTCAGTCTTTCAACATTTTGGGTAAAAAGATGAGTTCTCCTTTCGTTAACTATGCCTCCCACTTCACTGAACACCCGCTCTGATGCCACACTACTGGCCGGGCAGGAAAGCTTGTCCAGGGCAAACTCGGCCAGTTGTGGCCACAAATCAAGTTTGGTTGCCCAGTAGTCCAGAGGATCTTAGATGTGGGGTGGCAGAGTGCAGTCCAAGTATGCCACCACCTGCTGGTTCAGATTCTGCTCCATGTCTTGCTGTTGCTGGT
Source organism: Rhinella marina (assembly GCA_900303285.1). Lineage (NCBI taxonomy): Eukaryota > Metazoa > Chordata > Amphibia > Anura > Bufonidae > Rhinella > Rhinella marina. The sequence continues at coordinate 358,133 of ONZH01020345.1, forward strand.
GCGTGGTTTGTTCAGTAGGCGGGTAAAGAGACTCCAGATTTAAGTTGTTGCTGATGGTGCTTGTGCAGCTCCTGATCTCCCACCCTCTTCCAGCAGTCATGGCAGTGGAGCGTGAGCGCAGAGGGCCCCCCCGGTCAGGCGGTAGTGAGGATGTGGCATCGGTCATCTGACTACATAGTCTAGATAGTAGTGGAATTTATCCTCTCTCTCAGCAGGTGGAAAAAAGACCCCCATTTGGACTGGGAGCAAGGGTCTAACAAGGGTCTGACCAATGGTGATAATACAGCTGTCACTACGCAAGCAATTCAGCATGCATCTGGCCATTTGGGCAAGGCACTCGGAGAGACTCCCTGCCTCCATCTCCATACTTCCATGGTGCATGGGGGTCATCCCTTACTCATTGCCCTTTAGTTGTTGCTCCTCTCCTGTCACTTGTGCAGAAAAACCACCCATTTCTGTATGCATTGCTTGTGCATGAATGTCATTCTCCTCCTCCACCAGATTAGCCCCCACAGGGCTCAGTTAGCTGTGAGATGTAGGCACCATGTCTCCTGTCCCCTGGCCAGCCAGATTTAGGGTGCATTCAAACGACCGTAAGTGTTTTGCAGTCCGCAAATTGCGGATCCGCAAAACACAGATAGCGGCCATGTGCGTTCCGCAATTTGCGGACCGCACATGGCTAGCGCTATATAGAGAATGCCTATTCTTGTCCGTGCTTGCGGACAAGAATAGGACATGCTCTATATTTGTTGCAGTGCCACGGAACGGATCAACGGATGCAGACAGCACACGGTGTGCTGTCCGCATCTTTTGCGGCCCCATTGAAATGAATGGGTTGCACCTGTTCCGCAAAATTACGGAATGGATGCGGACCCAAAACTATGGTCTTGTGAATGCACCCTTATCCGCATCTACTCCAGAACGTGAAGAAGTAGGATGACTTTGTTCATCCCATAGTCCTGGCTACTGACAAATAAAGTGGCCTCGTCAAAGGGCCTGAGCAAACGGCAAGTGTCATGCATTAGCTGCCAGTGGATAATGTTGAAGTTACAGAGGGGAGTGCTCCTGACCGCCTGCATCATCAAGAAATCATTAATGGATTTCCTCTACTCATATAATTGGTCCAACATGTGGAGGGTGGAGTTCCAACGGGTAGAAATGTCGCTGCTATTGGTGAATGCTATTCTGCCTTTGCAGCTCAAGGAGGGCGTGTTTTGCATAGTAAGAGTGGCTGAAGTGCATGCACAGTTTCCTGGCCATTTTCAGGATGTCTTGCAGTTGGGTGGATGACTTCAGGAACTGGGTTACAACCAAATTAAAGACGTGCGCCATGCAGGGAGCATAAGTCTAATCTCCTTGATGCAGCACCGACTCAATGTTCTTCCCGTTATCGGTGACCATGGTTCTGATCTTTAGTTGGCGAGGAGATAGCCTGGATTTGATTTCCTCTTGAAGGATGCAGAGCAGTTCCTCCCTGGTGTGACTCCATTCGCCCAGGCAAACTAGGTGCAGAACAGCGTGACACCACTGATCTCTGCATAGGTGGTATGCTGGAGGAGTACTCCGAATTGTGCCTGCAGTCGAGGCTGAGAACAAGGTGGAAGCAGAGTAGGACATTGGTGCAAGACTCATAGCATGAGAACATGGAGGCGGCATTGCTGTCACTTGGCCAAGTTGCTGGCGTGGCTGGGCAGGATCCACATTTACCCAGTGGGCCATAAAGGACATACTTTGTCCCTGACCATAGTTACAGCTTCACACGTCTATGCTGCCGTGAACTTTAGCAGACACTGACAGGCTCAAGGACTGGCACACCTTCTGTTCAACATGCATGTGCAGGGCTGGTACAGCATTTTTGGAGAAGTAAAGATGGCTTGGGACTCTCCACCTTGGCTTGGCACAAGCTATCAGTTCTCTGAAAGGTGAAGAGTACACCACATGGAAAGGCAGGGACCAGCTACTTGTCCAGGAGTATGTTTAGCTTCCGTGCCTTAGGATGAGTGCACACATACTATTGTTTTTTTGAAATTGCCTCGGTGATCGATTGCTGAAGAAATGAGTGACGAGTAGGAGGAACAGGAGGATCAGGACCAGCAGATGATGGGAAGGAAACAGCTCTTTTCTGCTGAGGTGTTGGAGCCTTGACTGCTGGAGAAAAGTGTGAGCTATTGGGAGATGCAGCGGTTGCTGCGTCAGGCTGTAGCACTACATTAGTGTCACGGTTTTCCCAGGCCACTTTATGGTGAAGCTGCATGTGTTGGCACAGGGCTGTGGTGCCAACATTGGCACCCTGGCCATGCTTTACCTTCTGCCCACAGATTCTACAAACAGCCACGCTGACGTCCTCTGACGACTTGATGAAAAATTCTTACACCGGTGAGTATAACATCCCCCCCACTTCATGCTGACTGCCTGCTCCCGCTGCCTCAGTGAACCCATGCACCACTAATTCTTTCCAGACAGGTAGGCTCCTGAGTAGCAGACGGTCTACCCCAGGCACGTTTGGCTCCAGACCTCACACTGCTGCCACCCTGTTGACGGGTGGCCACACTAGCACCCTGCTGGCTCAGCCACTACCTCACATGTAAGCTGCCACTCTCATCTCCTGATGATGATGAAGCCCCCTCTTCACTCGGCTCTCATGTGCAATCGGCTACATCATCATCTACTACTGTCTGCACGTCACTGATATCACCCTCACCAGTCTCAGGATCGCATGCCTGACCGCTTGCAACACCTGCTCCCACGCGACTCTCATCGTCGCTACTTGCCCGCCTACCGGAGGAGCCAAAGGATCTTTCCTCCACATGTTGGCTGGGCAGCAGCTGCTGACTGTCCCCAATAAGATCGTCCTCACTGAAAAGAGTAGCAAAGCCGACAGAATATTATACTTCACGAGGAGGAGGAACAGAAAATGAAAGAGGCAGGTTCAGTACAGGTTGGGCCATGCCAACTAAGCGTGGTTTTAGAGGAACCCACCGACTCCTGGCTGGGGGTATCTTATGTCAGTTGACATGATGTTGAAGACTGAGTCAACCATTCGAGGACAGGTGGGTTGCTGGTCAAAACACCACTGTTGCATGACACTGGCAGCTCTGGCCTGTCGCTGCGACTGCTGCTAACGTCCCCCATCTTCTGCTTCTACTGTACTTCTGCCAGCTCCAGAAACATTTTTGCCACTACCCGTTTCCTTAGAAGGGCCTTGCACATGTTTGTCAGACATACTGTACTGTAACAGTAACTGTAAGTGTAAAATAGCAGTAGTGTCAGGGCTTTACTTTTGGATTTACTGATGTATAAAAGAATGTCAACACCCCTAAATTGTCATTAAAAAAAGCATTTCTCCAGGGAGGAACAAAAATACCAAACTTCAAAAATGGAAAATTTAGCCATCTAAGAGAGGCCATAGGTCTAACTAACTGGGACAAAATCCTCGAAAATAAAAATACAGCTACAAAATGGGATATTTTTAAAAGCAACCTAATATCTAATTGTGAGAGGTACATACCGTATATGAATAAAATGATAAGAAACAAGAAAAAACCAATGTGGATAAATAGAACTGTAAAAAAAGCAATAAATGACAAAAAGAAAGCATTTAAATCACTAAAACAGGAGAGGAGCGAGGAAGCATTGAAAAACTATAAGGAAAAAAATAGAATTTGTAAAAGACAAATAAAAGCAGCTAAACTAGAGACTGAAAGACTAATTGCTAAAGAGAGTAAAACTAACCCTAAAATGTTCTTCAATTATATAAATACTAAAAAGTATAAATCTGAAGGTGTCGGCCCCTTACAGAGTAATGAGGGGGGAGTTGCAGAGAGCGATGAGAAAGCAAAACTCTTAAATATTTTTTTCTCCACTGTATTCACTGAGGAAAATAAACTGTCAGATGAAATGCAGAATATAAAAGTGAATTCCCCTTTAAAAGTGTCCTGTCTGACCCAGGAAGAAGTACTGGGGCGTCTTAAAAAGATTAAAATAGACAAATTGCCAGGACCGGATGGCATACACACCCGTATCCTAAGAGAATTAAGTAATGTCATTGCCAGACCCTTATACTTAATATTTAAGGACTCTATACTGACAGGGAGTGTTCCACAGGATTGGCGCATAGCAAATGTGGTGCCAATATTCAAAAAGGGTCCAAAAACAGAGCCCGGGAACTATAGGCCGGTAAGTTTAACATCTGTAGTGGGTAAACTGTTTGAGGGTTTTCTAAGAGATGCTATCTTGGAGTACCTCAATGAAAATAAGCAAATAACTCCATATCAGCATGGCTTCATGAGGGATCGGTCGTGTCAAACCAATTTAATCAGTTTCTATGAGGAGGTAAGTTCTAGACTTGACCGCTGGGAATGAATGGATGTCGTATATCTGGACTTCTCCAAAGCATTTGACACTGTACCACATAAAAGGTTAGTATATAAAATGAGAATGCTTGGCCTTGGAGAAAATGTCTGTATGTGGGTAAGTAAATGGCTCAGTGATAGAAAACAGAGGGTGGTTATTAACGGTAGATACTCAGATTGGGTCACTGTAACTAGTGGGGTACCACAGGGGTCAGTATTGGGCCCTATTCTCTTCAATATATTTATTAATGATCTTGTAGAAGGCTTGCACAGTAAAATATCAATTTTTGCAGATGACACTAAACTGTGTAAAGTAATTAACACAGAAGAGGACAGTGCACTGCTACAGATGGATCTGGATAGACTGGAGGCCTGGGCAGAGAAGTGGCAGATGAGGTTTAACACTGACAAATGTAAGGTTATGCATATGGGAAGGAATAATGCAAGTCACCAGTACATACTAAATGGTAAAACATTGGGTAACTCTGACATGGAAAAGGACCTAGGAATTTTAGTGAACAGCAAACTAAGCTGCAGAAACCAGTGTCAGACAGCTGCTGCCAAGGCCAATAAGATAATGGGTTGCATCAAAAGGGGCATAGATGCCCGTGATGAGAACATAGTCCTGCCACTTTACAAATCACTAGTCAGACCGCACATGGAGTACTGTGTACAGTTCTGGGCTCCTGTGAACAAGGCAGACATAGCAGAGCTGGAGAGGGTTCAGAGGAGGGCAACTAAAGTCATAGCTGGAATGGTTGGACTACAGTACCCAGAAAGATTATCAAAATTAGGGTTATTCACTTTAGAAAAAAGACGACTGAGGGGAGATCTAATAACTATGTATAAATATATCAGAGGTCAGTACAGAGATCTCTCCCATGATCTCTTTATCCCAAGGACAGTGACCATGACGAGGGGACATCCTCTGCGCCTGGAGGAAAGAAAGTTTGTTCACAAAAATAGAAGAGGATTCTTTACGGTAAGAGCAGTGAGACTATGGAACTCTCTGCCTGAGGAGGTGGTGATGGTAAGTTCACTAAAAGAGTTCAAGAGGGGCCTGGATGTATTTCTGGAGTGTAATAATATTACAGGTTATAGTTACTACATATGGGTTGTTGTTGATCCAGGGAGTAATTCTGATTGCCTGATTGGAGTCGGGAAGGAATTTTTTCCCCTAAAGTGAGGAAAATTGGCTTCTACCGCACAGGGGTTTTTTGCCTTCCTCTGGATCAACTTGTAGGAAAACAGGTCGAACTGGATGGACAGATGTCTTTTTTTCGGCCTTATAAACTATGTTACTATGTTAAAACTGTAGTATCCGGCCGCAATTTCACCCCAGAATCAAGGATGAATGGATGTACTTATATATAAAAGAACATGAGCACCCTAAAACCTGTAGTATCAGGCCGCAATTTCACCCCAGAATCAAGGATGAATAGATGCACTTACAGTGCCTCGCGAAAGTATTCGGCCCCCTGGAACTTTTCAGCCTTTTGCCACATTTCAGGCTTCAAGCAAAAAGAACATTTTACATTTTTGGTGAAGAATCAACAGCAAATGGGTCACAATTGTGAAGTGGAGCGAAATTTATTGGATCATTTAAACTTTTTTTGTAATAATAAAACTGAAAAGTGGAGCGAGCAAAATTATTCGGCCCCCTTGCATTAATACTTTGTTGCCACCTTTTGCTGCGATTACAGCTGCAAGTTGCTTGGGGTATGTCTCTATCAGTTTTGCACATCTAGAGACTGAAATTCTTGCCCATTCTTTCTTGCAAAACAGCTCGAGCTCTTTGAGGTTGGATGGAGAGCGTTTGTGAACAGCAATTTTCAGCTCTTTTCACATATTCTCAATTGGATTCAGGTCTGGACATTCTAAGACCTATTTTTGAACCATTCCATTGTAAATTTTGCTTTATGTTTGGGATCATTGTCTTGTTGGAAGATAAATCTCCGTCCTAGTCTCATGTTTTTAGCAGACTACAACAGGTTTTCATCCAGAATGGTCCTGTATTTGGCTCCATCCATCTTCCCATCAATTTTAACCATCTTCCCTGTCCCTGCTGATGAAAAGCAGGCCCAAACTATGATGCTGCCACCAACATGTTTGACAGTGGGGATGGTGTGTTCAGGGTGATGAGCTGTGTTGCGTTTACGCCAAACATATAGTTTTGCATTGTTTCCAAAAAGTTCGATTTTGGTTTCATCTGACCAGAGCACCTTCTTCCACATGTTTGGTGTGTCTCCCAGGTGGCTTGTAGCAAACTGTAAATGAGACTTTTTATGGATATCTTTTAGAAATGGCTTTCTTCTTGCCACTCTTCCATAAAGGCCAGATTTGTGAAGCGTTCGACTGATTGTTGTCCTATGGACAGACTCTCCTACCTCAGCTGTAGATCTCTGCAGTTCATCCAGAGTGATCGTGGGCCACTTGGCTGCATCTCTGATCAGTCTTCTCCTTGTTTGAGATAAAAGTTTAGAGGGACGGCCGGGTCTTGGTAGATTTGCAGTGGTCTGATACTCCTTCCATTTCAATATGATCGCTTGCACAGTGCTCCTTGGGATGTTTAAAGCTTGGGAAATCTTTTGGTATCCAAATCCAGCTTTAAACTTCTCCACAACAGTATCACGGACCTGCCTGGTGTGTTCCTTGGTCTTCATGATGCAGAACCCTGAGACTATCACAGAGCATGTGCATTTATACGGAGACTTGATTTCACACAGGTGGATTCTGTTTATCTTCATCAGTCATTTAGGACAACATTGGATCATTCAGAGATCCTCAATGAACTTCTGGAGTGAGTTTTCTAAACTGAAAGTAAATGGGCCGAATAATTTTGCACGCCCCACTTTTCAGTTTTATTATTACAAAACAAGTTTAAATGATCCAATAAATTTCGTTCCACTTATCAATTGTGACCCACTTGTTGTTGATTCTTCACCAAAAATTTAAAATGTTATATCTTTTTGTTTGAAGCCTGAAATGTGGCAAAAGTTCCAGGGGGTTGAATACTTTTGCAAGGCACTGTATATATAAAAGAATGTGAGCACCCTAAAATCTGTAGAATCAGGCCATAATGTCACGTCAGACTCACAGATGAATGGATGTACTTATATATAAAAGAATGTGAGCACCCTAAAATCTGTAGTATCAAGCCGCAATTTAACCCCAATTACATAATTAAGGTTGAATGGATGCATTCAAACATACATACATACATAAAAGAATGTAAACACCCCAAAATTTGTATTATCAGGCCGCAATTTCACCCCAATTACACAATTGAGGATTAACAGATTTAATTATGTAAAAAAGAACATTTACACCCTAAAATCTGTAGAATCAAGCCGAAATTTCGCCACCATTACACAATCAAGGATTAAAAAATTTGCTTCTGTAAAAAGAATGTGAACACCCCAAAATCTGTGGTATCAGGCCGTAATTTCCCCCTAGAATCAAGGATGAATGGATGTACTTATATATACAAAACTGTAAACACCCCAAAATCTGTAGTATCAGGCCGCAATTTCACCCCAATTACGCAATTGAAGATTGCACAATTAAGGAGGATTGAATTATGTATAAGACAACGTGATCACCCTAAAATTTGTAGTGTCAAGCCGCAGTTTCACCCCAATTACCCAATTAAGGATTGAATTATACTGTGTATAAAAGAACATGAACACCCCAAAATCTGTACTTTTAGGCCACAATTTCACTCCTATTAGATAATCAATGATTAACTAATATACTTATATATAAGTGTGACCCCCCCCTAAAATCTGTAGTATTAGACCGCAATTTCACCCCAATAACAGATACAAGGATTAATGGAATTATGTATAAAAGAATACAAACAACCAAAGAGTAAAAAAAGTAGTATTAGAACACGTTTTAACCCCAATTAGTGCTGCAAGGTATAATAGAATAGCTCCTATTTGCCAAGCTTTGCTCTCTCTGTGCATAATGCCTCCCTATTATATCCCTACACTATGAGTAATCTACCCCTGAACTGCTCAATAGTAATATTTTGTAAATAGAGTCTTTCCTAACTACTGTTCCTAGTACATATAACATCTCTTCCTGCACCAAATGTACTGGAAAATGGCTGGCAGGAGGAGACTTTTTGTAGGGTTGTAACATCACAGGGGCTGGCTATCTGCTGATTGGCTGGCTGCACGGCATTATGGGTGATCCCTCGTTCCCGGGCTTCGTACTTCCTCTTTCTAACATTTGCAGGAGCCATTTTGAAAAAAATCTGATTCGTTACCACAAAGTGGGAAGAAATTCGACTTTGTGACTAATCAACTTTTCCCTAAAATTTGGATTGAATTCCACTTCAACTTCGATTTGCTCAACTCTAATGACTGTGTTTCATCTTAGTACAGTTGTTTAACTGCTTATGTAATGAGAATACACATATAGTACTAGAAGATGTTTATAGCTAGCCATTGTAATATCATTCCAGTCACTTGTGTATTTGTTATTATAATAACTAGTAATATTACTATATTATTACTACAGTATATTTGAAGTGATTATCAATTTACATATAACACCGTTTTCTCAACAGATATTAATGAATGTCTGAGTAACCCCTGTAGAAATGGGGCCACCTGCAATAATCTAGTCAATAGTTTCTCCTGCTCCTGTGTACCTGGATTCACCGGTAGATTCTGTGAAATAAGTGAGTACTTTACACAGTGTGTGGCATTTTGTGTATATTTGTGCCTTTTTACCTTTACTGATAATATCAATAATTTCTTTTGTAGATATAAATGACTGTACCCCCACATCGTGTAGTAACAGTGGCATCTGTATTGACTTAATAAATGGTTTTTCCTGCTCATGTCCTGCTAACTGGGGAGGCCCAATCTGCAATATTGGTAATGGATTATTATTAATATTATTTTACATTTTTCATTAAATGATGATCTACATTAAACCTCTAATTTTGTACCTGTTCATGCTTTCCAGATGTGAATGAATGTACAACTGGACGTCATAGTTGCAGCCCTAATGCCTACTGTACAAACACACCGGGGTCATATTACTGTACTTGCAACTCTGGCTATGTGGGTAATGGATTTACTTGCAAAGGTATGTTGTATACACATTTATCAGCCTAAAGTTATTCCTTGAGGAATAATGACATACATTATACATTGTTATATTATCTTTATTCCAGAGGACAGATTGTTTGAATACCAATATGACAGAAGAGCTACACGGCGCACTCAAGATTTCTTTTCTCCTATGATTGACATCCCAACAGGCTTTCCTTTTGGTGCATCATTTTACAACAATCTATATGTAAGTTTCAGATTTCCAGTAATGAATGTGTTACACAGCTCTAATAAGTGACTCTCTCATATAGAATGAAAAACATATTGAAAGTTTCAGATCAGGGCAGATCAATCACAGGAATGTCTGAATGAAAGGGATTGTCTGGTTTATATACTCTATTAGGGAACTCTGAGGTTACAAAGTGTGGTGGCTCACTCTTAAAGACTATCAATAGCAGAGAAGGCTACAAAGAATTTTGACATGACCTGGCACATCCATGCATTACAAAGACAGACCATGAACTGATTCATGACTTTGCAATTTTCCATTTTTGCATTTTCATTTTATTGCAAACATTAGCTCCGGGGGCTTTGCTGTTTAAAACAGGAGAAACTTGCTGGCTATGGTGCCTACTGCACCCTTGAGTGTCTGTCATTTTTAACATGGACTTACATTGTACATATATAGGTCCGGAAAGGGTTAAATTCAGTGGGGACTTTGAAATGCTCAGGGGTACTGTAAGGAAATTGAGCCCTCCTCCCACAGATTACAGCTTTATGGGGGTTTCAGTAGCAGACTGCTCTATGATCAGCTCACTGTGGGAGCCCCATTCTATTGATGGGTTATTATAGGCCCTTTTCGACAGGCCAATGCACAGGCAATTATTAGGAGCAAAACATCCATTCCTGATAATTGATGACTGTTGATCCAAGGCAAAGCTGCATTAACATGCCACTATTATTGTGGTTGATGGCTAGTGCCATCTGTTATCCCCATACAAACTCATTGTTAGCTGCAGCAGATCTCTGTTGACGCAGGGCGATATGCTGCCAGCAAACAAGTATTTTATGTACGTCTTAAAAGATGCAGTTAACAAATGAATGGCAGAACTTTACATGAGGTCATATGAAAACATGTTTCTAATAATTCCCCAATCCTCGGGCCACATAAAAGGGACTAAAAGTATTACAGTCATTTCAGGTAATTTTTCAGAATTAGCTGACATGTTGGGGTACATGAGGTATAGCATTATTTCTGGCCATTATATAAATCGCATTTTTAGCAGTTTTTCTCTCTGCAGTTTGTAATTCCGTTTTTTTTCTAAGCAGGCAGGTGGAGACTAGCTGGGTTTATGCACATACACAGGACTTGGATAAACTGAGAATCCTGCTTAGAACACCATGAGAAACAGCAATGTCTGTCTCCAGCAGATCCTCCCTTCCCCCTCTTTCCCCTTCCTCTCCATAAATTTCTATGAAATATGATGCTTCACTGAGCAAGGTCACTAAAGATGGATTTGATAGTGAAGAGGAGGAGGATGCGGGAGAGAAGAGTCTTATAATAGGAGAAGGAAGCATCTTTCGCTGATAAAATATATTAATACGTTTCTTATGTTTGCCAGATATATACAGTACAGACCAAAAGTTTGGACACACCTTCTCATTCAAAGAGTTTTCTGTATTTTCATGACTATGAAAATTGTAGATTCACACTGAAGGCATCAAAACTATGAATTAACACATGTGGAATTATATACTTAACAAAAAATTGTGAAACAACTGAAAATATGTCTTATATTCTAGGTTCTTCAAAGTAGCCACCTTTTGCTTTGATTACTGCTTTGCACACTCTTGGCATTCTCTTGATGAGCTTCAAGAGGTAGTCACCTGAAATGGTATTCCAACAGTCTTGAAGGAGTTCCCAGAGATGCTTAGCACTTGTTGGCCCTTTTGATTTCACTCTGTGGTCCAGCTCAAACCATCTCAATTGGGTTCATGTCTGGTGACTGTGGAGGCCAGGTCATCTGGCATAGCACCCCATCACTCTCCTTCTTGGTCAAATAGCCCTTACACAGCCTGGAGGTGTGTTTGGGGTCATTGTCCTGTTGATAAATAAATGATGGTCCAACTAAAAGCAAACCGGATGGAATAGCATGCCGCTGCAATTTGCTGTGGTAGCCATGCTGGTTCAGTATGCCTTCAATTTTGAATAAATCCCCAACAGTGTCACCAGCAAAGCACCCCCACACCATCACACCTCCTCCTCCATGCTTCACGGTGGGAACCAGGCATGTAGAGTCCATCCGTTCACCTTTTCTGCGTCACGCAAAGACACGGTGGTTGGAACCAAAGATCTCAAATTTGGACTCATCAGACTAAAGCACAGATTTCCACTGGTCTAATGTCCATTCCTTGTGTTCTTTAGCCCAAACAAGTCTCTTCTGCTTGTTGCCTGTCCTTAGCAGTGACTTCCTAGCAGCTATTTTACCATGAAGGCCTGCTGCACACAGTCTCCTCTTAACAGTTGTTGTAGAGATGTGTCTGCTGCTAGAACTCTGTGTGGCATTGACCTGGTCTCTAATATGAGCTGCTGTTAACCTGCGATTTCTGAGGCTGATGACTCGGATGAACTTATCCTCTGCAGCAGAGGTGACTCTTGGCCTTCCTTTCCTGGGGCGGTCCTCATGTGAGCCAGTTTCTTTGTAGCACTTGATGGTTTTTGCGACTGCACTTGGGGACACTTTCAAAGTTTTCCCAATTTTTCGGACTGACTGACCTTAATTTCTTAAAGTAATGATAGCCACTCGTTTTTCTTTACTTAGCTGCTTTTTTCTTGCCATAATACAATTTCTAACAGTCTATTCAGTAGGACTATCAGCTGTGTATCCACCTGACTTCTGCCCAATACAACTCATGGTTCCAACCCCATTTATAAGGCAAGAAATCCCACTAACTAAACCTGACAGGACACATCTGTGAAGTGAAAACCATTTCAGGTGACTACCTCTTGAAGCTCATCAAGAGAATGCCAAGAATGTGCAAAGCAGTAATCAAAGCAAAAGGTGGCTACTTTGAAGAACCTAGAATATAAGACATATTTACAGTTGTTTCACACTTTTTTGTTAAGTATATAATTCCAGATGTGTTAATTCATAGTTTTGATGCCTTCAGTGTAAATCTACAATTTTCATAGTCATGAAAGTACAGAAAACTCTTTGAATGAGAAGGTGTGTCCAAAGTTTTGGTCTGTACTGTAAATGAGAAGGTGTGTCCAAACTTTTGGTCTGTACTGTATATATATATATATATATATATATATATATATATATATATATATCTGTTAATCTTTAAGTGTACAGTAAGTACCAGTATTCTTTTGAAGGTTCTAAATACCAGTTGATTACATTCAACAGGTTCTACTCATCAGGTCTAAAATGGTACAGAGCAAGGGTGTAGCTCTAGGGAGTTCAGATTACACTGAGTCTGTGTTGCATAGGTGCACCAAAAAGATCCTCAGCCACATACGTAAGAAGACATTAGTTTTATAAATGGCACAAGCCATAAAAGCGCTAGACAAGCCTTTGGAACACTGGCATCTCTTCACTGTTGTTATATGATCTACGATTTTTTTTTCTTTTCTGTTTAACAGTTCACAGATAATGGCATCATAGTTTTTCGTCGAAACTCTTATGAATCATTATATACACTGAGATATCCTTATAGTACCTTCTACAACAGTGATTATTATACACCTCCTATGATTGCTGTTTTCTGGGCGGATGCAGATTTCTCTGCGATGGGAGAACTTTACTATCAGGTGAGATATTTCTTTTTACAACTCAATTCTCAATATAGCAGCATTGAATAGACACAAGCCCTTCTAAATTGTAGAACATTAGAGAGAATTTGAGTTTTTGTAAGATTTTGTATGTATTTAATGTAAGAATGATGGCATCTGCTGAATTCTATATTGACTATAGTATCAACTTACTGAAATAAGAGTGTTCCCCTCAATGAAAGTTATGTACAATCAAAGGCTTAGTTAAGTAATAAGTAATACAATTGAAAGCTGTTCACTTTTTCCTTCAGATTCTGAAATATTTGATTCTAACTCTCTACTCTTTTTTTCAGACATATAACTTCCAAGCTTCACCTGATCTAAACCCAAACTTCAAAAGCCAACTTGAAACAGAAATAAATTCATATTTTCCTTCCCTTCCTAACACTTTTCGAGCTCTTTGGGCCATAAAGATAACATGGCATCAGGTTCTGCCCTATCCTTGGTATTTCTTCAATTCCTTTGAGGTAAGAAAACTAGGAACAACAGGACAAGACACATTGGTTTCTTCAAATCTTTCTTCATTCACTTGTAAAACTTTCCACACTCAAAAGTCAAATTGATTTGGTATGGTGCTGTGTTGATTATGCCAAACATACAAACATAGCAATTGGTTTCATTAGTGTGATACACCTTACAGATGGCTTTGACCCATAGTACTTTCTATACACTGATGCTCTTAACCTTTCTATTCTTAGACCCAGGAGCAGACATACAGCAGAATGGATAGGGGACCTATGCAAGGACAGAAAATTAGGCATTTGCAATCATAATGACAGTAGGAAGCTGATTTCAACCCTTTTGTTATCAGCACCATACATGTAGGGCGTTGGAGTAATGGGTAAACATGGCGCCCGCATGTGTGTCCAAGGGGCACCATGGCTGGTTGGTCTCCTGTTTCATACAGCAGCGACCTGCGGCTAATGACCGTGACCATCAATAATGTCAATCGTGGCCATAAAGGCTTTTAGATGCTGTGATCAAGATTGATCAAGTGCTTGCTTCCAGGTTTCTTACCAGCAACCTCTGCAGCCAATGAGGATGTCGGTAATTGAATTCAATACGCTGGTTCTCTCTGAAGAGACCCAGGGTACTGTAGCTGCAATTATTATTTTGGCCAGCAGGCCAACATAAGAAATGGATAATTTTGCTATCAACATGAATCTTTATGATGGTACAGAATAAAAAAAAATAGTGAGTCTTGTAGCTCGTGTAGCTCTTAAAAAGGTAAAAAATTTTTTAAAAATTAAAAAAATATTAAAAATTAAATCACCCCCTTTCAGTAGAATAAAAAATAGATACATAAATAAAAAATAACCACATAACCATGTCCGAAAATGCCTGTTTTATTAAAGTATAAAAATATTTTCCAATACAGGGAATGGCGTAATGGAAAAAAGGTCAAAATGGCCTATTCGCCATTTTTTCATTGCTTCTCTTACTCCAAAAAATGGAATAAAATGTGATAAAAAAGTCAGACACACTCCAAATTGGCATCAAAACTATGAGCCCCCACACAGCTCAGATATAACTATAAAAAAGTTATGAGGTTCAGAATATGGTGGTGTACAAAAAAAATATTTATTTTTACACTAGACATAAAAAACCTTTACATATGTGGTATGGTTGTAATCGTACTGACCCAGATAATGAGGTCAGTTTTGCTGTAAAGAGAACACCTTAGGGACAAAACCTGTAAAAGAGTGTCGGAATTGCAATTCAATGGTTATAAACATTACTAGGCACTGTAGTATTAGATTTAATATTATAGACTTTCACTAACAGCTATTTTATTAATATATATATATATATATATATATATAATCTATTGCATGCAGCGTATCGTTCTAACTGTAACATTTTTATTCCAGACAAACACCTACCAAGCTGTGTTAGTCACAGATGGCATCTTTTCTTTTTGCCTAATGCGATTTGCAGATGGAGGAATGAACTGGAGATATTACTCACTTCCTAATTATTACCTACCAAAACTGGGCTACTTCAGGTATATTGCTTCAAGCTTTTTAGTTTTAAAGTATAGCGCAGTTTTTCTTCCAATGGATGTTTATTATTTGTGCACTGCCTTACATCAGAGTATTTTTTTAAATCACATTTTTGAGCTACACATATTTTTAACCCATCACTGGCATGTTTGGCGGATGTCGAGTATAAGTTAAGTATAGTACCCAGTCAGGAGCTGAGCATGCACCATAGCCACTGGGCAGACATCCAGAGGCAAAAGGTCATGATCAGCGATAATGGTGATCACGGACATGCAACTTCTTAATTACGACTATTGCATATGAGAAGGCTTTTCCTGCAAATGCTAAGCTCCCGGGGGCCTGAATAGCTCCCCATCATAGAACCTTGAATCCGTCGGAGGATCTGAGTCCTGCCACAGCAATATTCCTAGGGAGCACTGACTGCAGCAGTTATCCTTAGGAATGTATTGAATCTCCCATGGTAATCCATTGCTGTTTATGGCAGAAGTGGACAGATGATCATATGTTCAACTCCCCTAGGGGGACTTAAAAAAGTGTGAAAATATAATATATAAATTCAAATAACATATGATCCACCATTCGCAATACCCGTAGGTGATTGTCAAAGCTTATCTATCTCCTCATGAGAACTGTACAGATCACATAGTATGCTTAGAAATAATATAAAAGTCAGCGAGGCCCCTTCATTTCTGTTTTGTCTATGGCCCATAGCGGCTGCTAGTGTTGAGCGAAGCATGAATTTACTTGTGCTTCATAGTTTCAAATCAATTTAACCTAAAACAGTGTAAAAAAAAAAAGTCATACTTACCTGATCCTCAGCTACCGCCAACTTGCTTGAAGGGCTCGCATGAAATCCCGTGCACAGTGACGCATTACATCACCACGCCATCCGGCGTGATGATGTAATTTAGGGCTGCACAAGATTTCGAGCCAGATCTTCAAGCAATATAGTGTCAGCCGTCCCGTCACGAGCAAATGGATCAGGTAACTATGATTTTTTGAGTAAGTATGATTTTCAGTATCACATGCCACCATCTGAGGGGTACAATAAAAGGGGGCTGCGCAATTGCAGCTCCCTGTCATTGCACCCACTGCTTACAAAGAAATGTGCTTTGAGACAAAGTCATTCGTCACTAAGCAAATTTTATTGTAAAATTCGGCAAAGCAGTCGAATCGAATTTTCCAATCATTTTCTCATCTCTAGTGGCTGCTGTAAAACATAGCTCTAAATTCAGTTAAGAACAGCTAAACCAAGATGGCCACTACGATAATAATTTTCAGGAAATAAAATGAAAAAAAAATCCAATCAGACAATAACTATAGCTATCTGGTTTTAACTAGCAGAAAAAAATTATAGACGACACCACACCTTCCCTTTTTAGCTACCTTTTAAATGAACTTAATAGCATGTAAATTTATAGAGTCACACAATAATCCAAATATACTCTTACCAAATACATTCAAAGCTTTTAGGAATTCTGGAAACATTATGTATTATCATTCTATTATGATCAATAATAATCTAATAAATGCCTGTTATAATATTACAAATTATTAACAAAGCTCATCCACTGAAAATAGACAGCTACAGATTTGTCTTTTCTTAATTTTTTCTCTTATCCCGAGATGTGTGGTGCATGATTACCAGCTTTTCTTAATTGCAGTGCTGTATCTATTTCTGCGTGTGACCATCCAGTGGTCGAGTTGTGAATTGCATCCTGTCAAGAGTTTTAATAACAGATCATGATACTGTATTGAGCTGGTTTTTGTGAGATATTGCCCTTAAAGGGGTTCTCTAGGATGTAAAATTGATAACCTGACCCTGGGATAGTTTATCAATCTCTGATTGACATGGGTCTGACTTCCCTCACCTCCACCAGTCAGCTGTGTTTCAGAGTTCTGGCACTGGAACTACACTGTTCTGTCCACTGTTTAATGACTTGAACTGGTTACTGCAGTGCATGAGAGCAGCACTGCACTATCTAGCTCTTCCCCACTACTCTAGAACAGCTTATCAATGGGGATGCAGGGTATTGGACCACACTGGTCTGATATCGATGACCTGTCCTAGGGGTAGGTCATCTGAGGGACAAGTCATGAATTGCTAAATCCTGGACAAACTCTTTACATGAAACTAAGCTAAGTTAATGATAGGCTTATATGTGTGTAAGTATCAGCATCAAGGAAAGTATTAACAGATTGTTTGACCCAAAGTTCAGTGTATATCTATTGTTCACAGAATCATAAAAACAAATTTAGAATATTCCTATACTGCAAAAACATGGACTGTACAGTTATGGTATAGTGTTATATTAATGGGTACACCACAATGTCTATAACTATTGTTTCCTGTCTTTTTGACTTTAGTGGAGAACCCACAATGTATCCTACTTCTAGTAATTTCCCTTCTTATAACGACCCACAAACTGACTCTACTGCTAGCATCGTGAAGAGATATACTCCAGATCAATACGTAGGACAAAATACAAGTGAGTACTCTCCATTTCTTTTACTATAAATAATTTTATACATTTTCTATCTCCTGCAAAACTAGTAATATGCTGCCTCTTTTTCCATGGAATATTTTCAAGACTCCTCTTGAGATACATAGATGTTTTTTCACATGGGTTCTGTGATAATCTATAAGAAAATAAAATCTTCCCACATCTTCTATTATACCACATGGGTAGATGTTGATAAACCTCTATAGACTACAGAAACTTGTTTTTTGAGAGACAAGGAGCCATGCTAAATTCCATAGCGTCTGGTCACCTTGCCCAACCCACAGAATGTTACTTACAGGCCACTAGACTGAGACGCTCATCGCTGTTTTGTACTTCTCATTGTTGCAGACAGTGCCACTTACTTTCTCTTCTAACCTCTGCACCATGACTGCATGGACCTTTGATTTCATTTTTTGCTATCCTTCCCAACCTTTATCCTCCTTGGGCACATTTTCACACTTTTCAGAGAAGCCAGGTCCATGCAGGGTAATCAGAGAATAATGTCAGAGTAAATAACTAGGAAGAACTACAAGTGTGCAGCAAGCTAATGAGAAGTCAGACAGTAAAGGCTCAAAACCAGGTCAGGGCAGCTGGAGGTAATTCAGAGGAGTAATTATTCGGATCAGAGAATGAGAAGACAAACGAGCACTTCAAGCACTTCAGAATGAGGGGTCAATAACTAGCACTTACTGAGCAGCAGAGCAGATTCTTAAAGAAAGCCAATCTCTTAGACTGGATGACATTACAGGAGTGTGGACAGGTAGTTTTTTGCAGAGGTCCCACATAGTGTGACACAGAGTCCAATATGGGACCAAACAGTGGACCAGACAGCACATCGAATTGCCATGTCCATGAGGCTTGGAAAACTGTTTTACAGTATGGGTTCACAAAGTATCACAAAGCCTACAGTAGCTTTGTATCGACAAACGTTTAATTTCTTTGCTTTTCTTATGGTAGGAAAAAAAGGCTATTGGGCTTATCGTCTGGAAATGAACACAGCAAACACACAGAATTACAGGCAGAAATGTTTGAATTGGTACTATGCAGACATTAAAGTACCATCATACTGGATGTATTACACACGTCCATGCCCTTGCTCATATTGGCAGGCTGTATTTGATTCTTCTTTTACACCGGCAAGTCGTCTAAGCTCTTATGGCTTTCAACACAAATATACAGGTCAGTCTCCATATCATAAAGTACTTTTTATCATATATGGATGTCTATACAATTTTCTTGCTTCCATAAACATTCCATGTTTCCATAAAATCTTTGTACAGTCATAAAAAGTGTGCATTTTGTTTTATGGTTATAATAAAGCAACATTTAGTTAACAAGGCCCTGTCAGCTATACTGATATGTGTGTTACAGTAAATTCCTCTGTTATTTCTCATGGAAGTAAATTGACTGAGTTTGACTATTCCCTTTGTCAATGGGGCATGTCCCTACACAATAAAAGACAGTGCTAACAATCAGTGTCAGGTACCTTATTGACAAGGGCAATCATCACATGAGTTGTCAATTTATTCATGTTTTTCCAGAAGGAGTCACAGAGGAATGGCACATTGCAGAGTTCTAACAAAAGTTTCCTTAACATGATTATTTTGCAGAAAGTAGATAGGAGAGTCGAAAGATACCCTTTAACCTCTTCTGGACTTCAACTATACATGTACGGTGGAAGTCCAGTATTTAAACAAGGTGCCCGCTCAGAAGATGAGTGGGCACGATAAGCCGCTGATTGTCTGCTGTTTTACACAGCAGACACCTGAAGTTAATGATTGTGATTGCCATTGTCACTGATCACAGACATTTAACCTTTCAGATACTGTTGTCACAACTGACCTTACTTTTCTCTAATGGCTCCTCCGTGTGGCGATTGTGGGAGCCATTCGATCATTGTGATAGCCTTGAGTCCTAGGAAGGCTTGAGACTACTGCAGCAATACATTCCTATAGAGCATTGGCTTTGGAAAGGCTCCATAGGAACTTAATAAGTCTCCCACAAACTACGATGGTAATTAATTCCAGTCTACAGGAGAAGCAATCAGATAATTGCATGTTCAAGTCCCCTAAGGGGTGTAAACAAAAAAAAGGTTTTAAAAATATGAAAAATATTAAAATTCAAATCACCGCCTTTCCCCATATTAAAAATACACACACAATAAAAAACATTAACAATAATATATGAATATTGATAATTATCAAAATAGACTATTCAGCATTTTTTTCATCGCTTCACTTTCCTAAATATGAATAACAACTGATCAAAAAGTTAAATACACTCCAAAATGGTATCAATAAAAACTACAGACTGCCCTACAAAAATTGAGTCTTCATACCACTCTCTGTAGACTGAAATACTGTATATAAAAGGTACAGAGGTCAGAATGTGATGATGTAAAGAAAATGTCAGTTTATTTATTTATTATATATTTTAGAAGTATTTCTTTTTAATATTAACACACAATAAAACTATAAAATGTGGTATTTCTGTAATCATACTTACCTGGAGACTGAAGGGTCAGGTCACCTTTACTGTACAAGGAAAACAGTAAAAGCAAAACCCATAAACCTGTGGCACAATTGCAGGTTTTTTTTTTCAAATTCCACTACATTTAGAATTTTTTCCCAGCTTCCCACTACATCATATTCAATATTAAGTAGTCTCATTAAAAAGTACAATTTGTCAAAAAAAAACCCAAACAAACAGAAAACAAGCCCAAATATGCGGCTATGTGAACGGAAAAAAAAGTTATGGCCCCAGGAAGGCCTGGACTGAAAAAATGAAAAAAATCTGAAACTCAGAAGGTCTTGAAAGGGTTAAAGTACCAGAAATTGTAACAAATACAGTAAAATAGTGCAAATAATGACCATTTACCACTAAATAATTTATTTCAATTTGCTCCTTCAGATTGGTATAGTCCATACTACAGTTTCCAGACTGCATCTTCATCGTGGTATGGAGGAGGCACACGATGTTACTACAATTACTGGGGAAGTTTGTCCTATGGAGAGAAAGAAAGATACACACCAACCCCATGGCAATATGAGAACAGTTGGTTGAGATGGTGGAACCCTTACTACTACTACTATTACTATTATAACAACTACTTTCTCCCACAGTTACAGATACAACGGAATCAATATATAGGTAATAATAATATGATACTCATTGTTGATGTGCAGTTTAATACTGTTTTAGGTTTTTGGCAGATCATCTGGTTTAGTAGCCTGAGTGTAAAATGTTATTATTATCATATTAGTTAGTATCATATTACATTTATCTTGTCCCTACAGAACATGAAGTTGATCCTTACAATAACTGCTGCAGGTACTCCGGCTCTTCATCTCTATGTTCCTTGTACCAACAGAGAAGACCTTCTGATTTCTGCTTTGGATATATTCCACCAAATTTTGGTAAGCATAAGCAGCTTGGGGCTCCCTAGCTGTAATTTGATGTTTTTTTTTAAACCTTTATAAACAGTTAAACTCAATACATATTGTTCTATTTTAGGCTTTTTCTTTGGTGACCCCCACATCAGCACATTAGATGGAGTAAAATATACTTTTAATGGCTTGGGAGAGTTCATTTTGACCAATGTTAAAGATGAGAATGGCACAGTTATCTTCAGGCTTCAAGGGCGTACTGCTAGGGCTGGCAATGACACGCAGGCAACTAACTTTGTGGGACTGGCTGCCATAATTCAAAATGGGACAACGGTAAAGTTTTATATATATCCACTTGTACTGTGTTGGCATTATACATGCTGAAAATCTCATCCTACAACATTCTCTTCACTGGTGTCTTCATATAGATTGAGTGGATACTTCAGGGAAGCAATTCAACTATTGTGAAACTCAATGGCACTGAATTTACTTTACCAGGTAAGATAACATTTCCAAATAGATGTTATTTGAAGAATATATAATTTAACCTCTTTCCTACCAGAGCTGTATATGTACGGCTTTGGAGTGATGGGCAAACATGCTGCCCACTCGTCATGGCCTGCGGGTCTCCACTGTTTCAAACAACAGAGACCTGCGGCTAATGACCGCGACCAGCAATAATGCTGATTACGGTCAATAAAGCCTTTAGATGCTGTGATCAAGTGAGATCATGGCATCTAAAGGGTGAAAAACCCGGAAGCTCGCACTTCCAGGCTTCTTACCGGCATCCTCTGCAGTCAATGAGGATTCAGGTAATTGAATTCAATACCCTGGTTCTCTCTGAAGAGAACAAGGGTATTAAAGCTGCAATTCTTATTTTGGCCAGCAGGTGGCAGGACAACATAAGAAATGGGCAATTATGTACAAATAATGAGTCTACAAGACCCATGATTATTCAGAATTAAAAAAAATGCAATTTGTAGGCTTAAATACAAGCTTCAAAATCATAAAAAAGTAAAAAAAAAACATTTAAATTGCTCTCTTTCTGTAGAATAAAAAATAAATACATAAATAACAAAAAATATGAACATCACAGGCATCACTGTGTTCGAAAATGCCCATACTATTAAAATATACAAATATTTTTCCAATACGGTGAATGGCTTAAAAAAAGTAAAAAAGGGTCAAAATGACCAATTTATTAATCGTTTCATCAATGGTATCACTAAAAATTACAGATTGCCTCACAAAAAATGATCCCCGACACAGCTCAGTAGATATAAATATGAAAAGTTGTGAGGGTCCGATTTTTTTTTTTCAAAGTTTAAATTTATTTTTACACTATTTAGACATAAAAAAACTATATATATGTGGTGTTGTTGTAATCGTACTGACCCAGAAAATGAAGGGCTCAGCTCAGTTTTGCCGCAAAGGGAACACTGTGGGAACAAAACACGTAAAACGGTGGTGGAATAGTGTTTTTTCTTTTTTTCCTGCTTCCCACTACAGTATATGTCACATTCAATGGTGGCAAGTACAAATTGTCCCAAAAAAAATAATCCCTCAAACAGCTATGTGAACAGAAAAATAAAAAAAAGTCAGGGCTCAAGAAAGATAAGGAAGAAAAATAAAAACAGAAAAACAAAAAAAAAAAAAAAAACAAAACAAAAAAAACTCTGGTATCCTAAAGTTTAAATTTGCACCTTTTGAAAAGAAATTTTCACCAAATAATTTAAATAAAATAATACAAAGTTAGTACCAAAAACCCAGAATGTTCATATTGTAAATATCATTTGACTTGAATGAAACATGATTCAAGATTTTAGATAGCTTTAGATAGCTACACTATATCTTTAGAGGCAAGATTTAGCGAAAAGATATTGAAGACTATTTACAAGTGCCATCATGAATGTCCAAATGCATATTGTACATCTTGTATGTAATTCCTGTTTTGTGTGGATATACCTGGTTAATATATTCTAATTTAACTCTTTCAAGACAACTCTACCTATGTAACCCAAATCACACTGGAGAAGACAGAAAAAGATGAAATACAAGCCTCATTCGATGGTGGGATATCAGTTACAGTTTCCGCTGATCAGGGAGCTCTGAGCTTTACCACAACTTTAGATATTTCCTACAAGAATAAAACAGAAGGCCTCTTGGGTAATATCCAGTCTCCTTCCAGTTCTTCAACTGCTAGACTGTATTTATATGTTATCATTGATCATGTACACCTTAGTTTATAGGTATAATTGTAAGCAACAAAATGAACATTTTATGTAAAAATTTTACAGGGATCTTCAATGATGATAAGACTGATGATCTGATGGCAGCTAATGGCACCAAGCTAGAATTTAATGGTGTGAAACTTCCCAATGATTCCCTCATCTTTGAAATTGGAATGACATGTAAGTGGTTAGTTCAATAAAATTTGGTATAGTGTTCCTAAAGAGGAGCTATCAGTTCTGATGTGAGTCAGTTCAGCTGTTTCGGAGTTTTGTGAATTAGATATCTGATTCGCTGGTCCATGGAATAGAACACTGATACCTGAAGTTGCAAAAAGACTGTCCATATGGCATACATTTGGGGAAATTTTCAAAAAGTTTTTGCGTCTCTAATTATGAATTACTTTATTTCACAGGGAAAACTACACCTTTGGACAGCATCTTCATCTACAATGAAACAATTGGGGAATCCTGGTACACCTACAACAATAACACATTTGTGCCAAAATTTTATGATGAGCTTCTCTTGACCAGTAGTAGTGAAGCCATCCAGAAAGCAAATCAAACATGTCAAGGAAATGATGAGTGTATTTTTGATATCCTGAGCACTGGAAATGATGCTTTAGGGAAAGCCACCCTTAACAGTCTCAATGCAGCCATTGAACAAAGCAGCACAATGAGTAAGAAACATTCTTTACTCTGTTTCATATGATTTCATTAATTTTATACACAGAAGCGTCCTTCGTTCCTTCTCATGGCTCTGTATATCTGGATTTATGTGGCACAAGATGACCATCATTTTTGACATCATTTTGTGATATTGTGTCATGAGATGTCTATCTTATATGTCTACTTACAACAACCAGTTAATTGGTTTGTGTATTGCAGTGCATCAAGGGTTTGCTAGTATGTTTCTATATAGATTTTTTCATGAGAAAGTAGAGTCTACAACCAAATTCATGCTAATGTAGGAGTGGCCACAATTTCAAAAACATTCAGCATTGACAAGTTGAAATTGCCATTCTAAATATTCTTACCAAGTCCTTTAACATACAATGCAATCCTCTAAATGAACAAACTGTCAACATGGTCAGAATCTATACTTGCAGTTAATAAATGGTACAAATTTTTTTCTACAGATAACTTTCCTCCAAATGTTACTGGACCCACCACTATCCACACCAAGCTTTTTGAGCCAATAACAGTGTATTACACAGCCACTGATGATAACAATGATACTGTGATCTTCTCTTTGGAGACAGACTCCTCTGACATCAATATAACAGGTGAATCTATGTCAGGTAGTACTGATGGTTATATGGGTTTTCAGTAAAAGTATCCAGTTCCACCTATTAATTTGCTGTGATCACTGATATATAAAGTATATCCCTCTTATCTACCATAATGTTAGTAATAATATATATTTTTTGTAAATATGCTTTATTCTCTTCCTTCTTTACTTCTGTACAGCTACTGGGATGTTGGTATGGTACCCCACCAGTTCAGCGCCAATTAATGTCACCGTAATTGCCAATGATTCTAAAGTCACCACTGCAGTGCTTCTAACTCTGGTGCTCTGCAACTGTACCAACAATGGCAGTTGTCTCTATGATAGTGTCACCGATGTAGCAAATGAGACCACAACTTTCCGGGTAAGCTATCATATGCACTCATATCAATCATGTTTTACAAGAATGGAAAGCATATTTAATGATTTGTATAATTTACATACGTATCTATCTCACAATGCAGGTGGCTGGATGTAACTGTTCTGCCGCATGGACTGGGACTTTCTGTGAAGAGGACTTTAATGCTTGTGCAGGAAACACATGTTTTAACAGCAGTAGTTGTATAGATCACAAAGCACCTCAGGAAGGATTTGAGTGTGGTCCATGTCCTCCTTTTCTAACTGGAGATGGAATAACCTGCACAGGTCAGTACATGATTCACCTTTCTTCTCCTCCATACAGATTTTTTAAGGATTTTAGAAAATATAATTCAGACCATTCAGCTATCATCATTCAGTGAGGATAGAAAATTAAACTCCCCCTCCAATGGGATTCTTTCAGCAGGATTTCATTGCTTTAAAATGCCTTTAAAACATATGAAGATCTATCAACTTTTTACTCACAACTGTAAAATCAGATTATAGATCATCCCTCATATCATTAGTGCATTGCCTGTAAGAGGTTTTTTGCATACATGTCCAGTATCTACTGTATCTTCAGTATTTGCCACAGACTTTGACAGACTCCAAGCTTTCTTTTTGGATTCTGTCTGGCAGCGTGTAGTCAATTTCTAAGGACACCGCACAAATAATTGTCTGAAAATATGTTAACCAGTTACTGTAGCTCCTTATGACATAGTTATATGTGTGTGGGGTACTTGGTGTCCAAGAGATTTACCTATATTTATAGATATTGTATTTTTCAAAAATTTAAAACAAAAAAAACTTTAACCTGGAGATGTAATCTGAAATGTCATAGAGTGATTTTTTTAGATCCATATTAAAGGGCTTTTCAGGTGAGATAATTTTCTTTTTAATAAAAGGTGAAAGTAAGGGTTAAAAATAAAAAATAATCCATACTTACTGTACCAATTCCCTGCAGCTGCTGTTTCAATGCTGCTTCAGTCCTGTTACTCTCGGCCTCCTTCCTGACCTCATTTTATTACACAGGAACTTGGAAGGTCTACTTAGCTATTTTATTTCCCAAAAAAAACCCTTAAAGGGGTTATGTCATTTTTGATATATCACAAAGATATGCCATTAATGTGAAAAAGTAACTGGTCCCACCAGGATGCACATGCATCTTCCCTCCACAGCTATGCTAGCTCAGATACGTATTTCTAGCAGTCCTATCATGGTGAATGTAGTGGGGGCTATGCTTGCACAGCGCTCTCTCCTTTTATCTCTACGGAACTTCCAGAAATAGCCGTGAGATGTTCGCTCTGTGTAATAATAGTGCCGGGTTTTTACCATAGAGTCTCTAAACACACTTATTTATTTCCAGATATCGATGAATGTTATCTCAACACATCAACTTGTCAGCAAATATGTAATAATTACGTAGGTGGATACAACTGCAGCTGCAATAAAGGCTACGAAGTGGATGAAAACAACAGCTCTCTGTGTGTCGGTAATGCCCTGTGCTCCATTCTGTCTTTCCATTATACCCTGATTTACATGGTTTCTAAAAGTTGTTTTCGTAGGACAAGAGATGGTACTATATAACACTGCTAAAATATTTCAAAAAGATGCTTCAATAGGTTTTCCAAGATTTTTTTTTTACTGATGCCCTATGCTCTGGATAAGTCATCAGTATGTAATCGGTGGGGGTCTGACACCCGGGACCCCATCGATCAGCTGTTTTGAGAACACATTGGCACTTCTGTGAGCGCTGCTGCCTTCTCGAAGCTTACCAAGCACAGCGCCAATGTTGCATAGCAGCTGTGCTTGGTATGGCACCTCAGCCCCACTTGAACGGGACTGAGTAGCTCCTAAGCCATACAATCGATGAATGTGTAGTCACTGGCCTAGGCCATGCAGAGAGTAAGCCGCAGCACTCACAGGTGTGGGTGTCAGACCCTAAGCGACCACATACTGATGACCTATCCAAAGGATAGGTCATCAGTAAAAATAAATCTCAGAAAACCCCTTTAACTAAGAGAAACCTATAAAAATATTGTTTTCTCTGCTTTTCCACAGACACTGATGAGTGCGCCAATGGTAGCCACCACTGTGTTGTCAATAGCGATTGTAAAAACCTTCCTGGGAATTATACCTGTGAATGTTCATCTGGATATGAAGGAGATCCATTTATACTCTGTGTTGGTAAGTTTTACTGAAAAATGCTAAAAGTAGTTTAACTTCATATGCTTCATAAATTCCATCAACCTGAAATATTTGTAATCTTTGTACCAACGTTAGCCAAGGTAGCTCAAGGTCTGCTCAAGATGATGTGACTATAGGCCTAATATTTCCATCATCACATTTACATGCATTGCTTAGGCTGTATTGTCTTTACATGGCCGTGCCATACATTGACCACAGTGAATCAGTATTGAATATTTTATTAAATCCACTAATTTAATACCTATATTTCCGACAGATATCAATGAATGTGCCACTAACACGTACATCTGTTCTAATGAATCAATCTGTGTAAATACCAATGGATCGTATACATGCCAGTGTCTGGAAGGATATGGTGGAGAAAACTGTTCAGGTAAGAGTTTTACAAATACAGAAAGTTGTCATTCCATCGGCATTCCCCAGTATATATTTTCCATCAAAAGAGCACTCTACTCACCTGTCTGTATACTATAGTATATGGATTGTTACTCTATCAGAATATCCTAACCCCTATGCAAGTTGTGTCCCTTCTTAAGGGAGTTATGGCATGATAAAAGTAAAACATGAGAGTCAGACATCATCTAGTACATGACAATCTCTTTCTAAACTAAGCTAGAACCAGCCCTGTACCTCACATGGATCCAGAGATCTCCACATTCATTACTCCAATCACTCTGCTGGTCATAGATATTGTTAGTGGAAGCTGAAGGATGGGACTGAGCATATTAGCCCATCTCAGTGAGGTACAATCTTCATGTGGCGCTATACAGATGACTCAGTGGCGATACTAAATGTTTAATTACATGTAATTATAAAACTATTCAGATCCAGGTGCTGGTTTATAAAAGGTAGTATATTTTCCTGGGAAGACCCCGTTAACTTTCCTCTTGAACCCCGCTAGTATTATCTCATTATGATATTAGGGTAGTAACAATTACTGTCTGTGACAACATCTTGTATATTTTGTGAGGGTGGTTGTCAGAAGCCGCACAGCTTTTATGGTGTTTGCTCACCAGGTTTTTTCTGTTCCCCACTGCAGATATAGATGAATGCCTGGATAATACCACGTGTCCTTTGCATTCACACTGTACCAACATGCCTGGCTCGTACCTATGTGAATGTCACCAAGGGTACGGTGGTGACAACTGCACAGACATTGATGAGTGTTCAATGACAAACAACTGCAGTTTTTGGGCGGACTGTCACAACACTGAAGGCTCCTACGACTGTACCTGCAGGAATGGTTACTCTGGTAATGGGACAGATTGTGCGGGTGAGTTACTTCACATAATAGGGACCTGTGATCGCACTTATCTGCATTTTTAGATTTACAGCTGGGTGAGCAATCTGTGCTAACCTTCTTCACAATGATTCCCTGTCTCATGCTTCCCTCCAGCTTCTTGAACGTGTCTACCATATCTCACAGCAATTTCATGTTCTTCATACAATTTGCAGATATCGATGAATGTCTTGTAAATGCCTCCATTTGTGGAGTAAATGGAACCTGTAACAACACGATTGGCAGCTATGAATGCTCTTGCCGTACTGGATTTATGCTTGTGAATGAAACGTGTCTGGGTAAGTGCAGAGTAATGGTTAAACCGCACATCATATCACATTGTAATGATGTTCTGTATCAGAAGTAAAGTTATTGCAATTCAGCATTAAAGATAGGGAGAATAAAGAAGAGGAGAAGCAAGTCACTCAACTTTATGGTGTTTATGTCACTCATGCCGCATATTAAAAAAGCAGGTGCGATTTATCAGGAGGGAGTGTGGTCTTCCACAGCGGTCCAACAGATTTATTATCATTTATGCCAGAAATAATTAGCAGGTCTGTGTCTTTCAATAAATGTATCTCTTCTTACTCCAGGTCACTTTCAACTAAGACCAGTGAATGAAGCTCCAGTTATAGTACATTTACTCTTTGTGTTTTTTATATTTGTAAAGGGTCTTCCCTCCACATAAAAAACATTCCAATGTGTCATGGTACAAAAATCACATGTAAAATTGTACTACTACTTTACAGTTACTCTTACTGCTAGTACTCTTACTACTACAGTTACTATTCGTGCTACTACTGCTCAGTACAATTACAGTAGTACTACTACAATTACTATTACTATTCCTACTATACAACTACTAGTACTGCTGCTACTATTACTACTACTACTGCAGATTCAATTACTACTGCTATGAATAGTACAACTATTGCTACCACTGTACAACTACTACTGCTATTAATACTACAACTACAACTGCTACTACTACTTTTACTACTACTATCACTACTACAAAGATTACTACTATAACTACTACTGTTAATACTATTACTACTCAAATTATTACTACTAATCTTATTGTTGTTGTTATTATTATTATTATTAGTACTACTACAACTATTCAAACTATTACCATTACTACTGCTATTACCACTATAATTAATGATGATCTGTGGTGGGGTAGCATAGAATTTCCAGAAACCAAATCCAGAACTCCAGTGACTTCAAGTAAAGCTTCTTCTTTATTGTAGAAAAATTAAAACTAGTGTGAACACTGATCCAATAGTAACATAACTTCGCTATGACTAAAGATTTGTAAGAAAAGATATGCTACTACTGGATGAGTGTTCAGACTGTTTTTCATGTTTCTACAATAAGGAAGAAGTGTTACCTAAAGTCACCATAGGGCTGGATTTGTTTTCCTGAATTTGCTGTTGCTCTCTAGACGTGTCCCAGCACCTTTCATTTTCCAAAGGAGCTGTCCAAAATGAAAGGTGGAATCTTATTCGTTGCTGTGGGCATCTACGTCAGTTCTACTTTACACCAGTATATATAACCCACAACCTTTTTTATATAGCTCTTAATTTACCATATTTATATATGTCTTTTTTTTTTTTGCAGATATTGTAGAATGTGACCAACCAGAGTACTGCACAGGATCAGGAAGAGTGTGTATGAATACAATAGGCAGCTTTTATTGTACTTGCCAAGCAGGTTATAATGAAGTCAATGGCAGCTGTATTGGTAAGAACATTTGTTTGTATGTAAAAGATCCACAGATACAATATACTGCATGGTTAGATCTCACTGAACTGAATGTAATGAACACTAATGCATGTTTGCACAATATTATGTTACCTCCAGATGACTGCAAAAAATATCTGCCCAGCGTGTATGGAGCGGCCGTTCATCAGATGCTTTAGGCTCTGTTCACATCTGCCAGGGATTACTTTGAAGTTTCTTTCTGGTGACGTGTGCTTTGACATGATCATGATGTAACATCAGGTCTAACGATTATCAGTAGAGTCGAGAAAAAACATGCAGCAAATTACAGAGAAATCTGTTGGATTTTTAGCCGCAGGTCGCAAGTTACGTACTTGTGACCTTGCCATCATAGACCACAATGCAAGTCACGTGAGATTGCGGCTTGCCTAGAATCATTCTGTGATTTAGCTGTAATATAGTTGTGTGACAGATGCAGACAGGTCACACAAATGTTTTTGCTTGTGCCGCTTTTCTGAGACTTGCTGTCCTGCTTCAAATGCACCAAGTAGCCCCAGCCTAAACGACAACAGTGGCACAGCATGCAGCACTATTCTTGATGTCAAAATGAAGGAAAGCTCGTTGTCCCCATTATAACCAATAGTGGCTGAACTATGGATCTGTTGTATGACACATCTGGTATAGCGTTATTGTTTTTTGCTCTGTTTAAGCAGAGCATCAAATAGAATATTTTAGGATGTACAACCAAAAGTTTAAAGAAAGACTTAAAGGGAACCTGTCATCTCCGAAACACCCCCTGAACTAGAGTAAGTGTTGTATAGTGTAAGTGATGCTGAATCCGAATATGTACGTTTTATCTTCATACTCACTTCCATTCTGACGCTGTGCTCCCACAAACCTGCAGTAAAATACATTGAGAGGACTCTTCTTTGAGTCCTCTCCATTATGTGAGTGAGCACCGGAGTCCTCTCAGTGCATTTTACTGCAGGTTTGTGGGAGCACAGCGTCAGAATGCAAGTGAGTATGAAGATAAAACTTACATATTCGGATTCAGCATCACTTACACTATACACTGCTTACTCTAGTTCAGGGGGTGTTTCGGAGATGACAGGTTCCCTTTAAAGGGGTTGTGCAGGGTTTTTAAATGGATGACCTATCCTGAGGCTAGATCATCAACATCAGATCAGAATGGGTCTGACATTTGGGACCACCGCTGATCAGCTGTTTGAAGAGAAGGTAGCGTTCCATGTGAGCACTACTTCCTCTTCATTACACTGTCCGTCGTTTCAGAAGCTAGTGTAATTACAAGTTCTTGCTCCATTTACTTGAATAGAGCGAGTATTTGTAATTACACTACGGCACCGCTAAAGGAGAGATGACGTGTAGTGCAATAAAGAAGAAGCAGTGCTTGCATCAATCGTCGCCTAGTTTTCAAATAGCTGATCAGCAGGGGTCCCGGGTGTCAGATCCCTGCCAATGATATTGATGACCTATCCTATCAATATAAAACCCCAGCACAAACCCTTTAAAGTGGATGTGCCAACTTTTGAATTTATCCTCTATCCACTGGTTTAATATGGTTAATCTGACATTACCATTAACCACATAGAAATATCAATACGTAGGTCAGCAATGTAATTACAGTAAAATTTTCATTTGATTTATTTTGTCAGATATTAACGAATGCAGTGATCCTGGTATGAATAATTGCTCAGATAACGCAATCTGCACTAATGTAGCCGGATCTTTTGTGTGCGCGTGTATGGTAAACTACACAGGAGACGGAGTCAACTGTACAGGTTAGCAAAAATTTTCGCTTATCTTTAATTGATGTTAATAGATTCACTCATATTAATCAAAAGAAGTTAAAAATATATTAATTGTATGCATATTTTATATAAAACACCACAAAATAATAATAATCAACCACAAAAAAGAGAAAAAAAAATCAGGACCAAAGTAAAAAAAATTGTATTTTTAATTTTTTTTTTCTTTTTTTGTGGTTGATGATACAATTTTGAGCAAGGGTCCATATTATATTATTGTGGGCATATGTAGGTGTTATTACGTTCTCTAATCTTGAACTGAAAAGTTCAACACCAATGGTTTACAAAATGCTGTGAGAATGTAATGACTTTTTCATCTAATTTATCTAATTTTTTTTATAGTGGACGAGTGCTTGTTAAATACAACCTATTGTGAACATAAGTGCACCAGTTTCCCGGGTGGACACAATTGCAGCTGCCACGATGGCTACAAAGTGAATGCACAGAACAGCTCTAAGTGTGACGGTACAGTCTATATTTTATACATTGATATATTAGTTATTAGCTTTTGACATACAAATTAACAAGCAGTATATAAGGCACAGTTGAAAGGGTTGTCTGGGTTGAGAGCTAACATACTCAGCCCTTCTGACATGAGCATGGGAGCATTTCATGCTCCAACGTTCTCCCTTGCCCTGAGCTAAATCCTTCAGGGGCAAGGACTTTTTTGTTTATATTTTCAGTTTTTCAGGCTAGGGCAGCACTAAAGCCAGCCCATTAGTGCCGGTGACGTCAACGGGCCTCTGTCTAGCACAAACCCGGTACGTCACCACATCCATGGTTGGACTGGCCCACAGGGCAAGGAGGCCACCAGTGTACCACCCCTTGCACAAGTGCCACATAACACAGTAAACTTACTGCACTACCTATAGATAAGCAGTGTACAGCACTTCAACCATCCTAAGTTCATATAAAAAACTGGATAGATTATTTAAGAATCTACCGAGTTTATTACTATAGATGTGATCAGTTGGCTGAGAAGCCTTATAGGTACAAGGGCAAGTCAAACAGTATCCTCTTCTAACAGTGACCCACCTTCTCAAAGTTGCTGCAGGGCCCCCATAATCAATCATCTTGTAGCGCCTTGCCGCTGTCTGCAGGTGTGACAGCAGGAAATATTTAAATGTATCCCAATGGAGGGCCCCGAAATACATTTTACTGGTGGGCCTTAGGCAACCAAGCCCGACACTGACCACTTCTGCAGACCCTTGCCCTGCATGATTTAATGCAGGGCAGTGGAGAGCATTGGAGCGTGACATGTTCCCGTGCTCATGTCAGAGGGAAAGAAGGGGATATGTCCGAGTTTAACTGTGAACCCAGACAACACCTTCAATGTTTTATACATTTCTTGATAAGTAGACATGTATTAAAATATTTTCTTATATTTACAGATACTTATGAATGTTCAGTTTAAGCACTCCATGGAATAATGTTTAATCAGTGCATCATTTTATTTGGTTTTTATTTGCAGGGCAACTTAAATGTATAAGTGTTACGTTTTGGTCATAAAACACTAAAATGAAAAAGAAATACGATGTATGTCGGAAGTACGATCTGTTCCACAGTGGGACACATCGCTTCAATGTGTGCGTACAATTTATACACCCCTGGAACGCACACTCCAGTCCAGACACACCATTTCGGAATGTTCAGTATGAATGTTTAGTATGAATGTTCAGTTGTTACTTCTCTCTGTTCTGAAAATACTTTGTGTGCTAATATAATTTAATACATTAAAAAAACAGGTTACCAAATCAATATTCCCCTCACACAAGCCAAACCTCAGAAAAACTTGATTTAGCATATACACAAAAACACCTGAGTCACAAAATATGGCTAAAAATAGACATCTGTATTAATTCATAAAAAAAAACAAATATAAATATGATTAAAAGTAGACATGATATACATCACATGAAAAGTGCTGGTGACTCCTGGGAGGTATAGCAACAACATACATCATATGGATGGTAATCACAAAACTGTAGTAGGGGCAGCCCAGCTATACAGTTGTAGCAGGATGCCACTTAAATCAAACACATGGACACCAGTAAGGCACATGTATCATCTACTATCTACTTTCATGCTACATGTGCTTAAGGGCTCGTTCACATCACCGTTAGGGCTTCCGTTCTCCTGCTCCGTTATAGGAGCAGTAGAATGGAAAGGACGGATTCGGGGCATAACTGAGCCCAACGGAGCCTAAGGGACCCCATAGACTATAATGGGGTCCGTTAGGTTTCCGCTCAAAACATGATTTTTGAAGCGGAGACAAAAGTTGTGCACACAGGACTTTTGTCTCCGCTTCAAAAATCATCTTTTGAGCGGAAACCTAACGGACCCCATTATAGTCTATGGGGTCCCTTAGGCTCCGTTGGGCTCAGTTATGCCCCGAATCCGTCCTTTCCGTTCTCCTGCTCCTATAACGGAGCAGGAGAACGGAAGCCCTAACGGTGATGTGAACGAGCCCTTACTGAAGGCCATGTGTTTGATTTAAGTGGCATCCTGCTACAATTGTATAGCTGGGCTGCCCTTACTACAGTTTTGTGATTACCTTCCATATAATATATGTTGTTGCTATACTTCCCAGGAGTCACCAGCACTTTTCATGTGATGTATATCATCTCTATTTTTAATCATATTTATATTTGTTTGTTTATGAATTAATAAAGATGTCTATTTTTAGCCACATTTTGTGACTCAGTTTTTGTGTGTATGCTATAATTTAATACAGTAGACATGAGCATTACATGTGTGATTGTAAACCTCAGTATTAAGAAAGTGACAAGAAGACCTTGCATTGATAAGACAATGGCTGGCATACTTTAAAGACAAAACTAAACAAATTTGTATTTAGTAGCAGCCACACCTGGAGCCTGAGGACTCCCAAAGGCCCCTCTCACAAATAGGTAGACACCAGTATTATAAATAGAACATAGACATATGGAAGGTGGAGGCCTGTTACAGATTTTGTCATAGGGCCCAGGAGGTTCAGGTTGCTCCTTTGAAAATGTTAATACAGATATGTACATTGATATAAAAAGTATTAAAAATGTAATGGGATATAACATGACATGACCTTTTAACAGGGCTAAAGTAATGTTGTGTCAAATAAAATACATTTGCAAAATATAGTTTCCTAGCAGAACCACAAGATCAAGTGTATAAAACCACGGTAAAGGATTATACCATGATTTAAATTATTTTATATCACTGCCATTCAAATATCATGTTTTCTGATGTTTGTTTTACACCTTTTAGATATTGATGAGTGTGAAAATGTAACAAGTCCATGTGCTACAAATGCCAATTGCACTAATTTACCTGGGAACTACTCCTGCCAGTGTCTGCCTGGATTTGAAGGTGATGGCAAACACGAGTGTATTGGTAAGTAAAGTATCATTCCCTTTAGATAGTTCTTCATATACCTAAACATATGCTGCAATACTGCATACCAAACAATGTTGTTACAATTTTATTTTCTAGCTATAAAAGCCACAACTGAATTCTCAATGACAACTCCTAGTAGTAATGAAACAGCAACAACATCATCAAATGACTCCACAGTTCAGACTATGACCACTACTTCAGTGGCATCTACCAACACAAGTGGCATCACTCCTGGTACAAATGCAACAATTCCAACTACAAGTCCAACGACACCTGACAATCAGACCATCATCACCTCCCCAATTACTGACAAGACCCTTGTAACTTCAGGAGTAAATGTAACAACTCATAGTACAAGTCCAACAATTTCGGACAATAAAACCTCCATTTCCACTAATGCTCCTGTCACAAACGCCAGCACTAGCAATCCACTGACAAATGCAACGGTTCCAACAACAAGTCCAATGATACCTGACAATCAGACCACCACAAACTCTTTAATTCATAACACCACCCTTGTAAGTTCAGGAGTAAATATAACAATTCAAAGTACCAGTTCAGCAGTTTCAGACAATGAAACCTCCATT
Source organism: Rhinella marina (assembly GCA_900303285.1). Taxonomy (NCBI): domain Eukaryota; kingdom Metazoa; phylum Chordata; class Amphibia; order Anura; family Bufonidae; genus Rhinella; species Rhinella marina. Next base: position 394,173 of record ONZH01020345.1, read on the forward strand.
ACCACAATCACTCCTGTCACAAATGCAAGCACTGACACTCCACTGACTAATGGAACTGTTCACCCCACAAGTCCAATTACACGAGAAAATCAGACCACCATCACTTCTCCAATTACTAACACCACCCTCGTAACCTCAGAAGTAAATCTAACAATTCAGAGTACAAGTCCAACAGTTTCAGACAATAAAACCTCTATTACCACTATCACTCCTGACACAACCGTCAGCACTGACACTCCATTGACAAATGCAACAGTTCCAACTACAAGTCCAACAATAACTGACAATCAGACCACCATCACCTCTACAATTACTAACACCACCATTGTAAGTTCAACAGTAAATTTAACAATTCAGAGTACTAGTTCAACTGTTTCTGAAAATACAACCTCCTTTACCACTATCACTCCTGACACAAATGCCAGCACTGACACTCCACTGACAAATGCAACAGTCACAACTACAAGTCCAATAATAACTGACAATCAGACCATCATCACCACTTCAATTACTAACACCACCTCTGTAACTTCAGGAGTAAATGTAACAATTCAGAGTACAAGTCCAACAGTTTCTGAAAATAAAACCTCCATTACCACTATCACTCCTGGCACAACCGCCAGCACTGACACTACATTGACAAATGCAACAGTTCCAACTTCAAGTCCAACAATAACTGACAATCAGACCACCATCACCTCTACAATTACTAACACCACCATTGTAAGTTCAACAGTAAATTTAACAATTCAGAGTACTAGTTCAACTGTTTCTGAAAATAAAACCTCTTTTACCACTATTACTCCTGACACAAATGCCAGCACTGACACTCCACTGACAAATGCAACAGTTCCAACTACAAGTCCAACAATAACTGACAATCAGACCATCATCACCACTCCAATTACTAACACCACCCTTGTAACTTCAGGAGTAAGTTCAACAATTCAGAGTACAAGTCCAACAGTTTTGGACAATACAACCTCCATTACAACTATCCTTCCTGTCACAACTCCAAGCGATGAAACTCCACTGACAAATGGAACAGTTCCAACTACAAGTCCATTTATACAAGACAATCAGACCACCATCACTTCTCCAATTACTAACACCACCCCTGTAACTTCAGGAGTAAATGTAACAAATCAGAGTACAAGTCCAACAGTTTCTGAAAATAAAACCTCCATTACCACTATCACTCCTGGCACAACCGCCAGCACTGACACTCCATTGACAAATGCAACAGTTCCAACTTCAAGTCCAACAATAACTGACAATCAGACCACCATCACCTCTACAATTACTAACACCACCATTGTAAGTTCAACAGTAAATTTAACAATTCAGAGTACTAGTTCAACTGTTTCTGAAAATAAAACCTCCTTTACCACTATTACTCCTGACACAAATGCCAGCACTGACACTCCACTGACAAATGCAACAGTTCAAAATACAAGTCCAACAATAACTGACAATCAGACCATCATCACCACTTCAATTACTAACACCACCACTGTAACTTCAGGAGTAAATGTAACAATTCAGAGTACAAGTTCAGAACTTTCAGACAATAAAACCTCCATTACCACTATCGATCCTGTCACAAACGCAAGCACTGACAATCCACTGACTAATGGAACAGTTCCAACTACAAGTCCAACAATAACTGACAATCAGACCACCATCACTTCTCCAATTACTAACACCACCCCTGTAACTTCAGGAGTAAATGTAACAAATCAGAGTACAAGTCCAACAGTTTCTGAAAATAAAACCTCCATTACCACTATCACTCCTGACACAACCGCCAGCACTGACACTCCATTGACAAATGCAACAGTTCCAACTTCAAGTCCAATAATAACTGACAATCAGACCACCATCACCTCTACAATTACTAACACCACCATTGTAAGTTCAACAGTAAATTTAACAATTCAGAGTACTAGTTCAACTGTTTCTGAAAATAAAACCTCCTTTACCACTATTACTCCTGACACAAATGCCAGCACTGACACTCCACTGACAAATGCAACAGTTCCAACTACAAGTCCAACAATAACTGACAATCAGACCATCATCACCACTTCAATTACTAACACCACCACTGTAACTTCAGGAGTAAATGTAACAATTCAGAGTACAAGTTCAGAAGTTTCAGACAATAAAACCTCCATTACCACTATTGATCCTGTCACAAACGCAAGCACTGACAATCCACTGACTAATGGAACAGTTCCAACTACAAGTCCAACAATAACTGACAATCAGACCATCATCACCACTTCAATTACTAACACCACCCCTGTAACTTCAGGAGTAAATGTAACAATTCAGAGTACAAGTCCAACAGTTTCTGAAAATAAAACCTCCATTACCACTATCACTCCTGACACAACCGCCAGCACTGACACTCCATTGACAAATGCAACAGTTCCAACTACAAGTCCAACAATAACTGACACTCAGACCACCATCACCTCTACAATTACTAACACCACCATTGTAAGTTCAACAGTAAATTTAACTATTCAGAGTACTAGTTCAACTGTTTCTGAAAATAAAACCTCCTTTACCACTATCACTCCTGACACAAATGCCAGCACTGACACTCCACTGACAAATGCAACAGTTCCAACTACAAGTCCAACAATAACTGACAATCAGACCATCATCACCACTTCAATTACTAACACCACCACTGTAACTTCAGGAGTAAATGTAACAATTCAGAGTACAAGTTCAGCAGTTTCAGACAATACAGCCTCCATTACCACTACTGTTCTTGTCACAAATGCAAGCACTGAAACTCCACTGACAAATGGAACAGTTCCAACCACAAGCCCAATGATATCTGACAATCAGACCACCATCACCTCTCTAATTACTAACACCCCACTTGTAACTTCAGGAGTAAATGTAACAATTCAGAGAACGAGTTTAGCAGTTTCAGACAATACAACCTCCATTACCGTTATTGCTCCTGTCACAAATGCCAGCATTGATACTCCACTGACAATTGCTACAGTTCCAACTACAAGTTCAACGGTAACTAATAATCAGACCATAACCACGTCTCTAATTACTAACACCACCCTTGTAACTTCAGGAGTAAATGTAACAATTCAGAGTACTAGTTCAACAGTTTCAGACAATGAAACCTCCGTTACCACTATCAATATTGTCACAAACACCAACACTGACACTCCACTGACAAATGCAACAGTTCCAACTATAAGTGCAGCAGTAACTGATAATCAGACCATAACCACCTCTCTAATTACTAACACCACCTTTGTAACTTCAGGAGCAGCTATAATTCAGAGTACTAGTTCAACAGTTTCAGACAATGAAACCTCAATTACCACTCCTGTCACAAACACCAGCACTGACACTCCAATGACAAATGCAACAGTTATAGCTACAAGTCCAACAATAACTGACAATCAGACCATCATCACGTCCCCAATTCCTAACACTACCATTGTAACTTCAGGAGTAAATGTAACAATTCAGAGTACAGGTTCAGAAGTTTCAGACAATAAAACCTCCATTACCACTATCAATCTTGTCACAAACGCCAGCACTGACACTCCATTGACAAATGCAACAGTTCCAACTTCAAGTCCAATAATAACTGACAATCAGACCACCATCACCTCTACAATTACTAACACCACCATTGTAAGTTCAACAGTAAATTTAACAATTCAGAGTACTAGTTCAACTGTTTCTGAAAATAAAACCTCCTTTACCACTATTACTCCTGACACAAATGCCAGCACTGACACTCCACTGACAAATGCAACAGTTCCAACTACAAGTCCAACAATAACTGACAATCAGACCATCATCACCACTTCAATTACTAACACCACCACTGTAACTTCAGGAGTAAATGTAACAATTCAGAGTACAAGTTCAGAAGTTTCAGACAATAAAACCTCCATTACCACTATTGATCCTGTCACAAACGCAAGCACTGACAATCCACTGACTAATGGAACAGTTCCAACTACAAGTCCAACAATAACTGACAATCAGACCACCATCACTTCTCCAATTACTAACACCACCCCTGTAACTTCAGGAGTAAATGTAACAAATCAGAGTACAAGTCCAACAGTTTCTGAAAATAAAACCTCCATTACCACTATCACTCCTGACACAACCGCCAGCACTGACACTCCATTGACAAATGCAACAGTTCCAACTACAAGTCCAACAATAACTGACACTCAGACCACCATCACCTCTACAATTACTAACACCACCATTGTAAGTTCAACAGTAAATTTAACTATTCAGAGTACTAGTTCAACGGTTTCTGAAAATAAAACCTCCTTTACCACTATCACTCCTGACACAACCGCCAGCACTTACACTCCACTGACAAATGCAACAGTTCCAACTACAAGTCCAACAATAACTGACAATCAGACCATCATCACCACTTCAATTACTAACACCACCACTGTAACTTCAGGAGTAAATGTAACAATTCAGAGTACAAGTTCAGCAGTTTCAGACAATACAGCCTCCATTACCACTACTGTTCTTGTCACAAATGCAAGCACTGAAACTCCACTGACAAATGGAACAGTTCCAACCACAAGCCCAATGATATCTGACAATCAGACCACCATCACCTCTCTAATTACTAACACCCCACTTGTAACTTCAGGAGTAAATGTAACAATTCAGAGAACGAGTTTAGCAGTTTCAGACAATACAACCTCCATTACCGTTATTGCTCCTGTCACAAATGCCAGCATTGATACTCCACTGACAATTGCTACAGTTCCAACTACAAGTTCAACGGTAACTAATAATCAGACCATAACCACGTCTCTAATTACTAACACCACCCTTGTAACTTCAGGAGTAAATGTAACAATTCAGAGTACTAGTTCAACAGTTTCAGACAATGAAACCTCCGTTACCACTATCAATATTGTCACAAACACCAACACTGACACTCCACTGACAAATGCAACAGTTCCAACTATAAGTGCAGCAGTAACTGATAATCAGACCATAACCACCTCTCTAATTACTAACACCACCTTTGTAACTTCAGGAGCAGCTATAATTCAGAGTACTAGTTCAACAGTTTCAGACAATGAAACCTCAATTACCACTCCTGTCACAAACACCAGCACTGACACTCCACTGACAAATGCAACAGTTCCAACTACAAGTCCAACAATAAATGACAATCAGACCACCATCACCTCTACAATTACTGACACCACCACTGTAACTTCAGGAGTAAATTTTACAACTCACAGTACAAGTCCAACAATTTCGGACAATACAACCTCCACTACAACTATCCCTCCTGTCACAAATGCGAGCACTGAAACTTCAAGAGTATATGTAACAATTCAGACTACAAGTTCAGCAGTTTCAGACAATAAAACTTCTTTTACCTCTATTGCTCCTGTCACACACCCAAGCACTGACACTCCACTGTCAAATGCAACAGTTCCAACCACAAGTCCAACTGTAACTGACAATCAGACTATCATCACCTCTCTGGTTTCTAACACCACCCTTGTAACTTCAGGAGTAAATGTAACAATTCAGAGTACAAGTTTAACAGTTTCAGACAATGAAATGTCCATTACCACTATCACTCCTGTCACAAATGCCAGCACTGACACTCCAATGACAAATGCAACAGTTCTAACTACAAGTCCAACAATAACTGACAATCAGACCTTCCTCACCTCTGCAATTACTGACACCACCCTTGTAACTTCAAGAGCTATTGTAACAATTCAGAGTATAAGTTCAGAAGTTTCAGACAATAAAACCTCCATTACCACCATCGCTCCTGTCACAAACACCAGCACCAATACTCCAATGACAAATGGAACAGTTCCAACTACAAGTCCAACAATAACTGACAATCAGACCATCATCACCTCTGCAATTACGGACACCACCCTTGTAACTTCAGGAGTAAATTTATCATTGCAGAGTACAAGTCCAACAATTTTGGACAATACAACCTCCATTACAACTATCCGTCCTGTCACAAATGCAAGCACTGAAACTCCACTGACAAGTGGAACAGTTTCAACCACAAGTCCATTTATACAAGACAATCATACCACCATCACTTCTCCAATTACTAACACCACCCCTGTAACTTCAGGAGTAAATGTAACAAATCAGAGTACAAGTCCAACAGTTTCAGACAATAAAACCTCCATTACGACTATCACTCCTGACACAAACGCCAGCACTGCCACTCCACTGACTAATGCAACAATTCCAACTACAAGTCCAACAATACCTGACAATGAGACGAACATTACTGCTCCTATTCCTTTCGCAAACACAAGCACTGCCACTCCTGGTACAAATACCACAATATTCCAAAGAAGTCCAACTGTGAATATAACAATTACTTCTCCTGTTACATCAACTACAATATCATCAACTACAACAACTACAAGGTTGACAACCATCCCTACAATTTCATCAAGTACAAGTTTGACTTCATTTAGACCATCAATCACCACTGGAAGTATCACTCCTGGTAAGTTTTTAGCAACATAATGTAATGGAGGAATTGGTGCATGTTTATGCAATATCCATTTTGAATGTTAATTCCATCTCCAAACAGTAAGGATTGTCCCACGATCAAATATTACATGTATCTGTTACATGCAAGATTTAAAATTGAATTGTTTGCTGAGCGTGTGTGACACATTAGTTGAACTAATCAGAACACCAGGGCTGCCATGTCACCTATGTTACAGTAATATCTAGAATCAGGAGTATTTCATTTTAACCCCTTAGTGGCCAGCCTTTTTTGGGCCTTTATGACCAAGTGATTTTTTTCATTATCACATTTGAAGAGCTATTTTTATTTTTCTTTCATTGCAACTGTATGAGGGTTTGTGTTTTGCAGGACAAGTTGTGGAGTTTTAGGCTACCATTTTCGTTATACATAACTTACCAATTAAAGGAGTTTTCTAAGACTTATATACTGATGACCTATCCTTTCGATAGGCCATCAGTACCTGATCGGTGGGGACCAAACACCTGGGAACCCCGCCCATCAGCTGTTTGAGAAGGCACTGGTGCCTCCTCTCTGCTCACCAATGAATGTGACATCACATGGCCTAAGAAAAGCTGAGAGAAGGCCATGTCACAATTACAAGTGCCTTCTCAAACAGCTGATCAGCGGCTGTCCCAGGTGTCGGGCCCCCACCAATCATATACTGAGCATAGGTCATCTGTATATAAGTCTCAGAAAACCCTTTTAACGTTCATTAACTCTATCTGGGTTGAGGGATGGGGAAAAAACAGCAATATTGCCACTGAGTTTTTATGTTGTGTGAGGACTTGATTTTTGAGGGACAACTTGTACTTTTTGTATCACTTGGGGTATAAAACACTTTTTTTGTTCAAGTTTTATTTAGATTTTTTTGTGTGGCAAATAGACACAAAACAGCAATTTAGGCATTGTGACACTACAGTCACCACTAAAGATGAGCGAATCAAAGTGGAATTCGATCCGAATTTCAGGATGTCCCGAAGTAGAATTTCCTCGTCCTTTGTGGTAAAAAAAAAAAACAATTTTTTTCTAAAATAGCCCCTGCACGTTAGAAAGTGAAAGTAAGATGCCCAGGAATGAGGGATCACCCATAATGCCATGCAGATAGCCAATCAGCAGCTAGCCAGTCTCTGCCATTTTCCAGTGAACTTAGATCAGGGAGATACGTTATAGGCTCTAGGGACAGTCATTAGGATAGGATTAGGAAAGGACTTAATTTACAAAACATTACTATTGAGCAGTTCAGCTTATTGATAGTGTAGGTATATAATGGGGAGGCTTTGGGGCGGACACAGACAGCAGAGGGCCCCTGTGCAAAAAATGGGCCTGGGCACCCACCGCACCCAATTTTCTACCTAACATATTCCATCCTAACATTACATACAGCAATATAAAACATACAGGGTAAGGCTACTTTCACACCTGCAGCACTAGGCTCCGGCCACCTGATCCGGCAGAGAATGCAAGGAATTGGCTGGACACAAACTCAGGCATGCAGCGGTTTGTGTCCCGCTGATTCTCTGCATTTTTGCCAGACTGAGGCCGGATCTCTGCCGGACCCCATTGTAGTTAATAGGGCCATTGGGCATTCGGCATCCAGCAGTGCCAGCTGGTGGAGCTGGTGAATTCTGACAGGATGTTCTCTGCTGGACCAGCCTGCCAGAATCACTAACTCAGATGGGAAAGTAGCCTAATAAAGGTCCACATACCTCTTACATCCAGTGACGTCTCCTTTGATGTACATGTTCTCTGTCCTCATCTTCTTTTCAGACCAGACCGCCATGATGATGTCTTTCAGCCATATATAGTCTCTGCAGAGATTGACAGATAGACATCTTAGTTTCCTAGTTTTCCATCATCCTCCCACCTTCTGAACACCCCATCCTGTCACCCCCAATACTGTGCCCGCTGTGCTAACTATACTAGTTACACACAGATAGATCCTCTTCAATAATTACTGCCACACAGTGTCCTAAAAAATAACTGTGCCCAGGAAACAGTGTCCCTGACACTAACAGTGTAAACATAATGTTCCCCAAAAATAATTGTGCGAAGCTGATACTGTGCCAGGGTGCCCCCCATAGTAATAGTGCTCCCCAAAATCCCACCAATGGAAATAATTATCTACCAGACAACACGTAGTAGTAATAGTGCCCCCAAAAGTCCCCACTGTATCCCAGAAGTAATAATGCTCCCATAGTGCTAATACTAGTATTCATGTTTCTCATATTCCCTCAACTGTAATAAAGCCCACCATAATGCCCCCGGTAGTAATCATTCTCTTTACACTGTGTAACAGTAAAAATAAAAATGCCCTGCTGTGTGCCAGTATAAAAAAATACCTCCTCTTAGTGCCCCGTGTAGAGCCAATGTCCCCATAGTGCCCTAATAATGTGTGCCAATGCCCCCTACTGTGTGCCCAAAAACCTCTCTTAGTGCCCCCAGTTGAGCCAAGGTTCCCATAGTGCCAGAATTTGTGCCAGTATAAAATACTCCTATATCGTGCCCCAATAGTGTGCCTCCCCTTGTCCCCATGGTGCCTGACAATTTGCCAGTTTAAAATGCCCCCATAATATGTGCCAGTATAATGCCCCTATATAATTACCCCAATAGTGCTCCTCTCCCTTCTACATAGTGCCCCCATGTCTGCCAGTATATAAGATAGGGCCCCAGAAGATGCCCCCATAGTGCTCCTCCCCCTCCAAAGTGCCCCCCATGTGTGCCTATAAATAAGATAGGGGCCCCCATAGTGCTCCTCCCCCTCCATAGTGCCATGTGTGCCAGTACATAACATAGTGCCCTCCCATATGCCCCCATAATGCTCCTCCTCCTATATAGTGCCCCCCATGTCTGACAGTATTTATAATATGCCCCCTTAGTGCTCCTCCTCCTCTATAGTGCCCCCTTGTCTGCTAGCATTTAAAATAGGCCCCCCCATAGTGCTCATCCTCCTTAATACTGCCCCATGTCTGCCAGTATTTAAAATATGACCCCATAGTGCTCCTCCTCCTCTATAGTGCCCCCAATGTCTGCCAGCATTTAAAATAGGCCCCCATAGTGCTCATCCTCCTTAATACTGCCCCTCATGTCTGCCAGTATTTAAAATATGCCCCCATAGTGCTCCTCCTCCTCTATAGTGGCGGGCCCCCATCAGATGTCCTCATGAGTGGCAGATGAGGCCCCTTGTAAAGCGTAAATAAAAAAAATTAACTTACATACTTACCTCCTTGCCGCTTTCAGCGATGTGATGCAGGCCTGCGCCGGCCTCACTAGGCCAGCAGCCTATGAGAGGACCGGGGAAGGGAGACGCCTCTCCCTCTCCTGCAGCAATCTGTATCGCTGTCCTGAAGACGGCGATACAGATGAATATAGAGAGATGAGCGCTTCAAGAATAGAAGCGCTCATCTCTCCCTGCCCTGCCACCGAACCTCCCATGGGCCCCCCTTCCGTAACAGGCCCCTGTGCAGCCGAACCGGCTGCACAGGCGGTATGTCCACCCCTGATCCACACTATAGGGAGAGAGCAGGGGGCAATAGAAGAATGTAAATCTTGGGTAGTAGGAGATATTCTATTATATCTAACTGCACTAATTGGAGTTAAAAGGTGTTCTAATTCTACAGATTTTAGGTTGTTTGTATTGTTTGATAAATAAGTAATTCTATTAATCCTTGATTCTGTTACTGGGGTGAAACTGCGGTCTGATACAACAGATTTTGGAGTGGTCACATTCTGTTATACATAAGCATATCCATTAATCCTTAATTGTGTAATTGGGGTGATATTGCAGCCTAGCCTAATACTACAGATTTTATGGTGCTCACATTCTCTTATGTATAAGTACATCCATTCATCCTTAATTGGGGGGTGAAATTGCGCCCTGACACTACTGCTATTTTACTCTTACAGTTACTGTTACAGTACAGTATGTCTGACAGACAGGTGCCAGGCCCTTCTATAGGAACAGGCAGGGGTGGGATTCAAATTTTTAACAACAGGTTCCCGACTCAACGGCAGACATGCGGCGTCACGACACATGTTTACATATACATTACATATATGCAACACACATACACATAAATACACCATATACATGGTACGCATTCATACATATACCATACATGCACTACACACACACATACCACCCAACTAAGGAGCTAAATTATCAGTGGCGCGCGAAGCAATTGAAGCAAACACCTTCCACCGCCAGAGCACCAGATCAGGATTCAGCCAGTAACACGGTTCTCCGATCCAGTTGTAATTTTAACAACTGGATCTGGAGAACTGGAGGGAACTGGCTGAATCCCATGCCTGAGAACAGGTAGTGGCAAAAATGTTTCTGGAGCTGGCAGAAGCAGCAGCAGAAGAAGGGAAGGTGGTAGCAGCAGTCTCAGCGACACAACAGAGTTGCCAGTGTCATCCAGCGGTCGTGTTTTGACCAGCAATCCAATTGTCCTTGAATGGTTGACTCGGTCTTCAATATCATCTCAAATGACATCAGACGCCAGAAGTCGGTGGCTTCCTCTGACACCATGCTTAATTGACACGGCCCAAGAACAAGCTCTGTTCCCCCAGCTGTCTTGAACCTGCCTCTTTCAGTTTCGTTTCCTTCTGCTCGGGAAGTATTGTATGCCATAAGCCCAGCTCTGCTTTCCAGGGAGAAAAAGCTTATTGAGGACAGTCAGAAGCTACTGCCCAGGCAAGATGTCAAGGAGAGATCTGCTGCTTCCTCCGGTAGGCAGGCAAGTAGCAATGATGAGAGTCGCATGGGAGCTGGTGTTGCGAGTGGTCAGGAATGCTGCACTGAGACTGGTGAGGGTGACATCAATGACTTGCAGACAGGGGTGGATGATGATGTAGCAGATTGCACGTGGGAGCCAGGTGAAGAGGGGGCTTCATCATGATCATCAGGGATGGAGGTGGCAGCTGGCGCATGACGCAGCGGCTGAGCAAGCAGGGTGCTGGCGTGGCTGTGAGTCAGCAGGATGGCAGCAGTATGTGGTCTGGCGCCAAACGTGCCCTGGGTAGATCGTCTGCTACTCAGGAGCCTGCCTGTCCGGAAAGAACTAGCGGTGCATGGTTCACGGAGGCAGCGGAAACAGGCAGTCAGGCCTGGTAAAACCATGGTGCTAATTTACTGGTACAGTCTGACACAGCAACCCATCTCTCAGTAGCCCACACCCATTCTCCAGCAGTCAAGACTCCAACACCTCAGTAGAAGCGAGCTGTGTTTTCTTCCCATCATCTTTTGGTCCTGATGCTTCTGCTCCTCCTACTCCTCATCACTCATTTCCTCAGCAATCGATCACCAAAGCGATTGCAAAGAGACATCAGGGGCGTTGCTAGGCTAAAACATTCGGGGCCTAGGGGCCTGATGTTTCCTCCCAGGCCCCGAATGTCCTGCCTGCCAGCTAAATACAATTGTATTGCCGTCCTCAGGACGGCAATACAATCGAATCTAAAGCACTGCACCAGGTGTAGGACCTGTGATGACATCCAGGTCATGTGATCGGTGCAGTAGCTGAGAAGGACCTGTGATGATGTCACTGGTCACATGTCATCATGTGACCAGTGCAGGAGAGGCTCCACAGTGAAGAGTAAAGAAACTCTAGAGGAAGAAGCTCTTCTGATGTCTGCTATAAGGAGAGGTAAGTGAAGGCAGAGTAATGCTGGGAGTTGTAGTTATTTAACTGGGACTGTATGTTAGGGCTGAAGAGAGGGATGTCTTTACATGGGACTGAATTTTCAGTGGGTGGTGCTATTTATATGGGACTGTGTTGGAGGGGGCTGTGGGAGGGAGTGATGTTATTTACATGGGACTGTATGTTGATGGCGGCTGTGGGAGGTGATGATGTTATTTCATGGGAGTGAATTTTGGAGGGGGCTGAGGGAGAGAGTGATGTTATTTACATGGGACTGAATGTTAGAGGGGGCTCTGGGAGGGGGTGATGTTATTTTCATGGCACTGTATGTTGAAGGCGGCTGTGGAGGGAGTGATGTTATTTATATGGGACTGTATATTGGAAGAGCTGAAGGGCGGGGAGTGATGTTATTTACATGGGACTGTATGTTGGAGGGGCTGAAGGGAGGGGAGTGATGTTATTTACATGAGACTCTACGGCGGAGGGAAAATAATTTTATTTACATGGGCCTGTATGGTGGTGGGGCTGAGGAATCATCATTGCTGAGGGCACTAAAGGGAGGAATGCTGGGGGCACTTCAAGGTATGAATGCTGGGGGCACTTCAGGGTGAGCATTATAACAGGAGGGGGCGATATAAATACTGGGGCACTGTAGGGGTATTATAAATCCAGGGGACATTATAGATGTTCTTATTACTACTGAGGCCTCTTGGTGGTGGACTCTGCACCTTTCGGAGAACTAATGGCTTCCTTCAAGAGGAAATCGTGTCCTGGCTCTCTCCTCACCAACTGAAAATCGGAACCATGCTGTTGCTGCCACTGCTGTTGCCTTCCCCCCCCCAACTCCCCACTCTGTGACTGACCACTATGTTGACTCCTCATGCAGTTGTCACCTCACTACTCTGTAACTGGGCCACTATGTTGACTCCTCCTGCAGTTTCCACCCTCTCCACTCTGTGACTGACCACTATGTTGACTCCTCATGCGGTTGCCACCTCACTACTTTGTAAATGAGCCATTGTGTTGACTCCTCATTTGTTTGCCACCCTCACCACTCTGTGACTAACCACTATGTTGACTCCTCATGCAGTTGCCACCCTCCCCACTCTGTAACTGGGCCACTATGTTGACTCCTCATGCGATTGCCACCTCAGCACTCTGTGACTGAACACTATGTTGACTCCTCATGTGGTTGCCACCTCACCACTCTGTAACTGGGCTACTATGTTGACTCCTCATATAGTTGCCACCAACCTACTATGTGACTGACCACTGTGTAGACTCCTCATATGGTTGCCACCCTTCCCACACTGTAACTGGGCTACTGTGTTGACTTCTCATGTGATTGCCATCCTCACCACTCTGTGACTGGCCACTATGTTCTCCCATCATGCGGTTGCCACCTTACCACTCTGTGACTTGGCCATTATGTTGACTCCTCATGTGGTTTCCACCCTCCCTACTCTGTAACTGGGCACTGTGTTGACTCCTCATGTGGTTGCCACCCTTCCCACTCTGTGACTGACTACTATGTTGACTCCTCATGTGGTTGCTACCTCACCACTCTGTGACTGGAACATTGTGTTGACTCCTCAAGTGGTTGCCACCCTACTCACTTTGTTATGTGACTACTAGTGTCCCTGTTTGGCCTTATTGACCTCATCATATATTTTACCCTTCTTCTGATCTGTCAGATGGATGGAAAAATGATAAACACAATGCATCCTTAAGGTCAGGATATGATCATGATTTGGAAGTTAAAAGCAGGAGTGGATACAAAACTCAAAAGATAGGCAAATATTCAAATCAGAAGAAAAGAAAAATAAACAGTGACGTCAACACAAACTTACTGCTGACACACTCTCCACTGTGTAATGGGGCCACTTCTTGTATCCATGTGTAACAGAACAGGTTCTGTAGAAATCTATGTAGAATCAGCTGTCAGTGTAAAAGAAGTGTGCTCTTTCACTCTATAGTACAATCTTGGACAACTACATGGTTCTTTATACCTAACGTTAGTATTGACTTGTAAGGATAAGTTCACACTTGAGTTATTTGGTCAGTTTTGGCCCTGTAACTGACCAAATAAGTGAAGTGTGAAGTGATTCTAAGAGTGAAGCCTGTCAACTGCTTGTCATACTTATGCAAAGTAACTGTTTCACTTCTACAGTGGACTACCTATGTATGTTTCTGCAATGCACAGTCTTGTACACCAATACACAGGTTCTTTGCAGCCAGGATTTAAATTCAGCAAACCACCCGAATCGAATTTTAGAAAAATTCACTCATCTCTAGTGACCACGGTAAAAATAAATATTGGTGGTCACCAACGGGTTGAAATTATTCCATGTAAATACTGTTATGTTTGTGTGAAGTAGCAAAGAAAAGTAATACAGAATTTAAGTGGCTACCCCATGAACATTTGGTGAATAGATGATGAATGTGTGTTTGCTTGGGGTTTGAACACTGGTACCCTTACAAGAATAATTTTCCTGAATCTCCAGTGTAAATGAAGTGGTATTGCGTGTGTATAATCACCACTTCAATGACTGTCTATGACACAACATGAGGTTTTCATATGGTACAATTTATCACATGATATCACAAACTGTTAAACCATATGTTTATACCTTCATGCATTTGTGCCTACTGTAGGGGATATTAATGTTATGCAGTTTGATGATATATCACCAGCATATAAGGGTCTGACCTTTGAAATCTATAAAACAAGAGGACAGAGGTCCCTTTGGGTTTTTCCTACAGAGTTGAACTTCCATCCTCCTCAAGTGCAAAGAACTCCATCAAATGAAAGGGCTTGTACTGGAGCTGTGTGCTTAGCGGGTGGTCAGGAGCATTGCTGTGCATGGAAAATATCTGAAAGTGTCTGTTAAGCCAAAGAGCTTAACAACAACTAACACACAACTTCATTCTAAGGATCATGGGGGGCCTGGGTGGCTAAAACCACCACTGATCAAGAACTGATGACATATGACTATTTCATTTTTAATATATTTGTTGATTACATATACAAATGTGAAATATATGATAAGAGCCTTCTTTCCATTTCAGTTTCATATGTTGTGATAACCATATCTTGAGTTGTAAAGAAAATGTTCATTTGATCATTCCTAAATGGTAGCATAACAGTTTTATCTTTTTTGCCGTAGCTGTTTCTCTTTTCCAATATGGAACAAGTGAAGGTGATACCACCTATAACGTAAGATCAATAGATTTTACCTCTCCAGTATTCCAGCCAAAAATAGGATTTCCCTTTGGAAACAGTTTAAGGAACTTTGTCTATGTAAGTATTTATTTGCAGGGATCAATACCCTGCACCGGTAAGTAAAAAGCGATGGAAAACTATTCTTAAATTGTATGTGCTTTTTGCAGTATACAGACAATGGTCAAATTGTGTTCCCAAAAGACAGAAACAGCATATTCTCTTATCCTTACCCACCAGTCAATGGATTTACTAAGTCATGTAATGTGGCTTCCATTGCTGTGTATTGGAGTAATGCAGACTTGTCCAGTGGTGTGGGATCTACTTACTACCAGGTAGGTTTACCACAATATTTAGCTGGTGGAGTGAAGTAGGGAGTTTAGGAAATAATGTGAAATTCAAATCTAACAACTGCTACTTCTCAGGAATACAAGTCAGGAAAAAACGGTATTGTTCCTGAAGTTGAGAAGATCATCAGCAAGAGATTAAAGATTTCCTACACAGCTCAGTGGACATTGAAGATTACCTGGGAAAAGATTCCTGCATATCCTGCAAAACAAAGTAATAATCAGGTTGGTAGATGAGAAAACAACAGATTTTAAAACTGAAGCTAAAGAAACAATTTTGACACCTTGTGACATGTTTACTAATATTACATATTCTTTACATCTTAAGACCAACACGTTCCAGGCAGTGCTGACCACAGATGGATTTCAGTCATATGTGCTGATTCTGTTTGAGGATGGTGGAATGAATTGGGAGGACATAGCTCGTTACCCAAGTCCTCTAATTGGTTATTGCAGGTAAGGATTACTTATGGTAATTGTTACATTTCTATTAATGTCTTCAGCTGAAGACTTCACGTTTGGCTAATCAGACCTCACGACGCTCATTAGTAAAAACTAGTGCAGATAACCATATCCATAGAAGCTAATAGGAATCCACCACTTAAGGTCCATCCACACAGAGCGCTGATTGGCCACACAATCATTACCCCATGTAAACATATCTGCATTTCAAATGACAAGTGCTTAAATGTTCACTCATCAATTGTATCCTTTATGTGGACATAAAAATCATCATGCACCATCAGCAGTAAGACAAACTGTATGGGGCTAAATGATCCTACAAAAGATTGTTTATCAAAACTGACAATGATTGTGTCACGTAAGTGGAAGCAGACAAGTGTCATTTGACTCGCTATGTCATTGATTGGTGCTTATCACAGGCAGATTATCTTCCTGTGTAAACTGGCCTTTTAATTTAAGCATCCAGTATTTGGTATCTGATAAAAAAAGAAAGTACCTGATTACAGTGCTATATTTTTAGGTACATTTCTCTCCTTGTAGTACTTTCCATAAAACCTTTTTCATTATACTCTACATAATTTAGATGTGGTTTTTCCTTAAGCAATGTGCTTTTCAATTCAATTGCAATATGTGAATTCTAGATGGTACACTGACTGTTGCTTGCATTGCACAGTATACTTTATACCAGCTGAACTGGACGGACAGATGTAATTTTTCAGCCTTATAAACTATGTAACTCTGTAAAAATTTGATATAAAATAATCCACAACTCATGCCTACTGTTATGCCTACTAAATCTATGTATAAAATTTTGTTGTATTGTTGATAATCAACTGTAAATTTTGCTTAAAGGGGTCGTTTATTTTTGTGATATTAATGACCTCTCACTTGAATGGGACTAATGGGGCGAACAGTTGTAATTACACTGCACCGCCACCACAATGTAGAGAATGTGCAAGTAAACATTGGAGAAGAGAGAGCTGTGGTCCCTTCAAACAACTGGTTGGCAGGGATACCGAGTGTCACGCTCCCACTGATCTGAAATTGATGACCTATTATGAGGATAGATCATCAATGTCATGAAACCAGACCGCCTCTTCAAATGGGTTGTCTGGGCTCTAGAATAGATATTGATGACTTGACACCCAGCATGATCAGCTGTTTTCAGCAATATTACAGAGACCATGCCAGGTTACTGCAGCTCAGCTTCCATTCAGTTGAATAGCGATGGCCTCAGGAAAAGTCATCAATATCTACAATATCTAAATCCTGAGCAACTCCTTTTATCAGTCAAATATGTGATTTAGCAGAAAACTAACTGGGTATTTTTTCAATGATTAGTGGAAACCAGGATCAATTTTTCTGGAATGATCCAATAGCTGTGGCTATAAACCGTCCAAACCTCTATATTGGAAACAATTCAGGTATGTGTCCAATTTTTATATGAAAAAACATGCTGGCAATAATTTATGGTCAGTAATTTGTTTTATTCAAAACAATGTTTTGTTCTGCAGACTACATGTATTCTAACACATAGAAGCTGCAGATTGTCATTCATTATGAAACCCATCAGGCGGGCTGTGTGACAGATCCTGCGATCACCTAAACAATGATCTAAGCTCAATTATTATCAAATTAAAGATGACGAATTTGGAATTCACCATATTTGAGCTTAGCCTTTTATTTGTAGGAGTAATGATAAAACTAACATTTACAGCTCTGCCAGCTAAACCAAACTAAAGATTTTTAAGGCTGGTTTAATGCATATTTTTATTTCTTGCATTATTGCTGACTTGTGTTTTTTTTTTAAAGCACCTCCAGGTGTTAGCTGTAAGTCTGTGGGAATTATAAAACACAGTATACTGTTCACATGCATTTTAGCTGCATACATTTTTCTTTCACGTTTTGTGTCAGTGGCTTTTTTAAAAACAATTACAGCATTCTTTGTTTATGGCAATTTTTCAGGTGTTTTTCCATGGAATTGTCTTCAGAAAAATGTGAAATTAAAGCCTGTCAACAATATGAAACAAATAAAAATAAATTATAATAAATAAATGCCTCTGAAATGTGCATGTGACATGACAAACAACACATGCACTTTTACATTATTTTTAACAGAAAAAAAAACAAAACACTATATTAAATATGTGTGTGGAGGAAACCTTAAAGGGAACCTGTCATCTCCGAAACCCCCCCTGAACTACAGTAAGTGTTGTATAGTGTAAGTGATGCTGAATCCGAATATGTAAGTTTTATCTTCATACTCACTTCCATTCTGACGCTGTGCTCCCACAAACCAGCAGTAAAATGCACTCAGTGGACTCCAGTGCTCAGTCATATAATGGAGAGGACTCAAAGAAGAGTCCTCTCAGTGTATTTTACTGTTGGTTTGAGGGAGCACAGCGTCAGAATGGAAGTGAGTATGTAGATAAAACTTACATATTCGGATTCAGCATCACTTACACTATACAACACTTACTCTACTTCAGGGGGGGTTTCGGAGATGACAGGTTCCCTTTAAAGCAGACATGTTTAGACTATACAGTATATTGCACTAGATCTACCACTGAGGCACTGTTTCTTACCTTACTCTTGCAGATGTGAGAGGACTCTGGATTTATTCACTGAATGATGCTGCAGTCACAAACAGTCGTATGAATTGTCTCAGTTGGATCAACGCTCAGCCCAATCCCTTAAATTGGAATTCAGATTTATTATCATGCCCCTGTTTATATCAGCAAGGACAAGTTGATTCCCGCTTCAGAGCAACACAAGCAGGTAGAGAAAGATTTCTGAATCTTATGTTTTTATTTTAAATCTAGGGACTTCTCTGCCTAAATACAGTATATTGTTAGAAAACTGAAATGAGGAGTGTGGTGATGACTTCTGCTGAGCTACTATCCTTTTTATCCACTGTACAGCGCCAATCCAGACAGACAAAACTGCCTTTTAGTGGAGTTGTCAATCTGTAACCATATTATGAGACTGTCAGGTGGTGAATCCCCAAGGACCATCCTCTCTCACTTTGTTCAAGTCTTTTCATATTAGCTGTGAGCCGAGGCGCACAGAAGGGTCAAAAGGGGGGGATTTATCATTTGAAGTCAGGTTTTCTTGAGTCTGCATTCGCATACTTTGTGCCAAAGTTATCCAATATCGCACATTGTTTGCTACAACATTTTTTTTATGTCACCCCTCAACTAGAGGAAGTTTCTAACTTAAAAAAAAAGTTGGAGTGATAAAACTGGAGTGAAACTCGTTATGATAGCTAATTGCACCCACTTTTCAAAACCAGAATGGATGGGACAAAAAAAAAACAACAAATAGTTGCTACCTTTGTCTACTGACCTATTTTAATACATTTTGAAGCTATAATTCTGACGTGCAAGGTGTGATCATTTCCACAGTATTCAAAACAGGCTTATTCTCTCTCTATGGGCTCATTTTCACAGGTTAGCTTTGTACAATCTCCAATACAGTAGGTTTGCAGTTTTTATTATTATTTTATGGATTCACATGGAATCGTGACACGTTTCTTCAGAAGCCATTTTACAGAGACAGTATTCAATGGGAGCATTGCTTCTAGAGAAGAATGATGCCACGCAACGGCACATTGAGTGTCTATAGCCCTAATCTGGAATTGCATTCAGACTCCATGCGCATGATTCTGCATAAGCTGTACTGTAAATCATGTAATTTGTATGTAAGAATAAATATACATGGAGAACATCTTTAAGTGTTTTGGGTTCATTCTCTTTGATACCCTTAGGGTATGGCCACGGAGTCAGGTTACTTAAAGGGGTATTCCCATCTCACACATGTAGTTTGTATAGTTAGATATAGCCATACGAATATTATTACTAATAGAATGTATTTATATAAAATGTACCGTTTGGAAGATTTGCCTATTTGTATATCCATTGTCCCACACACATCAGTCAGGCCGTTGCCCCTAGTTACGACCACCGCGGCCATGCAGTAGTGGAGGCCGTCTTGCTCTTGTTCAAACCCGCTCTGAGGTAACTGTTGCATTGTGAACACACATTGCATGAGCATGTGGAGACACATCTTAGGGTTGTAGCATTTTTGTCTGTGCTTCCAAAACGCAGATAAATGAATCCTGTTCCAAGATCAATTCATCTCTATGCAGCAGGATCTGTTAGCGCCCAAAAGGCAGATGTGAAAGTCCCCTAAGATGTGTCTGCGCATGCTCATACAATGTGCGTTCACAATACAGCAGTTACCTCAGAGCGGGTTTGAAAAGGTGCAAGCCGGCCACCACTACTACATGGTCTCAGTGGCCGTAACCAGGGGCAACGGCCTGACTGATGTGTGTGGAACAATGGATATACAAATAGGCAAATCTTCTAAATGGTACATTTTATATAAATACATCCTATTAGTAATAATATCGGTATGGCTATATCTAACTATACAAACTACATTTGTGAGATGGGAATACCCCTTTAATGCAGTTTTGGAATCCCAAATCAGGAGTGGATCATAAAATCAGGAAAAGTATACAGGATTCACCCCTGGTTTTGGCTTCCAAAACTGAATACAGAAACTTGACCGTGTGGCCATACCCTTATTTTCCTTTTCCATAGTTTTCTTTTTAATACTATTGTTATATTATATGGCCATATTCACATGTTATGCATTCCAAAACAATCTCAAAATTGGCAGGGATTTCACAAAACTTCAAAAACAACTTTAGTGGAGCCACGCTGTGTACTATGTACAGATCACACATGCCAAGCCTTGGCAGAAACTGGAGTTTCATCTTCACATTTCTGTACATCATATTCACAATGGATTTGTCTAGTGCAAGTCCTGACCATTTGAACTTGGTCTACAGTAAATCTGTAATTGCTAAGAAAAAAATACAAATGTTAGCCCAATGGGGTTTTAAATTCACTCTTTCAAATCAAGTCACAGATTTGTTAGCAAAAGCAATCTTTTATTCTGCAATTTATCTTTTTGCAGTAAGTATTTGCAGTAATTTCTTATATTTGTATTATTTTTTTTTAACTTTCAGGCGCATCCCGCCATATCAGTCTGCTCCGCAGCACATCTCCCAATTTGTACAATGCAGGTGTAAGATGTGTATACTACCGCAAGAATCAGTTCTTAGAAGGTTTCCAGGAGCGGGCATGGAATTTCTCTTCATCAAGTAATGGTAAGGAAGAGAATTTAACTCAATTAAACCATCAGACACGTCTTGTATGGAACACTATAGAAGTATGACAGTGCTATCATGATTGCTGTAAAAAGATGCAATGAAATGAATGTGTTTTATGTCCTACCAGATGAAGAACTTCAGGCATACGACTGGTGCTGCAATGATGTAGATGATCCTCAGTTCTGCTCAATGTACCTGGAGAAGAGACCATCTATCGATTGCAGGAACTACAAGCCACCCAGGCCAGGTGAGTTATTGGCTAGTCAACCACTTATATAGCAGGACAAAATAATAGTTATAAGGTTACTTAAAATATTGTATAAAAATAGACCTTTTATAGTTTTCTCTATAGTGTAAAGGCAACTGACCAGTTTAACATTTTTATGTTTTATTTTGGGGGAAAATGTTCTTTAAAATCTTCTTTTGAAATATTCATTTTAAGTATTTTTTAGCAATTCCAGGGACATCATTATTAGCATATATAGCATTATTAGCATACATTATTAACAATCTAAATACAACAACTATTTAAACAAGTATTTATTTGTCTCATAGTAGTTCAAATGACATGGAGATGAGTTCAGTTTTTAAATTGCCGGCAGCTAAAGGCAGCTTGTTTGCTAAAGGAAAGGGCACAACGCGGCCATTAAAGTGCAGCCACATGGTCAGGTTTCCTGATGCAGTTTATGAAGCCAAAATTAGTAGTGAATAATAAAAGGAGAGAACGTATAAGGAACTGATATGATGTCTCCTCTTCTTTTTATTCACTCCTGGGTTTGGTTTACAAAACAACATCAGGAAAATTGACCGTGTGGCAAACTACTTGCAACTGCAGTCCATTTGAAAACAACATTGGTCTGCATGCCGGCATGATTTTGACTGGAACACGACCACACCATAAAAATAAGAACCCAGCTTTAAGCAGCTTCTTTGTTAGTTACCGGTGTTATTCACATTCAACATATGGTAAACCTCTGATCTAGTTGTTGTAAGGAACATTTATTAATTTCTACACAATCTTTGCATTCTTTACTGCAGCATGGATGTTTGGGGATCCTCACATTACGACTCTAGATGGGCTCAGCTACACTTTCAATGGACGTGGAGATTTCACCCTCCTTAATGCATCAGTTCCAGGAATCTCTATAGTTTTACAAGGTCGTACGGTGCAGACTGGAACAGCAATGGCCACTAACTTCCAGGCTTTTGCAATGCAGTACATATCAACCAATACCAGTGTTACAGTAAGTGTCTATTAACTTTAAGGAGAAATGTTACCTTATATAGGTTTTATATCAAGCTGTTAAATAGTTGTTTTCTTGTAGTTTGAACCTGTGCACTGCATTTTACCATGAATTACATTCTTGTCTTTATGAAAATACTTTTTCAGTATTCTAGAGAATAAGATAATTTCCCTTTTATGTAACCCACAGGTGGAATGGTATCTGGCGGACTCTAACAATACAATTGCTCTCATTAACGGTCAGAATGTGTCATTCACTTCAGACGGTAAGTGTGTGTATGTCCACTAGGACAAGGGTTCTCAATGTTCTTCTACTGGGGCCTCGCCACCACCATGACATAGTGATGCCTAGACCTCACCATTGGTCATAACCCATGTCAAATATTACTTAAAATACCTATTTTATCTTATTTTTTACCTGGACCCAGAAGAACATTAACTCTCTAATGGTATCTGAAGGGCACAATATACGACACAGATCTTGTGAGTACCCAGTATATGCTTGCACCGGGCTATAGCTGATATACATAGCTAAACGTCTGCTCCAGCTGCCAAGATGGAAGATAATACTTCTATATGTGGTCAGCAGTGATCTTGGCTTCTGAGGTATTTTGCTGGAGAAATGGAGCCCCTCAATAATTCCACTAAACAAATGCAGTATACCCATGGGTTACCAGGGCATTATTTGGCCCATCTAAGATCCCTAGTTATGGCATGGGTGAAATGCCATTGGGTGAAGTGAGACAACCTCTTTAATGATAGCTATCAGAACTACCTTCCCAGCTGGGCATGACCACGAATGAGGAACAGTTTAAGAGGTTCTGCACTAGGATATCAATTATTTGCCTTTCTACCTACACTAGCATAAAAAGCAGAAATGGAGGCATTCACTTCTTCTCATAGTGTAATTTTACCTTTCAAAATTACACTATATACAGTATGTCTAGAGCTGATTTCATGAATTTGCAGAGGACTATGCAGTCTTCACTTTGAGTTTAGTGTTCTTCAAAATGAACAGGTAAAAATGTTGCAACCTAGAAAATATTAGCAATGTAATGGGGTTTTCCATCTCAGACAAAGCACATGTACTGCGTGTCATACTCGACGTAGTGGTTCCACCTCTGACTGCCTCCATTCAAGTCTAGGGAGTTAATGAAGAGCAGAGCATATTGGCAGTGGATTGTTGAATGGATACATTTTAAAAGGAAAACAAGTATATTAAATTAAATAAAACCGGGTATCCTCCTCTTAGTGTGTGACACTACCATAAGACTCTTACCATGCGTTACGCTCTGCAAATGATTTACAGCTAACATCCACCATAATCTAAATCTCTCACTCCCATCCCCAAGACTCTTCTCTCCAACAGCATCATCCACCACACCCCATGCACTTAAATATCAGCTGGTGACTGGCTCATGCAGCCCTATATCTACTCCTCTATTGTGTTACGATGGCTGAACCATTGTACAAATCAAGCACTTGTTACCTTCTGTGTCACCTCTATTGCCTCATAGATTATTGTTTCTATGTACTGTATGACTGTTTGAACACATACACTCTGATTGTAAAATGTTGTGGAATATGTTGGGGCTATGTAAAGATTATTATTAAATGAAGGTTTGTTACTTTCTTATAAATAATCATGTAATCTCTATTAATTTCTAGAAACGGGAGCCTATATTAATGACACCAATCCGGCCGTCTTCCTCAAAAATGATAGCTCAACGATCACTGCAACTTTTGAAGGTTCTGTTTCTGTGGGAGTGTCAGCCCAGCTTGATATGCTGACTGCTATTACCAATCTTCCTAATAACTTCTTTAACAATACTAAAGGACTTCTGGGTAAGTATTAGTCTTTTTAATCTAGGTAAGTTTAGTCAATTCAAATTAGAATAACTCAGGGCTATATTTCCAGCTAGCCCATTTATGAAATGTACCTTGATTAGTACTTTTGCCTTCATATATCCTTGGCTCAGTATTTGATGCCCCACCTTCCATTAGTGCTTTTATAAAATTCATTGTCTTCATCTAGTCATTAATTATAATGCAAATTTTAATAGGTACCTGGAACAATGAACAGAGCGATGATTTCTTTTTTGATAATGGCACAATCATTCCGATCACCAGCTCAGAAGAACAGATATTCTACTATGGAATGGACTGTAAGTAACTCTCTATAACTAGGTCATTGGGCAGATCTCAGATCACAGTATGTAGAGCCTATAAGTTTCCTCACGCCGATTAAGGCGCTCTCTCTCCCCAGGGAGTGAGAGTACTCCCAAGCCAGCCATGTTCACACTACTGTCAGAACCAATTTGTGGCCCTCTGCCAGCAGTTTCCATATATATATATATATATATATATATATATATATATATATATATGCTCCTCACAAAAAGTTAGGAATATTTTGCTCTCGGGTGAAATTTATGGAAAACGTAAAAAGTTCACGCTACAGTGATATTGTATCATGAAAGTAGGACATTTAAGTAGAAGCATGAAATGGTGATTTCCTCATCTCAAACAATGTTTTGAAACAAAAGCCAATGACAGTGGTTGGTATACAGTACCCCTACAACAAAAATGTCAATGTCTCAATAACTTGTCATGTGACCTTGAGCAGCTTGACAATGACGTCTCATGCTGTTCACAAGTCGACTTATTTTCTGCTGAGGCATGGCATTCCATTCTTCGAGAAGGGCAGCCCTCAGGTCATTGAGGTTCTTGGGTACAGAGTTGCAAGCCTCTATACGTTGACTCAGCTGATCCCATAAGTTTTCAACGGGATTCCCTAATGATGCAACCTCAATGAGCTGGTGCATTGTTGTCCATAAGATGAAATTAGGCCTGTGTTGTAGAGGCACAATGTCTGGATTAATGATGTTATTCAAGCAGTATGGGATTGTCACGGTAACATTCACAAAGTGTAGGGCAGTTCTGTATTGACTAGACATACATGCCCACGCTGTAACACCTCCACTACCAAAGGCTTGTCTGGTAACAACAGTGGCAATTGCATAGCTCTCCTTGACGTTTCCAAAATCGTTGGCAGCCATCATTTCTGCTCAGTGTGAATTGAATTTCATCAGTGAACAGCACTGAGGCATATTGGTCCCTCGTCCAGTGTAGATGCTCCCTGGCCCATACAATATGCATGATGCATGCAGACACACCTGTGCCTGGTGGTGTGGTCAGGTACCCTCGCAGGTCGTCTAGCACGCAGAGCAGGCTAATTGAAACAGTTTTGAATGGTCTGACGTGATACTTGGGTGCCTCTCACCTCCTTTAAAAGTGCCTTGAGTTGTGTTCCATTCATTATCCGGTTCCACAGGGCATTGTTCACAATGAAGTGGTCATCAGTGTGGGATGTGGCCAAAGGACGTCCACTTCCATGCCTTTCTGTGAGTCTTCTAGCCTCTCTGTATCTCTGTTGCAACCTGTTGATGACACTCTGTGACACTCTAACCTCAGTGGCCACTTCCATCTGAGAACATCTTGCTTGAAGCTTCTCAATGGTGAAGTACTGTTGATCAGTTATTAGGTGTCTTCTTGGTCTCATGATATCAAAATGTGAACAGTATGATGAGGAGGACTGTTTAAATACCAATTCTAATTGAACCAGGAAAATTATTGGGAAATTCATGGATCAAACATCTGTTGTGAATTTTGCCATTAATCTGAACAGCAAATTGTGCAAAAAGTACTGAAACATTTAACAGTTGGACATGTGCATTCAAATGTTTAGAGAAGGTCACACTAAGTACTGGAGAAAACAATGTAGTATACAGTGTACATTCTACAGTGTACTTTAAGCACCAGCACACGTTCTAGTCTAATGCAAGAAAGAGACACTTTAGGGGAGATGTATAAAAACTGGTGTAAAGGAAAACTGGCTTAGTTTCTCATGGCTACCAATCAGATTCCACCTTTTATTTTCCACAGCTCTCTATGGGCAACTAAGCCACCTTTCTTTTATACCAGTTTTTAGAAATCTCACTCTATATGTTTAAACAAAAAATTATGCTGATGGTGGGAAATGTTTCTTTTTCCTAACTTGTTTTTATTTTTATTATTTTGAATTCTTTTTAGAACTTATTCAGTTTCCTTTACATGATTATGGAGACAGCTGTTTTGCCTGAGCTGTTGTTAACCCTTTCCCGAACGCCTCACCTAAATTTACATCGGTGGTTGGTAATTTAAAAATGGCATGTGTTTGCAAACAGAGCGGCCACCATAACCACAGTTTTAAACAGAGGATACAGGGGACTAATATATGCGATTGCATACATTTAACCCCTCAGATGCCATGGTTAAATGTGACCATGGCATTTTGGGGGTTAAAGACCGTGAGCACGCTCCCAGCTGTGTACCGGCTCTACCTAGCGGGGATCGCGTGAGCCCGATGTAGTCTGCAGCAGCCTCTTTTCTGAGGAGTGGTGCAAGGCTGCCGCAGTACCAATCAAACTATTTTTTCCATACGGCAAACAACAAAATGGAAGAAAAATAAAAATGACAGATTCGCTGTTTTTGGTCGCTTTACCGCCTACAAGAAATTTTCAAAAAGTCATACACACCCCATGTGTATCAATGAAAAATACAGATCATTCTACTAAAAATGAGCCCTCACACTGCTCCATACACATAAGAATAAAATAGTTATGGGGTTACAATATGGCAATGCAAAGAAAAAATTCTAGGCAAACCCTGTGACCTTGTGCAGATCTCATTGTGAAAAGGAGTAGATAAGCTTTGACAAACACCTATTATGAAAGGTGGGTTAAGTGTTATCTATATGTAGGTGATATTTGTCATTGTAAACCTGTGTTGATAATGAGATGACTTCTGAAAAGGGATCTGTACAGACTGAGGCCGCATTCACACAAGCGGCAGCACGGATCCGGCGGGTATAGGGTCCCGCCTGATCCATGCTGCCGCAGGTGCACGTGTGGAGCCGAAACCGCGCTCCGGTCCCACACCTGCACCATAAACTATTTTGAGGAGGAGGGGGTTAAAGTTACCTGTCCCCGCAGCTCCCGACCTCTCCCCGCAGCTCCAGAGGGCGGCGCGCACAATGGGAAGATTCCCCACAGCGCCCCCTGCTGGAGGGCGGAGGGATCTGCGAGGACAGGTAAGTGCAGGGTGACGGATCCGTCATGAACTCCATTGAAAGTCAATGGAGGACGGATCCGTTTACTATTGTGTCAGACAAAACGGATCAGTCCCCATTGACTTGCATTGGAGGTTAATCCGGATCTGTCATGGTGCGGATACCCAGACCGGAGAGCAAACCTCAGCATGTTGCGGTTTGCTATCCGGTCTGGAGACTGAAGAGAACTGAACTGATTGACAATGAATGGGGACAAATGTGAAGTGTTTTATTCCGGTATTGAGCCCCCTATGATGGAGCTCAATACCGGAATATATAAACGCTAATGTGAAAGTAGCCCGAGGCTACTTTCACACTTGTGTTGTTAATTTAGGTACTGAGATCCGGCAGAGGATCTCTATACCTGAATTAAACTGATCCGTTTTGATTTTGCACATCAGGTTGCATCCGTTCCGGATCTGGCACTAAATACATTGAAAGTCAATGGGTGACGGATCCAGTTTTTTGGTCTCCTAAAAAAACTGATCCGTCACCATTGACTTAGGCTACTTTCACACTAGCATTATTGCTGGATCCGGCAGGGTTCAGCAATAACGCTTCTGTTACTGATAATGCAACCATCTGCATCCGTTATGAACGGATCCGGTTGTATTATCTTTAACATTGCTGGGACGGATCCGTCATTAACTCCATTGAAAGTCAATAGAGGACGGATCCGGTTTCTATTGTCTTGCTCCGGATCCCCAGGACGGAAAGCAAAATACAACATGCTGCGGTTTGCTCTCCAGTCTGGGGACACAACTAAACTGAACGGAATGCATTTTGGAGCATTCCGTTCTGTTCAGTTCAGTTTTGTCCCCATTGACAATGAATAGGGACAAAACTGAAGCGTTTTTTTCCGGTATTGAGCCCCTATGACGGAACTCAATACCGGAAAACAATAACGCTAGTGTGAAAGTAGCCTTACATTGGTTTCAGTACCTGATCAGTTTCTTTCAGTTTTTATGACCGGACACAAAATTACAGCTTGCTGCGGTTTTGTGTCCGCTCACAAAACTGAAAGCTGCCTGAACTGAAGACACCCTGATGCATCCTGCACGGATCTCTTTCCATTCAGAATGCATGGGGACAAAACTGATCAGTTTTTTCCGGTATTGAGATCCTCTGCCGGATCTCAATACCGGAAAACCACAACGCAAGTGTGAAAGTAGCCTAAGAAGTGGTCACTATTATGAGGCTGAGAGGCTATTGTGAAAACTGCAGGATTTTTTTTTTAATTTAGTGATATGGAAAATGAAAGATAACCACCAATGTTGACATTAGGTCTTTCTTATGACATATTCACTTTAAATGTTGTATCTTGAGATATACATGTTCTATTCATTTCTGATGCAGGGAAAGCCAAAGAGCCAAGTCTATTTAGCAAGACACAAGTGACTGCAAGAAGCACATTCAAACCACTTTTCTTCAGTGACCTGAAAACTCAATTTCCACAAGAATATGAAAAATTTCAGCTGATTTGCGGTAATAACACCGAATGCCTATATGATGCCTTGAGCACCAATAACACAGAGGTGGCCATAGCGACACGGGCTGCGTCAGTACGACTGGGAGAAACCAACAGCACCTTAAGTAAGTATCGTTACCTAAACTGCTTAGCAATACTGTTCTCATACATCACTGGTCATGACAACAAATCAGTGGGGATTCAGAGGATTCGGAGATATGTATTGTTTATATGTCTATATGTATGTATTCTTTATTCACATCCTTAATTTAGATACCTATCATGTAAAGGAAATTTGAAAAATTATGCTTATGATTATAGTTTCATAAGGACACTCTACCAAATTTTTCTGCCTTAACACAACATAGAAACAAAGGCATCCCGTAAACATTATAGAGCCGGTTTCAGGTGAACTCAGGAATAATTTGAAATCTAAGCGATAAAAGCAACACAATTTTAATGGAAATATATAGAAGATTCAATGTAGCTGCTCTATTTAACCCATGGCTTGATTTTGCAGTGCAGCAATGATAAGCAGATTACCCGCAGTCCTCTGAACCCTCAGCACTATGGTACAGAAGCTGTTCTCTGTAATCAGTGTTTAAACCATTCTCTATATGTTTTCAGATGCTGTCCCTCCATACATTACTGGAAATTTAACTATTACAACCTTCATGGGGACCAGTGTTACAGTTCATTATATGGCCAATGGCACAGGAGTAGTTTTTTCTGCTGATACTGATGCAACTTCGGATATTAAACTGTATGGTGAGTTATCTCACTTAATATATACCAGATACATGAGGCTATATTGCCTTATGCAAATACATTATTTATGTATTTAATGCCAATTCCATTTATTATTACATGATGTTTCTGACATAATGAGACATTTGAGACATTTGAGATATTGTAAGACTTCTGTTTATGCAAAAAAATATTTTACTTTGTTCTAAAAAAAATGTTGCTATTTTCTGGAAACAGCTCTTATAAAGACCCATATGTCTCCAGGGTTACAAATTACAAACACGCCATATGTAGTCTGACCCTACAGTCATGTGCTGCTCCACTTCCTCTGCTCATGGTTATCAGGGGCAAATGTCTGCAAGATATGGCTACCGGTATTGTTTGCCATTTGTAATAGTGGAGACATAATTCTGCATAGAAGCTGTACAAAAAAACTTTTAAATTACTTTAAGGCTATGTTCACACGACTGTATGAATGACTCTAAATCTAAGGTGTGGACCTATTCATTTCTATGGGGCCACAAAAAAGATGCAGACAGCTGTCTGCATCCATTGCTCCGTGCCACTGTCCCACAAAAAAAAAAAAATAGAATATGTCTTATTCTTGACAGCAATTGCGGACAAGAATGGACATTTTCCATGATAGAGTGGGGATGTGCGGATACGCAAAACACCATTCACCATGTGAATGTAGCCAAACTCAGAGGATTAATAAAGATTTTGTATTTGAGAAGCCTTTAAGCAATAAAAATGTGGTGTCAAATGGGGAGAAATGCTTAAGAACAGAAAATAAGATTAAAATGTATAAATAAATAATAAAATTAAAGATAAATCTCGTATGGGTAAATTTATTTTTTTTAAAAAGGCACAAGACTTTTAAAGGGCATCTGTCAGCAAATTTGTATCTATGAAACTGGCTGACCTGTTACATGTGCACTTGGCAGCTGAAGACATCTCTGTTGGTCCCATCTTTATATGTGCCCACATTGCTGAGGAAAATTGTTTTAATATATGCAAATGAGCCTCTACAGGAGCAACAGGGGCATTGTTGGTACACCTATAGGCTCTCCTCTTTCTAAAATTGCAGTTTGCTCTTTGATTGACAGGACCAGGTATGTATGACGATGCGTTCGCTGCCTGGCTCTGTCAATCAAGGTGGATTGCAGAGAGAGCTGAACCTGTAGGTGTAACAGCAACACCCCCATTCTTTCGAGAGGCTTATTTGCATTTATTAAAACATCATTTTTCTCAGAAATGCAGGCACATATGAACATGGGACCAACACAGATATCTTCAGTTGTCAAGTGCACATACAACAGGTCAGCCAGGTTCATAGGTGCAAATCTGCCCTTAAAGATGGCTCATGAACAAAATTTATCATCTGTCATTAGGATGGGTGATAAATGTATATTTACCTTATGCATTTGCTCGCAGTGTGGCCTTCACGGATATCTAGATTTAAGAAAATGCACACAATCTCATGCACACTGATGTGTGACATCATCACGTTGGTCGGGTGCGGTGGGAATCCGTCTAGTGTGATGACGTGATGATGTCATCACATCAGTGCACCCAAGATTTGGTGCATTTTCTTCAATAAAAATCGCCGTGACAGCCTCTCTGCGAGCAAATGGACAAGGTGAGTACGTTGAATGCAGCATCTGAGGGGGTTCAATGATCGCCATTCTCCATAGTTCATGGAATACAATTCATAAAGAAGTAATTTGTAACAAATAGAATTTCTTTCTGAACTTCGACGAAGAAGTGGAATTTAATTTTTGATAACTGTGTTCATCTCTACTTAAGATTAACTGCCCATCGATTAAAATGGGAATTTGGAATCCATGTTGTAGGAAAAAAGTGCATTGAATGGGCCCATGTCCGTGGGTGGATCCTCACAATCTGCAGCAAAAATCCAACCATGAGCCTCCGATTTCTGCTGTTCATTCCATGGCAAATTCATGTTGGGTATCACGGTCATATTGAGTGGAATGTATGACCCACAAGCCTATGTTGTTATTGGGATAAGGGATACGCATATTTAGATAAATCATGATTTTGATAATAATTGTGTCTCCATTTGCCTGATGTACAAGTAAATGATGTCTACATTGAAATGAATGTCCTTTGAAACTTACAAATCAAAGAGATTCATTTTGCCAGTATGAAAGATCACTAGGGTTCTACATATGGTACACTGTGTCTAGAAAATATATATTTATTATATACTGTGATATGCTGACATTTTTCTTATCTTTATTTTTTATTTCTTCAAAAGCCAATGGAACTTTGACGTGGACACCAACAAAAAGGGAAGGCTTTACCTTCAACCTAATAGCAACTGACTCCCAAAATCTGTCATCGGCTATCAGTCTGTCCTTTATTGTCTGCAGTTGTAATCTCTCTTCTGAGTGTGACTATAGTATAACATCTAAAGTCAATGGAAGTTCTCTTTCAGTAAGTAGCAGAAAAAATACCTCACAAGTATTTTCTGTTAATATTTTACTGACTGTTCATAAGCAATATAAATTTATGAGGCTAATTTATTACACCCTGCACGCTAGAATTCTTGACTTGAATTCAGACTTGAAAAGGTCACAAAATAGGACTTTTGCAACATTTTGAGGTCACTAGTGCAAACATTTTGTGATTTTTTGCCATTGTATGCCTCATTCACACGTCAGTGTTTTCCAACAGTGATTTTGAGCCTATACCAGGTGCGGCTCTAAACACAGAACAGGAGCAGATCTTTCCATTATACCTTATGTCTGTGGAGGCTACAATCCTGGTTTTGGCTCACAATCACTGATGGAAATCACTGACCAAAACACTGACGTGTGAGGCATTACACCACTCCAGTTTTGAAAAGTGAGTGATAAAGTGGGTGTGGTTAGTTATGTTAATGAGTTTCACTCCTGATATAAAAACTGATTTATCAACTGTGACTTTTTTAAAAAGTCACAAAAAAACTCACTCCAGTAGGAGGGTGAAGTAGGAAAAGTGGTATTTATGACAAAATTAGCAATGTGCAACGCTTCCTCTGCCAGCCCCTTCCTCTCCATGATAGACAGAACCAAGAAGCCCGAGTTCTCAGTTATTTCCGTCAGTTATTGTGAGCCTACACAGAGATAAGGTATAAAGATGTCCTCCTGTTCTGTGTTTTTTGACCTGCACCTGGTTTTGGATCACAATAACAGATGGAAATAACTGGTGTGAACGCTGCCTAAAATGACTATGCATGAACCTGGCCCTATGAATCAAGGAGGAGAGGGAGGTCCTGGCAGAGAAAGCAGGAGGAGCAAGGGCCCAAAGAGTGGCTTGGACCCAACCTTAAAGGGACCCGCACCTATATATTCATACCCACCGCTGGGACCCGCACCAATATGAAGAATGGAGACCCAAAAGTGAAGGAGGGCGCACTATGCATGCGGCGCCCTCCATTTATTTCTATGGGGCCACCGAAAATAGCCGAGCGCTGGCTCGGCTATTTCCGTCGGCCACATAGAAATGAATGAGAGCCGTGGCTAAGTAGGAGGTATTATTACATTCAGCAGAGTTAGTCCTACAAGATGGTGTGCCTGGTCTAACAATGAATTTCCTGGTGACAGACTCCCTTTAACTTCGCTACCAGCGCTATAAATGTACGGCGCTCAAGCAAAGTTCGAACATGGCACCTGCAGGTGACAGGCCAACATAAGAAATTAGCAATTTTGTACAAATCATGGGTCTAAAAGACCCATGAGGGTTCAGAATATAAAAAAAGGTTTTGTAAGCTCAATATGAGCTTCAAAATCATAAAAAGTTAAAGGAAAATCGAGAAAATATATAAAAAATTAAAAAATAAGTTTAAATTGCCCCCCTTTCCGTAGAATAAAAAATAAATACAGAAATAACAAAAAATATATATATGTTATGGGCATCACCACATATGAAAATGCCCGTACTATTAAAATATATTAATGTTTTTCCAATACGGTGAGTGGCATAACAGAAAAAAGGGTTACAATGGCTAATTTGCCATTTCTTTTTCATTGGTTCTCTTGTAATAAAATGTGATGAAAAAGTCATGGGTTTTGGGGGTCAGTATATATATTTTTTTCGCCCTATAAGACGCACCTAGGTTTTAGAGGAGTACAATAAGAAAAAAAATATTTTTCATTAGACCTCAGGTCAGACCACCAATCAGACCCTCCATGTTAATCAGACCTAAGCTGGCAGCCCCAATAAGACCCCCAATGTTAATAAGACCCCAATAAGACCTCAGATTAGACCCACAATCAGACCTCAGCTTAGACCCCAATGTGAATGACCCCCAATCAGACCTCAGATCAGCCCCCCATATGCCTCATATCAGCCCCCATTGCCTTTTATGAGCCCCCAGCCACCATAAATTAGCCCCCAGCCGACATAAATTAGCCCCCAGCTGCCATAAATAGCCCCCAGCCACATTACATGAGCACCCCTTTGCCTCCTGTTTTATAAAATAAAGAACTTACCTCTTCTGCTCCTGGACGCTGACACTCCTCTTGGTCCGCGCTCTGCCTTCCTGCTGCCGCTGGCTCTGCTGTGAACTGGGGCGCACAGCGTGAGGTCACAGAGCGCCCTCACACTGTGCGCAGCCACTGCACAGCCGACAGCCGAGTGGAGGACCAGGAAGTGGTGATTACAGAGTCTTCACCGCTTCCTGATCCTCTGGTGCTAATGAGCGCTTCCAGAATGCTTTTATTGAACATGTATGGTCAGTTTGGACAACTGTACTGACCAATAAGGACTAAAATGTGTATGGCTGTGTCTGCGAAAAGATCGTTCACCAGATGATTGTTCAACTGTTGTTCAACTACTATCTAATGTGAATGGCTACCTTTTAGTCTTTGTTGATGATGTGGAAAATGGTAAGGTCGTGGTTTACAGTGTCACTGTACTTTCTTTAACCCCTTCCCGACCAGCGCCGTACATGTACGGCGCTGCGGGAAGTGACTTCCCGACCAGCGCCGTAGTGCTACGGCGCGCTGATCGGGCGGGTGCAGGAGCTGCGCCCGCCCGATTAGCGGCGGGGGTCCGGCTGTGCCCAGTAGCCGGACCCCTGATGTATGCACCAGCATCGGTGAAAACACCGATGCCGGTGCATTAACCCTTCATGTGCCGCGGTCAGCGCTGACCGCGGCACATGCGGTGGGAAGGGGTTGCCATCGGGTCCCCGCGCTGCTGTGACGGGGACCCGATGGCTGAGATAGCAGCCGAATGCCTTCCTTAGGCATCCGGCTGCTATCTACGGAAGCCTGTGAGATCCAGCCCCCTGGATCTCACAGGCAGTGTGCTGGAAGTGTATTACATTGAGTAATACACTTCCAGCCAATGCATTACAATACAGAAGTATTGTAATGCATTGTAAGGGGATCAGACCCCCAAAAGTGAAAAAAAAGTGTAAAATAAGAAAGTTAAAAAAAGTGAAAAAAATAAAGTTTTACAAAAAAAAAAGTTTCAAGTTCCCCCCCCCCAAAAAAAAACGTCATTTTTACAAAATAATATAAAAAAAATTGTAAAAAATAGTGAAAAAAAAAAAATAGACATATTAGGTATCGCCGCGTCCGTATCGACCGGCTCTATAAAAATAGCACATGATCCACCCCGTCAGGTGCACGCAGTAAAAAAAAAAAAAAAACTGTGCCAAAACAGACATTTTTGGGTCACCTTGCCTTACAAAAAGTGTAATAGCAGGTGATCAAAAAAGCGTATGTACCCCAAAATGGTACCAATCAAACCGTCATCTTGTCCCGCAAAAAATGAGACCCTAAGACAATCGCCTGAAAAATAAAAAAAATATGGCTCTCAGAAAATGGCAACACAAAAAGTATTTTATTTTGTTAAAAAAATAAATCTAATGTGTAAAACTATCCAAAAATAAAAAAGTTAGACATATTGGGTATCGCCACGTCCGTAACAACCTGCTCTATAAAAATATTGCATGAGATGGCCCCCCAGGCGAATGCTGTAAAAAATTTTTTAAAAAAACTAAGCCAAAACAGACATTTTTTTCCTTTTTGTCTCACAAAAAGTGTAATAGCAGGCGATCAAAAAGGCGTATTTACCCCAAAATGGTACCAATCAAACCGTTATCTTGTCCTGCAAAAACGATACCCTACCTGAGACAATCGCCTGAAAACTGAAAAAAATATGGCTCTTTGAAAGTGGCAACACAAAATAAAGATTTTATTCTGTTCAAAAAATAAATCTAATGTGTAAAACTATCCAAAAATAAAAAAGTTAGACATATTGGGTATCATCGTGTCCATAACAACCTGCTCTATAAAAATATTACATGAGATGGCCCCCCGGGTGAATGCTGCAAAAAAAAAAAAAACTATGCCAAAACAACCATTTTTTTTCCCTCTTGCCTCACAAAAAGTGTAATAGCAGGCGATCAAAAAGGTGTATTTACCCCAAAATGGTACCAATCAAACCGTCATCTTGTCCTGCAAAAACGGTACCCTACCTGAGACAATCGCCTGAAAACTGAAAAAAATATGGCTCTTTGAAAATGGCAACACAAAAAAAAGATTTTATTCTGTTCTAAAATGCATCTAATGTGTAAAACTTTCCAAAAATAAAAAAGTTAGACATATTGGGTATCGTCGCGTCCGTAACAACCTGCTCTATAAAAATATTTCATGAGATAGCCCCCCAGGTGAATGTTGTAAAAAATTTTTTAAAAAAAACCATGCCAAAACTGCTATTTTTTTCACCTTGACTCACAAAAACTGTAATACAAAGCGATCCAAAAGTCTTATGTACCCCAAAATGGTACCAATCAAACCGTCATCTCGTCCCGCAAAAAATGAGCCCCCACATAAGACAATAACTCAAAAAGTTAAAAATCAACGGCACCCGCAAACCAATCCATCAAAATCTGTTCTGCAAAATCCATATGGCGCTCCTTCTGTTTTGAGTCCTGCCATGTGCCCCCACAGCAGTTTGCCACCACATATGGGGTGTTGCCGTATTCAGGAGAAAATGGGTAACAAATTATGGGGTGCTTTTTCCTGTTACCCCTTGTGAAAATGAAAAATTTGGGGCTAAAGCAACATTTTATTGGAAGAAATGAAACTTTTCATTTTCACAGCCTGGTGTTTCCAAATTCCGTAAAACGCTTAGGGGGTCAAAGTGGCCAGAACCCCCCTTAATATATTCTTTGAAGGGTGTAGTTTCCAAAATGGGGTCACTTTTTCAGGGTTTCCACTGAAGGGGTACGTCAGGGTCTCTCAATTACAAAATAGTGCCTAAAAACTATTCTAGCAAAATCTGCCTCCAAAATCCGTATGGCGCTGCTTTCCTTCTGACCACTGCCACAAACCCATAGAGACGTTTACCACTACATATGGGATATTTCTGTAAACTGCAGAATCAGAGTAATGAGTATTGAGGTTTAGTTTGCTGTTAACCCTTGCTGTATTGCAAGAAAAAAATATTAACATGAATAATCTACCAAAAAAGTGAAATTTTGAAATTTCACCTCCATTTTCCTTTAATTCTTGTGGAACACCTGAAGGGTTAACAAAGTTTGTAACAGCAGTTTTTTATAACTTGAGGGGTGTAGTTTCTAAAATGGGGTCATTTATGGGGGGTTTCATTATGTAAGCCCCTCAAAATCACTTTATATCTGAATTGGTGTTTAAAAAAATGGTTTTGGAAAATTTGGTGAAAATTTGAAAAATGGCTTCTAAACTTCTAAGCCCTCTAACGTCCTAAAAAAGTAAAATTACATTTACAAAATGATGCCAACATAAAGTAGACATAAGGGGAATGTAAAATAATAACTATTTTTGGAGGTATTACTGTGTATTTTGAAAGTAGAGAAATTGAAATTTGGAAATTTGGAAATTTTTCCAAATTTTTGGTAAATTTGGGATTTTTTCATAAATAAGGGTGAAATATATTGACTCAAATTTATGACTGTCATGAAGTACGATGTGTCACAAGAAAACAATCTCAGAATGGCCTAGATAAGTAAAAGCGTTCCAAAGTTATTACCACATAAAGTGACACATGTCAGATTTGCAAAAAATGGCCCGGTCAGGAAGGTGAAAACAGGCCCGGGGTTGAAGGGGTTAATGTGACTGTGATATCTGCTTATGCTGTGTGAAGTCATATTTGGATAAACATGACATGCAGATGGAGGTCATATCCATATACAGTACTTCTGCATATCCTTATGTATCTACAGTTTCTGCCTGCATCATATTACTTTGGGGAAATATGTGATGTGCTATATTTTAAGTCAGTTTTGCAGCATGGCAAAAACTGTATTTGTATAGAAAGTAAGAAATGCAAAGGTTTGAATACATTTTACTGTGTGTAAACCCAGCATGCCCACTTTTCACTAAACATCCAGAAACTGATATCCATGGTGCAAATTGCTTTAATTTCTGGACCAAATGTTTATAAAATGTGACCAACAGTAAAATGCACCAGAAGGGGCAACTGGCAAATACATTGATACATATGGGCCATTGTGTATTTACAACATAAATCAGATTTCTTTTTAAACTTAAATCTTTTATCTCTAATTATAGATAACAAGCTGCAACTGTGCTAATAATTCCACTGGAGAGTTCTGTGAAATTCCGCCTAATCCGTGTGCTCAAGGATGTTTCCCGGGTGTACCATGTGACAATAAAACTGGTTGCGGAGCCTGTCCTCCTGGCTTCACTGGAGATGGAGTACATTGTTCAGGTAAAGCACTTATGGGAAGATTTTTCAAACTGGTGTAAAGTAGAACTGGCTTAGTTGCCCATAGCAACAAATCAGATTCCACCTTTCATTTTTGAGAGCTCCTTTGGAAAATGAAAGGTGGAATCTGATTGGTTTCCTGGGCAACTAAGTAAGCCAGTTCTGATTTACACCAGTTTCATAAATTACCCCATTAGTTTTCTTTGTGGTACATTATATAGTAATACTAATTCCTGACTGACGTACTAATCTTGTATTGTCTTGTATCCATCCACAGATATAGATGAATGTTTAAGTAGCCCATGTTCACTATATGCTGAGTGTGAAAATACCCCAGGGACCTATAATTGTACTTGCAAAAAGGGATTTACAGGTGGGTATTCACTGTAAGCTTAATAACAGGATACATGTACATATGTGTAATCAGTGCCCTGTCTTCTGCACTTCAAAAGAAGAAACCAAAATCTAGTCCAGTCCTTGTTTTAATACATGTCCGATAATCAGTAATGTAGAAAGATAGATGGATGAATGGATGGATGGATAGATAGATAGATAGATAGATAGATAGATAGATGTGATTAGATAGATATTGGGTATGTCCCTTCACAGTCCGACACTATCCAATCAGTGCTGCCAGTGTGCAGGGACACTACCCCCAACTGGTAACCCTATGGAATGCAAGTACCGTAGTACTTAGTACTAAGTCAAACGTGTCAGGAGAGGTGACTGGTCTTCTTTAAAGGGGTAGTATCACTTTAGCAAATGGCATTTATAATGTAGAGAAAGTTAATACAAGCCACTTACTAATGTATTGTTATTATATATATTGCCTCCTTTGCTGACTGGAATCATTTTTACATTGCATTATACACTGCTCATTTTCAAAGGTTTTGGCTGCAGCGTGGTTAGGAGGTGGCCAGGACAGGAGCTGAGGTGCATCTGTGCCTATGTGCAGGGCCGATTCTATCTCTTCTGCTGCCTGAGGCAAAAATTTGAATGGCGCCCCCCTCCCATTAAAAAATAGTATAAAAAGGCAAGTAGCCACCGAATTTCAACGGTGCTGCCAGATCTGGGGCGGTACAAGTACAGATAATGTTATTGATATCACCTGCAGTCCTATGTAACACCGCAGGTAACACAGTGATAACGCCCTGAGTACAGATAATGTTATTGATATCACCTGCAGTCCTATGTAACACCGCAGGTAACACAGTGATAACGCCCTGAGTACAGATAATGTTATTAATATCACCTGCAGTCCTATGTAACACCGCAGGTAACACAGTGATAACGCCCTGAGTACAGATAATGTTATTGATATCACCTGCAGTCCTATGTAACACCGCAGGTAACACAGTGATAACGCCCTGAGTACAGATAATGTTATTAATATCACCTGCAGTCCTATGTAACACCGCAGGTAACACAGTGATAACGCCCTGAGTACAGATAATGTTATTGATATCACCTGCAGTCCTATGTAACACCGCAGGTAACACAGTGATAACGCCCTGAGTACAGATAATGTTATTAATATCACCTGCAGTCCTATGTAACACCGCAGGTAACACAGTGATAACGCCCTGAGTACAGATAATGTTATTGATATCACCTGCAGTCCTATGTAACACCGCAGGTAACACAGTGATAACGCCCTGAGTACAGATAATATTATTGATATCACCTGCAGTCCTATGTAACACCGCAGGTAACACAGTGATAACGCCCTGAGTACAGATAATGTTATTAATATCACCTGCAGTCCTATGTAACACCGCAGGTAACACAGTGATAACGCCCTGAGTACAGATAATGTTATTGATATCACCTGCAGTCCTATGTAACACCACAGGTAACACAGTGATGGCTGAGTACAAAAAATGCAGTAGTGTTACCTGCAGTCCTATGTACAACCACAGATAACACTAGTGCAGATCATGTGGTAATGTTACCTCCCGGTGCCTCTCCCACGGACTCCATGCTGGCGGCGCTGCCACCTCTTCCTTCTTCTTGCCCCGCACAGAACGTCCTGATGCAGCTGCGTCAAGACATAGGAACACTGTGGACATAGTGATGGTGACACACACAGGGACAGGGGCACACACACACACGCAGATCGCTCTGCAGGCTTTGTGGGCGGAGCTTATGCAGATTCCCGGGCTACAGGCTCAGGATCAAGCCTGCAGGCTGAATGGTGGAGCAGGGAGAAGTCTCTCTGCTTCACCATTCAGAGCACTGCGTCCTGAAGGAGGGGAGGAGCGTGGGGAGCTGAGCGGTGAGTGAGTGAGCTCCATGTGCTCCAGGGGGTTTGGGGGGGTGAAGAGGGGCGGCGCTGCTTAAAGAAAACACCAAGCAGCATCCACCAGCAGTGTTTAACTAC
Organism: Rhinella marina; assembly: GCA_900303285.1. Lineage (NCBI taxonomy): Eukaryota > Metazoa > Chordata > Amphibia > Anura > Bufonidae > Rhinella > Rhinella marina. The sequence goes on from ONZH01020345.1 coordinate 435,308, forward strand.
TGTGTGGATGCCGCCCCTCAAAAATACAGAAAACTGCTCAGAACCGGCCCTGCCTATGTGTGCTCCCATGGTCCAGGCCCCTTCAGAGGTCAGAACTATTTTCCATAGTGTGCAAGCCCAACCACTGCTGTTGGATTACAGGGTGGTCACAGACCCTGGATACGAACAGTGTATAATGTGATGCAAAAATGAATCATGCCAGAAAAGGAAGCAATATAGACAATCACAATACATTAGTAAAGGCGTTGTACTAACTTTCTATACATGAAAAATGCCATTTGCTGAAGTGAGACAACCCTTTAAGTTCCTGTAGATTTCTCAGTAGTTTGTACATTGAAATATTTGTCTCATATCTGGATGTGCTAAGGTCGGCACAACTGATTTCCTAACAGACGTAGATTAATAACTTTTCACATCAATCTCCAGTGTTATATCCCTGAGTTAACTGTAAAACACTTGATATTGATTAGATAATGGAACCTATTGTGAAGATATCGATGAATGTAAGACCAACAATCCCTGTTCACCTAATGCCACCTGCACTAATACAGTAGGAAGTTACACCTGTACCTGTAAGGATGGATTCACAGGTGAGAAATGGATTGATCGCCTTATATTAACTGCTTGTTAAGATGGTGTTATTGCCCTGCTGTTATCAATATCAGTGAGAGTAATTTAGACCATAAGTAGCTACATACTGTACGGTATATAGGTAATACAAGTAACATATGCTGCAAAGTCATGTATAAAAGAAGGTTACTATAGTATAATATTAAGTCTACAACTATTATATCCTATATAACAGAACTGGTTACTGACACCAGTAATCAGGCCAGCAATCTGTACTGTAAGAATGGATTCTTGTGTAAGGGAATATATTAATTTATTAACACATCAGTAATAGGGTGACATATTAGGGAGAGGTCTGTAGGATCTATATATTCATCAGTCTGGGAATATTTTGGTTAGCAATCTGACATTTCTTGTAGGGCTCATGAGCACAGTAGAGGAGGGAGCTCCATCCTAGATGTCTTGCCGTACAGTACATGCCCCGATTCCTTTTAAAAAACACCCTCATTCTGTTATATGGAAGTACAGTAGAGGGCTCCAATGTCAGACTGCAGTTTCTTGGGATCACCAGAGGAAATCATGGATCAACCCCCATATCATCAATAAAGTCTAATAGGTTTTGATTCAAACAAACCGACCCCAGTTACAAGTGTTTGCCTCCAAATTGTTTTCATTTCTCCTTGATATCTGGTACTATAATATCTGGCAGCGCCTGGGCCCTCTGTAGGATCCTCTGGTACTATGGTAGGCCAGTCTGACATTGGAAGGCTCATTCATAAAGGCTTTCAGTAGACAGATTATTACTTACCTGGCTGGCAGCCATGAGGAGGGCTTAGGCTGTGTCCCTGGGCATTGGCCCTGTAGGGTCTATGGCCAATCCACCCCTGGATGTCTGCATATTGCTGTGTTTCAGTAATGGAACAGATAATTATTTATACTATGTAAACGTATGGAGAAGTTTTCATTTTCAACTCCAATATAATATTCCTGAGTTAACTGTGAAACACTTGATATTGATTAGGTAATGGAACCCATTGTAAAGATATTGATGAATGTAAGACCAGCAATCCCTGTTCACCTAATGCAAACTGCACTAATACAGTAGGAAGTTATACCTGTACCTGTAAGGATGGATTCACAGGTAAGGGAATGTATTCTTTATAACACATCAGACACTGGGCTTTAAGTCTCATTTCATCCATTATATGATTTTACTTTTTTACTGCTCAAAATGAATTGAATTAATTGATTAATTAGTTATTATTTAGCCTTATTCGTGTGAATGTGGTTGAGCTGCTTTAGGCACAGTCCCTTGTATACACTATAAGGGCAATCAATATCCAATGCTATAATAAGCTTCCCAGAGTCATAGCAGACCCGCCACCTCTCCTCATAGACTCACCTCTGAAACATTAGAAACTCACTTATCACTAGTCTACAACAACCTCTATAAGAGGAGACTGATGCAAGAAGCTCCGGACACGTATATAGCTTCCTTCCAGCAGAGGCGCCTCACTCAAATATATCAAAGGTGAGGCTATGAGGCTTGAGGGGTTCTGCTATGGACATTGGAAATCAAAGTATAGCAATGAGAGATAGATAGATGGATAGATAGATAGATAGATAGAGATCAGTCAGATAGATTAGTAGAGAAATATCAGATACATATAGATGGATATGATTGAATATATATGATTAGATAGATGTGGTTAGGTAGATTTGATCTGATAGATATGATTAGGAATAGATAGATAGATAGATAGATAGATAGATAGATAGATAGATAGATAAAATAGCAAAAGATGAGGCAGCACTCCAATAGTTGATATTAGTGATGAATCTTTATTCCCGTGCGACGTTTCAACCCAGCTCAATGGGGTCTTTGTCAAGCAAAGACCCCATTGAGCTGGGTTGAAACGTCGCACGGGAATAAAGATTCATCACTAATATAAACTATTGGAGTGCTGCCTCATCTTTTGCTATTTTATTGAAAAATAAGCTTTTTTTGCCCAAAGCTTGGGAGGAATTGCACCCATATTCACTGGACTGTGCTGCTGCTGTTTTTTGCTTTTTAGATAGATAGATAGATAGATAGATAGATAGATAGATGTGGTTAGATAGATTTGATCTGATAGATATGATTAGGAATAGATAGATAGATAGATAGATAAATAGATAGATAGATACATAGACAGATAGATACTAGATAGAAAGATAGATAGATAGATAGATAGATAGATAGATAGATAGATAGATAGATAGAAAAATAATTCCACGGCACTCCAACGTAGTGAATTAAAGGTGTTTATTCACCTGATTGCGACGTTTCAGTCCGCTCAATGGGACTTTTCTCAAGCAGTGTCAGCTTGAGAAAAGTCCCATTGAGTGGACTGAAACGTCGCAATCAGGTGAATAAACACCTTTAATTCACTACGTTGGAGTGCCGTGGAATTATTTTTATATTTTCTGGACTTTGGACCGTGTCCACAGCCACTGGCACCAAGCTTATACGTGTTTGATAGACTGTGCGGCCCACACTTTGCAACTGTTTGTAGATAGATAGATATGATTAGATAGATATGAGTTTAGATAGACTGAAAGTCTTAACATTATTTTATACTATTGCAGAATATGAATTTTGTGGTAATCAGTGTCAAATTATAATCTTTTTTAGAAAAACCTTTGTTCTTCATGCCTGTCATATTTTGAATGTAATTGTTGATTTCTTGCATTGTATTCTTTGACTAGGTGATGGTTTGGATTGTGAGGCAATTATTCCATGTCAGAACAACACTGATTGTGCCCCGGAGGCCACATGTAGTAACACAACAGGGAGCTACATCTGTACTTGTAATAATGGATATAAAGGTAATTACTTACAACTAAAGCGGGTGTCTATGTGTAAAACCATGCCTCAGAGAGCATTTCTGTCTGATCATAGAAGTGTCATAGAAATGACGGACATGACAAAGCTGTAAATATGACTGACAGTCCCTGACTGACCAGGGTGCTGTCTTCTGTGTATTAAAGAGAATCTGTCACCTCTTCTGACATGTCTGTTTCAGTAACTACTTGCAATCCCAAATGCAAAAACAGTTCTAAACCACATTCCTCTATTATTCCTGCTAGAAAATTGTGAATGATCTACCAGCAGTCTGCAAAAGAGTCTACCTGGGGGTTACAAGTAGGAGGTGTTTCCCTGTGCAGGCTGCCACCATCCAGTCAGTGCTGCCACTAGTAACAACTCAGTTAGACCTTTATGGCAGACTTTAGGAGAATTATTCATGAACTAGCAGGAATAACAGAGGAATTGCATAATATAGCACCATATGAAAAAATGATGTATAATTGTAATTTTATGGGGAAAGCAAGAAGTTACTAAAACAGGCATGTCAGGAATGGTGACAGGTCCTCTTTAAAGAGGTTGTATCATTTCTTACATGGGCATATTGCTAGGATATGCCTCTGATAAATTTATATGGGACTGCCGGAAATAGCCATACACTGGCTGGGCTATTCTTGTAAGGCCCGTAGAAGTAAATGGAGAAGGGGCTCTGTTCTAAAGATAGTTGCGGGTCTCAGAGGTGACACCTGCACCTATCAGACATTGGGAGCCTATCCTAGTGATAGCCCCCCAATGTATGAGACGATACAGCCCCTTTAAGCTTCCTGTAGATTTTTTTGTAGTCTACAGTGGTTTGAAATATTTCATCTCATATCTAAATGTGTTAATGTCTGCATAACTGATTGCCTAACATATGTAGACATTTTCACATCAATCTCCAGTGTTATATCCCTCAATTAACTGTGAAATACTTGATATTGATTAGGTAATGGAACCCATTGTGAAGATACTGATGAATGTAAGACCAGAAATCCCTGTTCACCTAATGCCACCTGCACTAATACAGTAGGAAGTTATACCTGTACCTGTAAGAATGGATTCACAGGTGAGTTCTAGTCTTATTGACATTTCCTACATGACCCTTAATTTATATGTAATGGTTGGGGATATATTGGCCTGACTTGCAGGATAGTGTATGTATATGTTTTAGTACTAACTTTTCATTTTCACATCTACTGTACCTCCACTATACAATTTCTGAGTTAATTGTGAAACACTTGATATTGATTAGGTAATGGGACATATTGTGAAGATATTGATGAATGTAGGAACAATACCTGTTCACCTAATGCCATCTGCACTAATACAGTAGGAAGTTACTTCTGTACCTGTAAGGATGGATATACAGGTGAGTTCTGACATGCTAGATTGTGTATAACTATGACCTGTGCTGAAAAGTTTCTCCACAGCGGAATTCTGTGTGGAAATTCTGTAACGTTTCCAGTAGCAGTGAAGAGAATGAGATTAAAAAAAAACCTCACCCATAGTCTGTGGAGATGTACACACCGGAATTCGCATATAACTAGACATACGGTGTGGATTGTAAATCTTTAACATCTCAGTTTATGTTGAGGAAATCTGCTGTGAATTTTATCCTGTTTAATGTAGACTATAAGATTTTTGGAAAGTTGTCAGCGTTTTAGCAGCACATGCATGAAATTTGGTGAGGATTTTTGGGATCATTTATCAAACTGGTGTAAAGTAGAACTGGCTTAGTTGCCCATAGCAACCAATCAGATTCCACCTTTCATTTTCCAAAGGAGCTGAATGCAGTGACTGAACAACTGTACTGAGAACGCTCGTTCTTGGCTTGTAAAATTGTTTCAGCATATTATTGTTTGTCGCTATTGGATTTTGGTAATGGAAAGGTACACAGTGGGATCTTTCAGTGATGTGAGCAACGTGAAAAAAGGTGTACATTATGTAAATTATTGCAGTTTAAATACAGTGTATGATCCTCGATTAAATGAGTAAAGATGGAATGTGAACTTAAAGTGTAATGTATAAGGGCAGTGATGCTGACCATTTTTGTAATATACTTTAATGACTGAAATCGTACATTTCTTTTAGAAAAATAGCTGTAAAGTGGCCCATCTTGAGCCTTAGCAACGCTCTTCATCTTTTTGTTTACATAACAGTGGAGACTTGATAACACTGACAGGTGTTATGTAAACAGAAGACAGAGGAGCGTTGCTGAGGCTCACAATGGGCCACTTTATAGCTATTTTTCTAATGGAAATGTACGATTGCAAAAATGTTCAGTATCACTGCCCCTACGCATTACACAAATAAAAATAGAATGGCAGTTACACTTTAAGACCCCATTTCACTGTCCGAACATCAGGCACATCATTGCTAGAAATGCTCATTATCAATAATCTACTGGTGTAAAGGTGTTGCCAATTACCCGATGTACAGGTCACCTAAATCATTGTTTGCCAGCAGCAGATTGTGCTGTCTAAACCAGCCTCTGCTGCCGGCAAATAATGATTCTGTATGGGGACGAGCGATGGCATTCACAATTGCTCCTTCTCGTACTGACAAGCAGATGAATGTTGGGATGGAACACTTCATTTACGACAATCCTCTGATCAGTTGAGCAGTGTAAAGAGGCCTTAATTTGTACACGATAATCTTTGTTTAAACATGTTTGTCCTCAACTTTATATCATTAATTGCCTAAACAATTATCCACTTTTCTAAATCCACCAATCCATTAGGCTTTCAGTAGATATTTATGAGGTCTGCTCCTAACAGGAGAACCTGTGTTGGAAACATTTGCTTTGAATCCTTTTTTTTTCATAGCCCCATGTGTCTGTATATTGTTGTATTTCATTAGCGGAACAATTATGTATAACTTGTAAACGTATGAAGGAGTTTTCTTTTTCACTTTCACCTCCAATGTAATATTCCTGAGTTAACTGTAAAACACTTGATATTGATTAGGTAATGGAACCCTCTGTGAAGATATTGATGAATGTAGGAACAATCCCTGTTCACCTAATGCCACCTGCACTAATACAGAAGGAAGTTATACCTGTACCTGTAAGGATGGATTCACAGGTGAGTTCTAGTCTTCCAGTTTAGGACAGAGTCCTATTTATACCTCTTTCTTACCTCTATTGAAAACTGGAGTTGTTCACTCATTTCAGTTCAATGGTATCCCACCCTATAATGTATGAGATGCAGTATAATTTTTTAATGGTAGTTAATAGACATATGCAACTGTATAGGCATATAGCTTCAACATGCCACACGCCATATCTTACATAACAAACTAGCGATGATGTATGGCCATACCCCATATTAAAAGATAATGTGTCGCTCTTGTTGAGAAAGTGACACTGGTTCTCTTGAACTGACATTATTGACACTTTACACGTGATCCCCCCCTAATTTACATCCAATGGTTGGGGATATATTGACCTGACTTTCAGGATAGTGTATGTATATGCTTTAGTAATACGTTTTCATTTTCACATCTACTGTACCTCCACTATACAATTTCTGAGTTAACTGTGAAACACTTGATATTGATTAGGTAATGGAACCTATTGTGAAGATATTGATGAATGTAAGAACAATCCCTGTTCACCTAATGCAAACTGCACTAATACAGAAGGAAGTTATACCTGTACCTGTAAGGATGGATTCACAGGTGAGTTCTGACATGCTAGATCGTGTATCACTATGAGCTGTGATGAAAAGTTTCTCCACCGCGGAATTCTGTGTGGAAATTCTGTAACTTTTCAAGTAGCAGTGAAGAGAATGAAATTGAAAAAAACCCTCACCCATAGGGGCCGTTCAGACAGCCGTAGTATTGCGGATCCGCCAAAATGCGGATCTGCAATACCACGGATGCCGCCTGGTGTGTGTTCCGCAATTTGCTGAACACACGGCCGGGCGCACAGTTGAAAATGTCTATTCTTGTCCACTATTACGGACAAGAATAGAACATGTTCTATATTTTCTTGCGGAGCTGCGGCACGGAGCCGCGGCTGTCCGCTCTAATAGAAGTGAATGGGGCCGCATCTATTCCGCAAAATTGCTGAATAGATGTGGACCCATGGTTGTGTGAATGGGCCTTTAGTCTGTGCCATGTCCACACCGGAATCCGCATATAACTAGACATACGGTGTGGATTGTAAATCTTTAGCATCTCAGTTTATGTTGAGGAAATCTGCTGTGAATTTTATCCTGTTTAATGTAGACTATAAAATGTGTGGAAAGTTTACAGTGTTTTAGCAGCACATGAATGCAATTTGGTAAGGATTTTTGGGTCATTTATCAAACTGGTGTAAAGTAGAACTGGCTTAGTTGCCCATAGAAACCAGAATCAGATTCCACCTTTCATTTTCCAAAGGATCTGTCAAAGATGAAAGATGTTCTCTGATTGGTTTTTATGGGTAACTAAGCCAGTTCCACCTTACACCAGTTTGATAAATGACCCCATTTGTCTCTGTGGGTTTTGGCCAGAAAATGCATAGCAGACATGCCACGTGTACTCTTGCTGAGAATACTCTGATCTAGAACAAAGTGTTAAGGTTCCTCTGTATAGAACTGGTTACTGACACTACATTGATCGGGCCATCAATCTGTACTGTAAGAATGGATTCTCAGGTGAGAGGATTATTATAGTGACTGAACAACTGTACTGAGAACGCTCGTTGTTGGCTTGTAAAATTGTTTCAGCATATTATTGTTTGTCGCTATTGGATTTTGGTAATGGAAAGGTACACAGTGGGATCTTTCGGTAATGTGAGCGACGTGAAAAAAGGTGTACATTATGTAAATTATTGCAGTCTAAATACAGTGTATGATCCTCGATTAAATAAGTAAAGATCAAATGTGAACTTAAAGTGTAATGTATAAGGGCAGTGATGTCGACCATTTTTGTAATATACTTTACTACTGAAATCGTACATTTCTATTAGAAAAGTAGCTCTAAAGTGGCCCATTTTGAGCCTTAGCAACGCTCCTCTGTCTTCTGTTTACATAACTGTGGAGACTTGATAACACTGACTGTGTTATGTAAACAGAAGACAGAGGAGCATTGCTGAGGCTCAAAATGGGCCACTTTAGAGCTACTTTTCTAATAGAAATGTATGATTTCAGTAATTAAAGTATATTACAAAAATGGTCAGCATCACTGCCCCCACGCATTACAAAAATAAAATGGCAAGTACACTTTAAGACCCTATTACACTGCCCGAACACCGGGCACATAACAATAATAATATTTATTTATATAGCGCCACCATATTCCACAGCGCTTTAGAAAATACTAGGGTTCTTGTACAATACAATATAGAACTGAAACACTAGGAGTGAGGGCCCTGCTCGCAAGAGCTTACAATCTATGACGAATTGGGGGTGAAACATAAGGTAGTTGATTGTGATAAGTAGGATTCGAGCCATAATTGTACTGAAAGGAGTGGTGCCGGCCGATCTGCTTCGGGTTTGGGACTGTTAGAGGATCGAGTTCAGTCCAGAGGAGTTGGTGGGGGAGAGGTTTAGTTGGGGAAAGGTCATTTTAGGAAGCTTGATAAGCCTGTCTGAAAAGATGTGTTTTTAGGGCACGTTTGAAGGTAGGGAAGTAGGGAATTGACCTAATATTCCGGGGCAGGATATTCCAAACAGTAGGTGCAGCTCGAGAAAAGTCTTGAAGACGGGAATGAGAGGTACGAATTATGGAGGAGATTAATCTTAGGTCACTAACAGAACGGAGAGCACGAGTAGGGTGGTAGACGGAGATAAGGGAGGAGATGTATGGAGGAGCAGCACTGTGAAGAGCTTTGTGGGTGAGGGTGAGAAGTTTGAATTGTATTCTGTGGTGGATGGGCAACCAGTGAAGTGACTGGCATAGTCTAATAGCATCAGTGTAGCGGGTGGATGGATAGATGAGCCTGGCTGCAGCATTTAGGAGAGACTGAAGGGGGGAGAATTTAGAGAGAGGGAGACCGATTAGTAATGCATTACAGTAGTCAAGACGAGAGTGAATCAAGGCAACAACAAGAGTTTTTGCCGTTTCCACCGTAAGAAAAGGGCGGATTCTGGCAATATTCTTGAGGTGCAGACGACAAGAGCGTTTAAGTGATTGAATATGGGGAACAAAGGAAAGATCAGAGTCAAATGTGGCCCCAAGACAGCGGGCATGTTGCACCGGAGTTATGATAGTTCCACAGACCGAGATTGAAATATTAAGATTAGGTGGGTTAGTAGATGGGGGAAAACAAGAAGTTCAGTTTGGAGAGGTTTAGTTTTAGATACAGAGAGGACATGATGTTAGTGACAGCTGCCAGACAATTACTGGTCTTTTGGAGTAAAGCAGGGGTATTGTTAGGGGATGAAGTATATAGTTGGGTGTCGTCAGCATAGAGATGGTACCAAAAGCCGAATCTACTTGATAGTCTGTCCAATGGGGGATGTATAGAGGGAGAAGAGTAGAGGGCCTAGTACTGAGCCCTGAGGAACACCACCAACAAGAGGGAGAGGAGAAGAAGAAGAGCCAGCGAAGAATACACTAAAGGAGCAGCCAGAGAGGTAGGAAGAGAACCAAGAGAGAGCAGTGTCTTTAAGGCCAATCATTGCTAGAAACGCTCATTATCAATAATCTACTGTTACCTTAATCATTGTTTGCCAGCAGCAGATTGTGGCGTCTAAACAGCCTCCTCCTCATACTGTGGAGGGGATTGCTGCATGTAAATCAAGCAGTCTCCTCAACTGACAAGCAGGTGAATGTTGGGATGGAACGCTTCCTTTACGACAATCCTCTGATCAGTTGAGCAGTGTAAAGAGGCCTTAATTTGTACACGATAATCTTTGCATAAACATGTTTGTCCTCAACTTTATATTGTTAAATCTGATTGTGTCGTTAATTGCCTAAACACTTAGGCTTTCAGTATATATTTATGAGGTCAGCCCATAAGAACCTGTGTTGGCAACATTTGCTTTGAATCCTTTGTATTTGATAGCCCCATGTGTCTGCATATTGTTGTATTTCATTAGTGGAACAATTATTTTAACATGTAAACATATGAAGAAGTTTTCATTTTCACTTTCACCTCCAATGTAATATTTCTGAGTTATTTCTGAGTTAACTGTAAAACATTTGATATTGATTAGGTGATGGAACCCGTTGTGAAGATATCAATGAATGTAAGAACAACAATAACTGTTCACCTAATGCCACCTGCACTAATACAGTAGGAAGTTATACCTGTACTTGTAAGAATGGATTCACAGGTGAGAAATGGATTGATCGCTGTATATTTACTGCTAATTAAGATAGCGTTATTGCCCTGCTCTTCTCAATATCAGTGAGAGTTATACTATATACTGTATATAGGTAATAGAAGTAACATATGTGCTGCAAAGAATCATACATAAATAAGGTTACTATAGTATAGTACTAAGTGTACAATTATTATTTCCTGGGAATAACATGGTATATTGTAGGAAGGATGTGTTAAAGGCCCTCTATATAACAGAGCTGGTTAATGACACTACATTTATTGGGCCAGCAATCTGTACTGTGAGAATGGATTCTTGTGTGAGTGAATATAACACAAGAACGAGCCATTTAGAGATCATGATACGGGCAGCACGTTAGGTCAGTGGTTAGCACTGGAGTCTTGCAGTGCTGCGGTCCTGGGTTTGAATCTAACCAAGTTTGATATCTGCATGTGTTTTTGTGTTCTCCCTGTGTTTGCGTTTCCTCCAACACTCCAAAGACATACTGATAGGGAAATAAAGGTTGATTCACTCGCTCCGACCTGAAGCCAGTTATTGGGAAGGAACCGTTCATACACAATAATCAGCCTGAACATCGGCCCTTAGATTGTGAGCTTCATTAGCAACAGTCAATGATGATAATGTCTGTAAAGCACTGTGGAATGTGTCAGCAGTATATAAGTGAGGAAAATAAATGAGCTGGCAATGAATCTGTAGGATCTATAACTCTATAAAAATTTTGGCTTGTATGGTGCCATGATATGTTCATGTCCATGAAACCTCTTTACAGTGACAGGTGGTTGTACAGTGAACTGCTGTGGTCAGGCTACCCATGATCGCTCAGCTTGTACAAGCCAATGGCTTCAATGTGATTCACCTATAGAAGCTATGTAGCAAACACTTCATGGAAAACAGCTATTTGTGGTTAAAACGTGTGCTTTTGCTGCCTGATCTTTCAACATCTGGTACAGAATAGATCACCACATTATGGGCATCTTTAAAGTTTCAAGCAATCTGACATTTCCTGTAGGGCTCATGAGCACAGTAGAGCACAGTGCTCCATCCTACTTGTGTTGCTGTACATGCCATGATTCCTATTAGAAAAGCAAACCATCACAATGCCTCCATATGAAATCAAAGGCATATGAAAGTATGATAGTCAAAAGAATATAGAGGGGAAAGTAATTACACTTGCCTCTAAAATTCAGTATGGTTTCTGATAGAAAGTGGGCAGAAGGCTGAATTGATGAGCATTGAATACAATAGACAAAAACCATGTTCACAGCTTCATAGACAAGCAGGTGGGAGATGCAGTATTGGAAATAGAGCATTACACAGTTTCCATTGAAATCAGGGGCTGTCTGTGTAACACGAGGATGAGCTGCCTCATCTACAGTAAAATAAGTTCTTTTAAACTGCTGTTCAAGTTCATAGCTATACATTCACTTATCAGAATCGTGCAGTAGAACATTTTGGGGCTACAGTTTATCCTAATAAATGTATTACTGGACCTTCTTGCAGCACATTATGTTGTTTCCTACTAGAAGTGCTCTGTTCACATTGATATTTGCAGGCAATGGCACATACTGTTCCTGTGCACAGTGTGCAAAAAACTACTGCAGCAACGGAGGAACATGTACAAGGACTGGTCCAAATTGCACCCCTCAATGCACCTGCCTTCCTGCATTCTCTGGTGAAAAATGTAAAGATATGGCAGAGTCCTTCATGTCAGACTTAAGGCCAGGTAAGTAAGCATTCTCACATCTCAGACTTATTTTTTTTTTCTTTTATAAATTATACTTCATACATTCAATGGAACCAATTGTGCATTTGTTCTAAACTTGTATTGTGAAGTGAACATATATAAGGTCAACCTACATTACTATTCTCATTTAAAGGGCTTTTCTCACTTCACATACAAAGCAGTTACTAATGTATTGTTATTATCCATATTGCCTCCTTGGCTGGCTGGATTCATTTTTCCATCACATTATACACTGCTTGTTTCCACGGTTACGACCACCCTGTATTCCATAAGCAGTGTTCGTGTTTCCACACTATAGGAAAAAGAGCTGGCCTCTCTAGTGGCTGGTACTATGGGAGCGCACATAGGGTAGTGCTTTTTCCTATAGTGTGCAAGCACGACCACCACGGCTGGATTGTAGGGTGGTCATAACCATGGAAACGTGCAGTGTATAATGTGATGGAAGAATGAATCCAGCAGCAAAGGAGGCAATATGGATAATAACAATACATTAGTAAGTGTCTTGAGTTAACTTTCTGTACATGATAAATGCTATTCACTGAAGTGAGACAACCCCTTTAAGATTAGTGTGTCTATTCCCTTTACAACATTCACATCTAACAATGTCATGTTTCTATGTTCTTTAGATACACCAAAGAGGTCTGTAATTGTATCCTTAACCTCTGTCAGTAATTTCATTGATGTCGATGGTTATGCAGTGGTAAGTGTCTTTCGATATATTGCACATAGTCATAGATGTCACCTTAATTGTGCTGGAGTGTGATTATTATTTCACCTTCATCTTGTAAATGTTAGATTTGTTAGATTTATGTGCATTTGATAAATATGATTGGCATCAAACACATTAGATAGAAGTACAGTACATTGATGGTTGAATAACCACTGAACGAACTATTGTCTGGTTAACGACTTGATGAAAGCCGAATATTGGTTAGCCAAAACAGTTGTTAAATTTAAAACAAAGAACGATCATTTGGTAGAAATGATCAGTTTTGATCAACTTTATATTGTGTAACATAGAAGTACTGAATAATAACAGAAAAAAAATATCGTCTGGTCCATCTACACTTTATTAGAGACATCTGCCTATTAACAGTTGTAGCCTCACTGTATGGAAATTAGGCATGTGGTGCCGGAGTGTAGCATAAAATCAGGTGAGCAAGATTTCCGTGGATCAGTATCACTGTGAGTCCACATTATAATGGGAAAATTGAGCAAAAAAATTGATCTTGGACTTGGTTGGTGACTTCTCGAACAAGGCATCAGTGATACACTAGTCAGGACAGTTTTTCAAAAACTGCAACCTTGTAGAGTTTTTTTGTGCAGTATAGAGTATACTGAGAATGTGTGATTGAGGAAAACATCCAGCTAAAGATGCTATGGAAATTTAATCAACTTGTTAATGAAAATGGTCAGAGGAGGACATCAAAAATTGGTCTAATGATTTAGATGGTGTGTAATCAAGCAAAGTTCAGCTAAAAGCAATATAATGTCGGTGATCAAACAATTAGGTCCAAATGCACAACTCATCATTCCTGCAAGTTTTCCTTGCTTCCCTGGTATTCAAATTCTTCAGATCTTAATCCTATAGAGTATCTCTGGGACAAGTTATAACGGGCTGTTCAGAACATCTCAGCCCCTCCATCTAATTTGTGGCAACAACAGCGATAACTTATTCTTTCTACATGGACCAATAGTCCTGCAGAATGATTTCAATGCCTAGTGGATTATGTACCACAACGAGTTGCAGTGGTTTTTAAGGACAGAGGAAGTCCAGCACTCTACAAGATGGCTGCCTCTAATACAGTGGCCATTCACCATAGTTTGCCCTTGTATTATTTCCTTTTCATTTTTTGGTAGATATATTTGATAGACATGTATGTAGCTACCATAAAGGGGTATTCCAGGATTTTATTTCTGATGAAGATGCCATTAGTATCTGATCAGTGGGGGTCCAACACAGATGTCAGCTCTGGAACTACAAAACTCCACATTGAAGTGAACTGAATGGGAGTGTTGCAGTAATCGGTTCTAGAGCTGTGTTCCGGAGCTACTTAAGAAAAGTGTGTCGGACTACCGCCAATCAGATATTGATGACTTATCCTGAGGATGGGCCACCAGTAGGGAAATCCTGGAATACCACTTTAAGCATGCTTCCATACAAATAATTAAATAGTTTTAGATAGCGATCATGTGTGCATAGCAGGCCCATTTGGGTATATGATAAATGAAGTGATTGCACTATAATGGGCCCTGAAGCATAGGTTATCTATAGAGGCACATAGAGACTTCATATGGTTAAGCTTACTGCAATTCTTGTATTCAGATAATTCATATTCCTTGAAATTTACATAAAAATAATTTTTTTACCTTTTGCAGATTCAAAGAAAACTTGCTAAATCTGATGTGGCAGATTTGTTTGATAAGACTGCAAGTGAATTTGTTGCACTAGGGTGAGTCTCATCTTAAACTGCTTTTATATGGTCATTACTTACATTGCAGCTGTGTCCATGCTTTGAGCTTTTAATATTTTTAAATCATGCTCATACATGTCATTAACCAAGGTTCCCTCAGTGGAAAAAATAATGTAAATGAACTAGCAAAATAGAGTGTTCTTCCACACTGCTGGTGGGCAGGGAATTACTATACATCATGTGTATGTTTATGTATGTACGGTATATATATATTTGTGTGTGTGCATGGATTATTATGATAAAGTCTAACAAACAGAAATAATATCTGCATTACATTCAGTTCATGGTTTCCCATCACCTTCCAGGCCTAGTACAGTATGCAGCTAGCACCCCCTAGTGGTGCATACATGCAAGCAGAATTATATAATTTGTCTATTCAGAAAAACAGAGCTCCTCTATAGACTGTAGGTACAATATGAAATTAACAAGCACAGGAATTTAGAACTAAATATAAAATGGTGGAAATTATGTCTAGTACATTAGGCAGATCTGTCAGTAGGAGGTGGGTTCCATTCTGAAGTTTGCGTTGGGGGCTTATAATTCTTCTGTATACATAATTTGAATGCATAAAACTTGTTGTGAGCATGAAATATACAGCATGGGAGTTTTTTTCCAAAGCTCAGTACAGTATTTCTGTTTTTATTTTTCATCATTTTTAATAACTAAAACACATTTTATAAGCTTCCCTTCTAAAATGAAACAGCTTGATGCCTTTACATTTGTATGTGTTTTTCCAGGAAAACAACTTCCACAAATTTCTCAGCAAAAGTCACTGCAAGATTTAATTATGTGGCAAATGTAACAATCATTAGATATCTAAATGATGATCTCATAGGACTTCTGAACAGCACTGGTCGAAGAAGGCGTTCAATAGACCAAATTACAATTAGCAATGTAACTGATGGCAACAAATGTAAGTGTTCCCCTGTATCTGTAAATGGACAATTATATATATTAGACCTTTCTCTGTTTTATCATACAGTACATTATTTGGTTTGTAATATATGAGAAAACAGTAAGCCAATCAACCATACATCATTAACAAAGACCTGGAGATTGGGGGAGACTGATTGTCCCCTTCAATAGTGAGCGAGTGAGTGAGCCTTCCCAAAGCCATAACCTTTTTATTTTTTCATTCACAGAGCCATATGAGCTTCTTTCTTGTGGGACAAGTTGTACTTTCTAATGGAACCATTACAATTGCATACAATATAGTGGGAATGGGGTGGAATTATAAAACAAAAACAAAAAAAACTTCCACAACCGTTTTAGTGGTTTTGTTTTTATGGCTTTCCCTATGTGGTAAAACTGACCTCTTCCCTTTATTTTCTGGGTCAGGACAATTACAATGATACCACATTTGTATAGTTTTCCTTGCGTTTTAATACTGGAAAAAAAGTTGGAATAAACAATTTTTTGTAGGAGGTGAAGCGACCGAAAACAGCGACTTACTCATTCCGTTTTGTTCTGTTGTTTGTCTTATGGACTAAATACTTTTATATTTTAGTATGGGCATTTTTGCACATCACAATGCCCATGATGTTATTTTTTTATTTTTATCTTTGTTGAAAAAGAAGTGTTGCTCTCTCAATATACTAAGCCATACTACTGCTTTTCTAGAAATGTTTGTCTGTGAAAAGCAGAAAAATTGTTCAGTGCTGCACCACCTGTTTATGATGACATGGAACGGCAATGCAGCACTTGGGACGGCATCTTATTAACTAAATACAACCACAGTGTTTTCTCAGTCTTCATTAGGAATGGCAGCACAGTAACCCATAAAAATGTAAAACAATTACCAATGAAGACAGTAGAAACAATGCAGTTTTACTGTAGTTATCAGGATGCAGCTGCAGCCACATCCCAAGTGAAGCACAGCTATTCTGTGTGGTCGTATACTCATTCTTTTGCAGTACAACAGTCTTAGGCTCTTTTCAAAACCATTGCAGTTTATGGGGCTATTCACATAGTCGTTTTTGGAATCGCCAGTGAATAACAGACGTTCAAAAAACAGGACATGTCCTATTTTTGCCCATTTCTGACTTAAAGGGTTATTCTCATCTTAGACAATGGGGGCATATCACTAGGATATCCCCCCATTATCTTATAGGTGCAGGTCCCGCCGCTGGGACCCACACCTATATCCAGAACGGAGCCACCAAAGTAAAGGAGGGGGCACTGCGCATGCGCAGCCGCCCTCCATTCATTTCTTTCTTTCAAAGTTTCTTTTTATTGATAATCGCTTATGAAGCACACAGGAATGCAAAAATAAAACGGTATAACAGAATTGTATTTCTCAAGCAAGAGCGTCACACAGGACGCAAATGTGACATGGTCAAAGTACAAATGTTATAGACAGAGGGGAGAGAAATCCAATAAGAATATAAAAGTAGCTATCCTGGTGGGTATGCTTAGAACAAAGTATGCTGTTTTTTAAGTTTAAATCGAAGAAAACAAAAAAACATATAATACATTCCTCAAATGAGGAAGAAATATTACAATTTAAAACTTAAACTCGATAGACAATGTAATAAAAGAAGAAATAAAAAGGGGGGAGGGGGGTTAGGAGAAGAAAGGGCAAGGCGGGAGAGGGGTAAGAAAAGGGGGGGGGGAATGTGTTCATGCGAATGATACTGGTCGGAGGTCAGTAGGAAGTTGGTGTCTTTTTGATCATGTAAGTATGGAGACTGGCGTAAAGAGATCTTCTTTGGGTTTGATAAGTAGGAGGTAGTATGAAGTTCAGACGTGTGTTGTAGTGAGGTCAATGGACATGTCAAGTATTAAGAGGGTCCGTTATTGTCTTTCTGCTATCCTCTCCCCCGGGTAGCTTCCTAAAGGATTTCCATGGCTGCCAGATTGCTTCAAATGTATTGTAGTTATGGAATTCCCAATAGGAGATTTCTTCTAGTCTGCAAACCTGATCTATTTCCATCAGCTACATAGAAAAGAATTGGAGCGTTGGCCGCGCATGCGGCCAGGAACTACAAATTACGTCACTAAATGTGTTCCATTTGTTTTTACTACAAAGTGAAGGTGTAACACATCCTTTTGTAACTCAACCAGCATTAGGAAAAGAAAGTCTAAATACTGTAGATGTTATGGATATCAGCTGCTTCGCTGAATTTCACAAAGAAATTTGATTCGTGATTAATTACTTTGTCACGAAGTGCAATCCTTTGCATGTAGCGAGAGCAATGATGGGGAACACCAATCATGCCATCCCCCATTATTGAACCCTTCAGATGCCACAATCATCGCTGATCATGGCATCTGAGATGAAAATGAAGGCCTTTCAGGGGTTAATCTGGTAAAAATGTGTGTGTAAAAATATATATATATCTCTATATATATATACGTTATCCAATTCACCGCGGGCCGTCGCGGCTATCTTGATTGCTGTGTCAGCGCAATGACATGGTGACATCACACGTCACCTCAAGATTTCGTGTGGTTTAAGCAATCAAGATGGCAGCGATGTTGCCATGAAGTGCGACGAAATTCACACTTACCATGAAGTGCAACGAAAATAGAAATATATCAATATATGGTATATATAGTAACTCTACTTACATAGTTGCTCAAACAAAGACGCACCCATTCGCTTTAACTAGTTCAGGACCATGATCAGCTTAGTTTCCAGAAACAAGCACAGCTTAGCCGTTGTTCACACACTTTATTTTAACCACCATGATTGTACATCATGGCAGAAAGATAGTTAACATTCTTCGACATCGACTATTAATGTACAGTGATGGTGTTTTATTGCATTAAATAAATATTTGATACATATTGTTTGCAATTACAGAGGTCAGACGTTTCCTGTATCTCTTGACCAAGTTTGTAAAGTTTGTACACATTGCAGCAGGGATTTTGGCCTACTCCTCCATACAGATTTTCTTCAGACCTCTGAGGTTTCAGGGCTGTTGCTGGGCTACATTGAGTTTTAGCTACCTCCGAAGATTTTCAATTGGGTTCAGGTGTGGAGACTGGCTAGGACACTCCAGGACCATGAAATGCTTTTCATTAAGCCACTCCTTACTTGCCCTGGCTGTGTGTTTTGGGTCATTTGTAGGGTGGCTTGTCACATCCCCTAATCAAATTTTTCTCAAATTACCCTCCCCCTTTTTCAATCTTATTCTTCAAAACCTGATCCATCATCCCGCTATATCCACCACACCTTATGCAATCAGAAGCACTACAGATATCTCCGCTTGTTACCTTTTGCATCACCCCTGTCTCCTCATAGATTGTAAGCTCTTGCGATCAGGGCTCTCATTCCTCTTGTTTTAATTGTTGACTTGTTTGTTGCTATGTAATGCATGACTCTGTTTGTACATGAACCATCCTATTGTAAAGTGCTGTGATATGAGAGCACTATATAAATAAAAATATTATTATTATTATTATTATTATTATTATTATTATTATTATTATTATAAACCATAAGTTTCATAATTGTCAGCATCATTTTGTTTCATAGCTGTTGTTTTTTTTCCCATAGCGACTATACAAGAGTTGGCACAGTTCGCCAGTTGTTCATATAACGGATACAACGTGGATTTTGACACCTTGCAGTGTGTCTCAATATGTGCAAACAGTACATACTGTCAGAATGATGGCATCTGTCAGATTGTTAATGAAACTGTTAGCTGCAGGTATGTTGTTATGCTTTCATTTTAACCCCTTAAGCCACCGTGAAGTACCTGTACGTCATTGACTGCACTGCATTAAGCCTCCATGACTTAAAGGTTCATCATGACTGCAAATTGTCACCATGTCTATGTACGTACATGGTGACAGTGCTGAGACTGCGGCTTTTACATACAGCCAGAGATCTCGACAAGTGGCCTGGGACCAATGAGGGCAGTTCCAAGCTGGTGATCGCTCTGATTGGCTAGTCACTACAGACTAGCAAATCAGAGGATTAAATCACAGGCAAATGTGTGAAATGTTTTTCCCCTGTCGCAATTATGTTCAACATATAGCTGACACTCTGCTGTAACAGCTGACATTGGTGCTGGCACTGATGCTGGCTGTTTAACCCCTTTCATGCCACAGGCTGCTGTATGGAAGGGGTTAACCGAGGGAGGGAGCTCCCTCTCTCTCCATTGGGTGTGTCAGCGTTCCGATTTGTAGAGTTAACAGAGCTCCTTCCCTCTCCCAACAGGACTCTGTGCTGCTGTGGCAGCGTCCCAGTGGTTACCAAGGCAACTGGACACCTTCACAGGCATCCAGACTTGCCATGATATTCGTGACTGACAGGTTCTGCCAGAGGCAGGAGCCTGATCAGGCTTAGTGTAAAGTTACAAAACACTGCAGTACACTATACAGTGTACTGCAGTGTATTGTACAGCCATCAGACCCACTGGAACTGCGGACCCGCAAATATACAGGGGCCACCCGGCGTGTGTTCTGCAGCGCTCGGAACACACGCCGTGCAGCCCCATTGAAAATGCCTATACTTGTCCGTGCGTACGGACAAGTATAGGACATGCTTCAAAAGAGCTGCAGCACAGAGCTAGAGGTGAATGGGGCTGCATCTATTCCCGCATTTTTGCTGATAGATACGGCCCCATTCATACGGTCGTGTGAATGGGGTCTAATTTTTTTTTTAAATGGCGTTCCTTTCCTTCTGAGCCCTACTGTGCACCCATACAGCAGTTAACAACCACATGTGGGGTGTTTCTGTAAACTGCAGAATCAGGGTCATAGATATTGAATTTTGTTTGGCTGTTAACCCTTGCTCTGTTACAGGAAATAATGGATTAAAATGGAAAATCTTCCAAAAAAGTGAAATTTAGAAATGTTATCTCCATTTTGTGGAATGCCTAAAGGGTTAACAAAGTTTGTAAAATTTTGAATAACTTCAGGGGTGTAGTTTCTAAAATGGGATCATTTATGGGTGGTTTCTACTATGTAAGCCCCATAAAGTGACTTCAGAACTGAACTGGTCCTTACAAAACTGGGTTTTGGAAATTTTCTTAAAAATTGTAAGCCTTCTTTTGTTGTTAAAAAATTAAATTACATTTACAAGATCATGCTAACATAAAGTAGACATATGGGAAATGTAAAGTAATAACTAACATGTTAGGTATCACTATCTGCCTTAAAAGCAGAGAAATTCAAATTTTTAAAATGTTTCCAAATTTTCAAGAAAGGGTTAAATTATTGTATGTATTAAACTTTCATTTAAAACAAAATTACAGGAAGCCCGCTAAAGGCAATTATACAATTATGCTGCATAAAGCAGTACAGTAACATAACATAAACATTTAACAGGAATTTAGGTAATATGGAGAGAAAGGGTATTGGTATTTAGAGATGGATTCCTTTAACACAACAGGCAATTACTGGGAACAATAAGGGCTCCTAGTCTTGATTCCGCCACACACACACTGCATGATTGACAGCTTTCTGTGTACACACTGATACAGGGAGAGCTGTCAGTTATCCTGAGTTGGCAAGGTAATCAGGACTCTTACTGTCTCTCCTAGGAGTCCAAAAATCTAATTTGTCAGTAGTAATTTTCAAGTGTAAATTCAGTATACACAGAAATGGTCTTCAACCTTTGTTGCAATTTGGAGAGAATGCCATCTGCAGCTAGGGGATACCAGCCCCTCTTGTGATCAGTTTAGCTCTTACACTCATAATATCATATATAAACACAAGACTTTATATGTTCTGCATTTTTCTTATTTCAGTTGTAAACCCTTTTCTATATATGTCACATCTGGACCACGATGTGAAAACCTCTCTATGAACCTGAATGCATTCTTTGGCATATTATTTGGATCTTTGGCCTTCCTTCTTCTGCTGTTCCTGGGAATCTGGTTTGGATTATGGTGTTACAGAAAGAGAAAACAGAATCATGCTGATATAGATCAGTAAGTGACAACTGCTGTAGACTTTTATATCAAATGTACATTTTAAAAAAACAAGAAAATTATCTTGTCAGAACGATGCAATTTTCTGTGAAATATTAAATGGATTGCCACTATGGCCTTGAATTACTTAGACTGGCATTTCATATGCCAGTCTTGGTAATCAGGTTCACATGTTTCATATGCTCCAAATTTATTGAGGCACACACCAATATTAGATTTGGGTTTAAATAGCTTAATAATGTTTTCCAACATTTCTGATGACCTATCCTCTTGATAGGTCATCAGTATCTGTTCGCTGGTCCGACACCGGGACCCCCACGAGCAAATGCTTTGAGAAGCAGTGGGCTCCTGTGAGCATTGCTGCCTTCTCACAGCTCACCAAGCACCAAGCTGTACATTGTATAGTGGCTGTGCTTGGTATTGCAGCTCCATTCACTTGAGTTGCTCCTAGGCCATGTGAACGATGAACGCGATGTCACTGGCCTAGGAAAAGCAGCAAGAAGGCCGCAGCACTCACAGGAGCGCCACTGCCTTCTCCAACAGCTAATCTTGGGGTCGGACCCCCACCAAGTGTATACTGATGACCTATCCAAAGGACAGGTCATCAGTATAAAAATGTCAGAAAACCCCTTTAATTCTTGTTCACAGCATTCATTAGTACTCACAGCCGGGTGCTCAGGTCCAAAAACAATGGCCACTAGTGACTATTTCTATCCATCAGCAGCCTCTGTTGACTATCATTGCTCACAGGACTTTTTATGTGCTAGTTTCTAATGCCGTGCTCAGTGATTGGACAGGACTGGTCACATGACAATCTGTTAGCAGGCATTTTTGAACTGGAGCACCAAGCTGTGAGTAAAAATGAATGCAGTTCCTAGAACATGTGTAGAAATAAAAATATAATGGTCAAACCCTTTAAAAATTGAACCATAGTGTCACCATTGATTTTCTTTTATAATAACAAGTAAATGTATATTATATTAAAAATGACACTGAACTCATGCCAGTTATTTTACCATTTTACATGTATTATTAATACTTACACATCTTATAAGAGATGCACTAGTCTTTCCCCTAGGGCAGTGAAGCCCAGATATTACAACAGGGAGTATGTCCTGTTGATGAATCTGGTGTAGAGTAAGAACGTTGTCAGGTTAGCCCACCTGTTTTTTGTAACAAGCAGAAAATGTCAATCTTTGCTTAAAAAAAAGTGTAGCATGGGCTTTATAAATTTGTGCTAAATGCTATTTTTGTAACGCTATCTGAGCACTGCCTTTCTCATAGTTTTAAGAGCATTTTTTCACCTTTTGACATTTTTCATCTTTTGCTTGTTGTTCTCTCATCATCTACTAATATAACATTATTTATTGTATTTTCTTAATCAGAATGTATGAAACTCGATTTAGCTGGAAAGCATCTCCATTTTCATGTAAGTACAAGTACATATATATATATATATATATATATATATATATATATATATATATCTATATATCTAATTTTTTTTTCTCACAAAAAGGGATATTTGGCTTGTGGTTGAAATTTCATGAAATTTCAGGATTAACCTAAAATGCACTCTAACCTTTACAGGGGAACTTAATGTGACCTTCTGTAAACTTTTGAATGCACATGTCCAACTGTTCAATGTTTCAGTACTTTATGCACAACTTGCTGTTCTCTAACAAAGATCTTAACGGTAAAATTCACAACAGTTGTTTGATCCATGAATCACCCAATAAATTTCCTGGTTCAATTAGAATTAGTACTTAAACAGTCCTCTTCATCATGCTGTTCACATTTTGACATCATGAAACCAAGACAACACCAAACAATTGATAAATAGTACCTCGCCATTGTGAGGCTTCAAGCAGGATTTTCTCAGATGGAAGTGGCCACTGAGGTTAAAGTGTCACAGAGTGTCATCAGCAGGTTGCAACAGAGATACAGAAAGACTGGAAGAGTCACAGAAAGGCATGGAAGTGGATGTCCTTTGGCCACATTCCTACACTTATGACTGCTTCATTGTGAACAATGCCCTTTAGAATTGGATGATGAATGCCACACAACTCCAGGCACATTTAAGGGAGGTGAGAGGCACCCAGGTTTCACGTCAGGCCATTCAAAACTGTTTACATTATCATGGTCTGCGACGACCTGCAAGGGTACCTAACCACAGACGTCAGGGTCTTGTATGGGCTAGGGAGTATCTACGCTGGACAAGGGACCAGTGGGCCTCAGTGCTGTTCACTAATTAAAGTTGATTTACGCTGAGCAGATTAATGGCCACCAACTATGTGGAAAAGTCAAGGAGAGCACTACGCATCAGCCAGTGTTGTCACCAGATGAGCCTTTGTTGGTGGTGCTGTTACAGTGTGGGTAGGTGTGTCTAGTCAATACAGAACTGCCCTGCACTTTGTGAATGGTACAGTGACAAGCCCATACTACTTGAATGACATCATTTATCCAGTCATTGTGCCTCTGCATGAACAACACAGGCCTAATTTCATCTTTATGGACGACAATGCGCCAGCTCATTGAGGTAGCATGATTTGGGAACGGCTGCTGGAATCTGGGGTACCTCAAATGGAGTGGCCTGCACTTTCTCCAAACCTGAATCCTATTGAAAACCTATGGGATCAGCTGAGTCACCGTTTAAAGACTCGTAACTCTGTACCCCAAAACCCCAATGACCTGAGGGGCCCCTTCAGGAAGAGTAGGATGTCATGCCTCAGCACACAATAAGTCAACTTACCATTGTCAAGCTGTAATTGATGTTCAAGGCCACATGACAAGTTTTTGAGACATTGACACTTTTTCTGGGGGTATATCCACCACTACTGTTGGCTTTTGTTTCAATAAATTGTTTGAGATGAGGGAATTAACATTGCATACTTCTACCTAAATGCCCTAGTTTCGTGATATAATATCACTGTAGCTTGAACTTTTTATGTTTTCCATAAATTTCATCCGAAAGCCAAATATCCCTAACTTTTTGTGAGTAGTATACATATTTGCTCATTTGTTATTGTTAACAGTACTAACACTAATTATGTTAATCCATTTTAGCCTTTCAGCGGCTTGCAGAATCAGAAATACCAAATACAGAAGGAGACACTACAGCTCCATATTTGGTCAACTGGAAACCTCACCTTGAAAAAGTCAATAGTTTAGTAGAGGTATGAGATCTAATATGTTTCATCTTCAAAATAACAGTACAGCTTAATTTCCTTATTTTATACCAGTATGATTATAATAACAATGTTTGGCTTCACTTGGAGCATTTTTTGACCAAGTTAGTTTTGTTTATGTTAGTTGATGAATAGGGATCTGAAGTCCGGGTTCAGGTTCGGTGTTCGAGTGATTTTATTATTTTCCATTATAACTTGGTTATATTGCACAATAATAGCATTCCTAAGACAGAATGCAAAAGAATATGGCCATTTACAGGTTAAAAAAAACTCACCTCATCCACTTCATTGTGCTGCAGCAGTCTCTTCTATTTTCATTAAACAGGACCTGTAATGTGCGTGATGACGTCTTCGCGCTCACAGCGCTTATTAACCCTTAAATGGCCATATTCTTTTGCATTCTGTCTTAGGAATGCTATTATTTTCCAATATAACCAGTGAAGTTCGGGTTCAATGGGGTTAAGGTTCGGGGTCAATTCAGGTCAGGTTCTGGTCCTGAAACCAAACTTTGACCTGAAGTTCGTCCGAACCCGGCGAACCTGAACTTCCACGGGTTCGCTCATTTCTTTTGATGAACTGTAATTATTACTAGATTGCTCATGAGCACTGTAGAATCATCTGTTGTCACAGTATTTTATCGTTATTCACACAAAACATGTTTTGTATCCCTGAGGAGACTTCTGAGCTGCGTATTCTTGCTAACGAGCTTTTCATAGGAACACTCGTTATCGATTATCTGGCGGTGTAAATGTACCCGCTGATTACC
Source organism: Rhinella marina (assembly GCA_900303285.1). Lineage (NCBI taxonomy): Eukaryota > Metazoa > Chordata > Amphibia > Anura > Bufonidae > Rhinella > Rhinella marina. The sequence continues at coordinate 461,092 of ONZH01020345.1, forward strand.
TGATGAACAAGAGAAATGCTTGTTCATCAATAATGTGATCTTCGTGCACACACAAAAATTATTGTTTGCTGGCAAACAATGAGTCAGAAGAGCGATGGTGTTAGTGATTACTCCTCATACTCTGGAAGAAATTGCTGCATGTAAATATAGCATTCTCCACCAGAACGCTTCCTTCCTGACAATCTGCTGCCATGTACAGTGCCTTGCGAAAGTATTCGGCCCCCTGGAACTTTTCAACCTTTTGCCACATTTAAAGGGGTATTCCCATCTCACAAATGTAGTTTGTATAGTTAGATATAGCCATACCAATATTATTACTAATAGAATGTATTTATATCAAATGTACCGTTTAGAAGATTTGTCTATTTGTATATCCATTGTCCCACACACATCAGTCAGGCCGTTGCCCCTAGTTACGACCACCGCGGCCATGTAGTAATGGTGGCCGGCTTGCTCCTTTTCAAACCCTGTGCTGTATTGTGAACGCACATTGAATCAGCATGTGCAGACACATCTTAGGGTACTTTCACATCTGTGTTTGGGACGCTACTAGTCCAAAACGCAATGGTCAGGATCCGTCCAAAACGCAGACTTTATAAATGGCTCCTGCTCAAAAGAGATGAATTGATCTTGGAACAGGATCCGTTTCTCTGCATTTGATGTGTCCCTAAGATGTGTCTCTGCATGCCCATGAAATGTGCGTACACAATACAGCAGTTACCTCAGAGTGAGTTTGAAAAGGAGTAAGCCGGCCACGACTACTACATGGCCGCAGTGGCCGTAACTAGGGGCAATGGCCTGACTGATGTGTGTGGAACAATGGATATACAAATAGGCAAATCTTCTAAATGGTACATTTTATATAAATACATTCTATTAGTAATAATATTGGTATGGCTATATCTAACTATACAAACTACATTTGTAACATAGTAACATAGTTTGTAAGGCCGAAAAAAGACATCTGTCCATCCAGTTCGGCCTGTTTTCCTACAAGTTGATGCAGAGGAAGGCAAAAAAACCCCTGTGAGGTAGAAGCCAATTTTCCTCACTTTTTCCTCACTTCCCGACTCCAATCAGGCAATCAGAATAACTCCCTGGATCAACGACCCCTCTCTAGTAACTATAACCTGTAATACCCTCCAGAAATACATCCAGGCCCTTCTTGAACTCTTTTAGTGAACTTACCATCACCACCTCCTCAGGAAGAGAGTTCCATAGTCTCACTGCTCTTACCATAAAGAATCCTCGTCTATGTTTATGTACAAACCTTCTTTCCTCCAGACGCACAGGATGTCCCCTCGTCACAGTCACAGTCCTTGGGATAAATAGATGACAGGAGAGATCTCTGTACTGACCCCTGATATATTTATAAATAGTTATTAGATCTCCCCTCAGTCGTCTTTTTTCTAAAGTGAATAACCCTAATTTTGATAATCTTTCTGGGTACTGTAGTCCACCCATTCCAGTTATTACTTTAGTTGCCCTCCTCTGAACCCTCTCCATTTGTGATATGGGAATTCCCCTTTAAGGCTTCAAACAAAAAGATATAACATTTTAAATTTTTGGTGAAGAATCAACAACAAGTGGGTTAGAATTGTGAAGTGGAACGAAATTTATTGGATCATTTAAACTTTTTATGTAATAATAAAACTGAAAAGTTGGGCGTGCAAAATTATTCGGCCCATTTACTTTCAGTTCAGAAAACTCACTCCAGAAGTTGATTGAGGATCTCTGAATGATCCAATGTTGTCCTAAATGACTGATGAAGATAAATAGAATCCACCTGTGTGTAATCAACTCTCCGTATAAATGCACATGCTCTGTGATAGTCTCAGGGTTCTGCATCATGAAGACCAAGGAACACACCAGGCAGGTCCGTGATACTGTTGTGGAGAAGTTTAAAGCTGGATTTGGATACCAAAAGATTTCCCAAGCTTTAAACATCCCAAAAAGCACTGTGCAAGCGATCATATTGAAATGGAAGGAGTATCAGACCACTGCAAATCTACCAAGATCCGGCCGTCCCTCTAAACTTTCATCTCAAACAAGGAGAAGACTGATCAGAGATGCAGCCAAGAGACCCATGATCACTCTGGATGAACTGCAGAGATCTACAGCTGAGGTGGGAGAGTCTGTCCATAGGACAACAGTCGAACACTTCACAAATCTGGCCATTATGGAAGAGTGGCAAGAAGAAAGCCATTTCTCAAAGATATCCATAAAAAGACTTGTTTACAGTTTGCCACAAGCCACCTGGGAGACACACAAAACATGTGGAAGAAGGTCAGATGAAACCAAAATCCAACTTTTTGGAAACAATGCAAAACTATATGTTTGGCGTAAAAGAACACAGCTCATCACCCTGAACACACCACCCCCACTGTAAAACATGATGGTGGCAGCATCATGGTTTGGGCCTGCTTTTCATCAACAGAGACAGGGAAGATGGTTAAAATTGATGGGAAGATGGATAGAGCCAAATACAGGACCATTCTGGATAAAAACCTGTTGGAGTCTGCAAAAGACCTGAGACTAGGACGGAGATTTATCTTCCAACAAGACAATGGTCCCAAACATAAAGCAAAATCTACAATGGAATGGTTCAAAAATAAACGTATCCAGGTCTTAGAATGGCCAAGTCAAAGTCCAGACCTGAATCCAATTGAGAATATGTGGAAAGAGCTGAAAACTGCTGTTTACAAACGCTCTCCATCCAACCTCAAAGAGCTCGAGCTGTTTTGCAAGGAAGAATGGGCAAGAATTTCAGTCTCTAGATGTGCAAAACTGATAGAGACATACCCCAAGCGACTTGTAGCTGTAATCGCAGCAAAAGGCGGTGCAACAAAGTATTAATGCAAGGGGGCTGAATAATTTTGCATGCCCCACTTTTCAGTTTTATTATTACAAAAAAAGTTTAAATGATCCAATAAATTTTGTTCCACTTCACAATTGTGACCCACTTGTTGTTGATTCTTCACCAAAAATTTAAAATGTTATATCTTTTTGTTTGAAGCCTGAAATGTGGCAAAAGGTTGAAAGGTTCCAGGGGGCCGAATACTTTTGCAAGGCACTGTAAAGGGACCTTCAGAGAGATCTCTATTTCTTCCATCATGTCTGTGTTACACAAAAAAAGGTGTGAAGACACAGACACGTACAGTAATATAGTAACAGTCTGATTAATTCATGGATCCCATCTGGAGTTTGATTAATTTTGTGGGTTTGGTGTGGAATTTAAGTAATTTATGGAACTGGTCTGGGGTCTGATTCTTTTAGGAGGTCTGGTCTGGAGTCTGATGAATTTGGCCTCATGCACACGACCGTATGTATTTTGCGGTCCGCAAAAACGGATCCGCAAAAAATACGGATGATGTCCGTGTGCATTCCGTATTTTGCGGAACGGAACAGCTAGCCCATAATAAAACAGTACTATCCTTGTCCGTAATGCGGACAATAATAGGACATGTTCTACTTTTTTGCGGAACGGAAAAACGGACCTACGGAAACGGAATGCACACGGAGTACCTTCCATTTTTTTTGCAAAAAAAATTTTTTCGCAAAAAAAAACGGAACAGATGTGGAAAGAAAATATGTTCGTGTGCATGAGCCCTTTAGGAGATCCAGTCTGGAGTCTGATTCATTTAGGGGGTTTGGAGTGGAGTTTGGTTAATTTAGGGAGTCTGATCTATGTTCTAAATTAATTTATAAGTTTAAAAGTTTGCTATGGCACCCATTATTTTCTATTTATGTCCTTCTTTTATCAGTATGCACATACTCAGGCACTATAATTTTGATACCATTGTCTACATTGGGAAGAATTAGGTCTCATTGCCTAGAAGTATAAGTTAGAAATACAGTCCTTGGGCCCACTATAGGATTCTATGTCAGAGCTTGAGCCCACTGTAGGATTATCTGCCAGAGCCAGAATGGCCCATTCAGACCATGTAAACAATAGAATAGAAAATAGTGGGGAAATAGTGTTGGGAATCTTAGGTTTAAATATCAATTCATGTTGTATAATTGATTGAGAAAGGCTGAACTTGTTGGGCTTGTGTCTTTTTAACCTATGTCAAATAGTCTATATTTGTAAACCTTTCCAATGGAATATTTTTTTCTTTCCCTCTAGGTTAAGATAAAACGACCAGAAATCAAACAGGGCTCGGTCAATACAGGAATGACATCTGAATAAACGTATTATATTTCTATGATATTTTAGTTGAATGTCTAAAATTGAGATATATTTAATGTTCAGAAAACAAAAATTGTCTAGTGATCGCAAGGCATAGTTGATTATGAATGTATATGGTGCTGACGTCCTTCAGTTAGGTATTGCACTTATCAGAATTCAGATGTGCTGTTTTGTGTTCTACATTATTGGTACATTTTTAATATTTAAAGGGGTTGTGCCATGAAAAACATTCTACATTTTTGAAACCAGGTCCTGGATCTGAAAACACTAAGCTATTCAATAAATCTGTATCTGTACAGTGCCACCTGCTGTTTGTTATTTTCCTTACAGTATTTCTTATCCTCCTCACTGAGGTGGTCACAAACTCTTAGTTTAAATTTTCAACGGTCACCAGCCATTCTTCTGTTAGAAGCTGTGACAGCAAAAGAGATACGTCCCCAGAGCTGCCAACAAAAAAAAAGACAATCAGAACAATTGGAGCAATGAATGGGGAGATCTCTGGACTCCTGTGAGGTACAAGGCTGGTTCTAGCTTTGTTACATACAGGTTGTCATACATTCAGTTTTACATCAAATATGGCATAGCCCCTTTAATAAACCTTCTATAACTTGTACTGTTTTACCCAGATGAAAATGTTTACAAGTTGGCCGTTGTAGATACTAGACTTAACTCTTAATCACAGGACAGTAATGATGGGTAGCTACATGAGAAGGTATAAGCTTTATTTTTGTATCCTATTATATATTATATTCTTTTCTATTAAATTACATTTAAAAATGTATGTCTTTGAAACTTGAACAAAATGCAAATGAGCAAATTATGATGCTCTGTTCTACATTCTAAATGTTTAATTTTGGAAACTATGCAGTAGTCTTTATGGTCTAGAATATATTGAAACTTAAAAATATGATATTGTAATTTTAGTATAATATGTCAAATAAACTTACTAATAAACCTGCCAATTTTAATAAACATATGCATATTAATTTTCAATTGTGTTGATAACATACATTTTTACATGTACCGTACAGGAACATTTTGCCAGTACTTATAAGATTGAAGATATATTAAGTTGCTTATAAACTGTAAGTAAAAGTGTGATTGAGGACAAATAAGGCCGTTTCCTTTCTAGCTCCTGGCTCACTTAAAGGGATTTTCCAATAGTACAAATACCCCCACAGTGCCCCTTTTATAGACGGTAATTACCCAGTCCCTGACACCCACATCCCTCCAGAGCCCTGCACGGCCAATGGTTCATCTCCCCATTGCGCGGATTAAAATATCCAGCAACGGGAATGGGGGGGGAGCAGCCAATAGCAGGCCACGATGGTGACCAGCCTCCCTAGCATCACCCTCTAAAGCTTGTCATGCATATAAACTATTCTAGAAGAAAAGGAAACAAGGCAAAAAAGCAGCATACCCAGTCTTTTCTTTTGCTGCCTTGTAAGCAGGTGCTTCACGAGGGAGGGCACCCAGGGTTTGTGCCTGAGGCACAGAGGCTTGAGGGCGCCCCTGCCTGGGCAGTTTGTTTAATGTATGCATATTAGGATTGCAAAAGTTGTATGGGATGCAGCCACAGTCACATGAACCTCAAGGACAAGTGCCCAGTCTTCCAAGAAGATAAGTAGAATACAGCATGGTGGACCGCCAGGTGCAAAAGGACCACATGTTGTGATTCTTTCGATTTCAAAAAACAATGCGTTTCGGAGATATAATTCTCCTTCTTCAGGTTTACATACATAATTGACATACGGCAAACATATATATAGTGAAGTAAAGAAAAAAAAAGGGTACTACCTGCGGGCAGGAAGAAATGCCCAAAGATGCACCCCTTGGGGTGGGTATATAGGTAAGTATTCACATGCATAATCAAAACATAACCATGCCATAAAATCAAGTTAAAAAAGCAAAACTTAAAGGGGTTGTCCGGGTTCAGAGAAGAACCCGGACATACCTGCAATTTCACCCAGGCAGCCCGCCTGAAGAGGGCATCGGAGCATCCTATGCTCCGATGCCCTCCTTTGCCCTGCGCTAATTAGCGCAGGGCAAAGGAATTTCGCCGGGTTCCGGTGACGTACCGGTCCCTGCCGGGCAGAGACTTCCGCCCGGCAGTGAGTCGGTGACGTCATCGGCGCTGATGGACAGGCTTCAGCGCTGCCCTAGCCAGTAAAACGGCTAGGGCAGCGCTAAAGCCGGCCCATTAAGGCCGGTGACGTCACCGAACTCACTGCCGGGCGGAAGTACCCGCCCGGCAGCGAGTATTTACAAAACAAGAGACCTTGCCCTGCGCGATCTAGCGCAGGGCAAGGGGGGGGCATCGGAGCATGAGATGCTCCGATGTCCTCTTCAGGCAGGCTGCCTGGGTGAAATTGCAGGTATGTCCGGGTTCTTCTCTGAACCCGGACAACCCCTTTAAATATCAATGCTGGGGGAGGAGATTTTGCATACTGATGAATGCTGGTCACATAACAGTATTCTGATCATGTGACTATGGTTATCGTCAGTTGACGTGGCAAAAAAGAGTCTTGTAGTTAGAGCTCAAACCTGAATAGAGTCATGTGATTACTAGTCGCTAGTTGCCATGGGGCTAATGCTTGCGGCCAAAGCACAAGGCTGTCAGGAGGTCATGTGATGATATAGAGATCACGTGATGATATAGAAATTACATGATGACACAGATCACATGATCAAATAGGTACCATGTGATCAAGGCTATTGCCATGGAGACACTAGGTTTGGAAGATGGTGCAGCATTATATCTGCATAGACAATCGTATGATGTGAATACGACACTAATGTGCCAGACAAATATTGTTCATTTGAAACAAATTGTGTAATGGGGATCTATTGAGTTCTATCAATACATAAAATATTTATAATAAATGACATAAATGATGAAACCATGAAAATAATACATGGGGTTATATTATAACAAATATGTTAAAAGTGTGCATAAATAGGAGAAAGTAAAATATGTTGGGTGGTGTGCTCAGTGAGTATAGAGCATATGCACATCATTTAAAATAATAAAACAATTGGTCAGTCATATGGAGAAGTGTTTCATGAAACATAAATAAATAAAAAAATAACTAAACCATGAAGGCCTCATTTAGGCTGTGTGGAATCAAAGTATTCAGTTTAAAAATCCAAAACATCTCTCTTCTCTTTGGAGTAGGTATTCCATTGTGGAGATGTTCTGGTATCGCTTCAATAAGTGCAATTCTAAAGTCATCCTAGCTGCCCCCATGGTATTCTGCCGCATGGCAGGATACACTATGTTTCACATACTTTTTCCTTATGTTGCACCTGTGTTTGTTTAATCTGTTTCTTAGTGTCTGAGTTGTGCGGCCCACATATTTGAGTCCGCCTAGGCATTCCAAAATGTATATCATGAAAGAGGACCCACAGTCCAGATGACTAGTGATGGGGAAAACCTCGCCAGGCTGGTTGTTAAAAAAATACTTAGTTTCAATGATGGATTTGTAGCATAAACATCTGGTAAGTTTGCATTTGAATGTGCCAACACTAGTTCCAGAGAATATGATTTATCATTATTAGAGATGAGCGAATCGAAGCCGACAAAGTGGAATTCGATGGGAATTTCAGAAAATATTCGAATCCGAATTTCCTCACACTTCGTGGTATAGCATAAATAGCCTCAGCCATCTTGGATTCTGCCATTTTCCAGTGTACTGGGAGTCCAGGGAGAGACATTAGCAGGGGCTTGGGACAGTGCTAGGAAAGACGTTCAAACTTATATTTTGCTTAATAGAAGTTCAGGGAAAGAGCATAGGAGTGTAGGGAAATGATAGGGAGGAAAGTATTGAAGCAGAACAGGGTTCAATAGGGGTGTTTACAGCCTGGGTAATAGAAACAATCCTATTACACTTTGTTGCACTGACTGGGGTTCAAAATTGCCATGATACAGCTGCTCATTTCAGGTTTTCAATAGATCATACTTCTGTAATTCTAATTATTGCGGTCTTATTAGCCCTTGTGCGGTGCAGTTATATGTTCTAAAGCCTTTTTTGGGGGTGTATAAGTGGGGATAAAAAAAACGGCTTATTAGCCGCTGTGTATTGAAGTGAGAAAATTACAGGCCTTTTTGGAGAGTATTAGTGGGAAAAAAAGTATTAGGTGTATAGCGCCGCAGTTTATATGTTCGAAAGCTTTTTTTGGCCGTGTATTAGTGGGGGGGGGGGGAGGACTTATTAGCCGTTGTGTATTGAAGTGAGAAAATTACAGCCCTTTTTGGCATGTATTAGTGGCAAAAAAAGTATTATTTAGCATATAGCGCTGCAGTTAAATGTTCTAAAGCCTTTTTGGGTGTGTATTAGTGGGTGGAAAAAAGGGTTTATTCGCGGTTGTGTATTGAAGTGAGAAAATTACAGGCCTTTTTGGGGTGTTTTAATTCCCCTTTTATTTATTTACATCCACTTTGTCACAAGTGACATCGGACACCCCCAGCCAAGAGTCGGTGGGTTTGTCAGACACAACCCTTAGTTGGCATGGCTTGGGAGCAGGTCCTGTGCCCTCACCTGTCGTCAACCTGCCTCTGTCCTTTTCTGTTCCCTAGCCAGAGAAGTACTGTATGCTGTAAGCTACTAGAGGACAGTCAGTAGCTACTGCCCAGCCAAGATCTGGAGGAGACATCCGATGTTTCCTCCGGTAGGCGGGCAAGAAGTGATGAGGAGTGGGAGATGATGTTGCGAGCGGTCAGGCTCCTGGCTCAGAGACCGTTGATCAGTGACGTGCAGACAGTACTCGATGATGATGTAGCCAATCACAATTGTGAGTCGGGGGATGAAGGAGCTTCATCATCATCGGAAGAAGAGGCTGGCAACTTGCGTGTGAGGCAGCAAGGCGGTAGCGTGGCCAAGAGTCAGTAGGGTGGCAACTTTGGGAGGTCGGGAGCCAAGCATGCCCAGGGTAGACCACCCACTTTGCAGGAGCCAATCGGGCCGGAAAAAAATGGTGCAGGGGTTCACGAAGGCAGTGGCGGTAGCAGTCAGTGTTGGGGGTAAAATCACCTACTTGGGGGTGTGGCAGTTTTTTGTTAAGCCGCCGTTGAGGTGAACATGGCCATTTGTAGAATCTGTGGGCACAAGGTGAAGAGTGGCCAGGGTGGCAATGGTGGCACCACGGTCCTATATCAACATATGCAGCATCACCATAAAGTGGCCTGGGATAACCGTAGCTCCAATGTGGTGGTCCAACCTGCTGCAGCAGCCGCTGCATCACCCAGTGGCACACACCCGATTTCAGGCAGTCAAGGCTCCACCACCTCAGCTGAAGGAAGCTGTCTTGTCCTTCCCATCATCTGCTGGTCCTGATGCTCCTCCTCCTAGTCAGTCATTCCATCAGCAATCCATCACCGAAGCGATGGCCAAGAGACAACAGTATGCGTGCACTCATCCAACGGTGCAGAAGCTGAATGTGCTCCTGGCCAAGTTGCTGGTGCTGCTGTCCCTCCCTTTCCAAGTGGTAGACTCTGCACCTTTCAGAGATCTGATGGCTTGTACCAAGCTGAGGTGGAGAGTTCCAAGCCGCCATTTCTTTGCGAAACAGGCAGTACCAGCCCTGCATAAATACGTAGAACAGAAGGTGGGCCAGTCCTTGAGCCTGTCGGTGTCTGCCAAAGTGCACAGCAGCGCCGATGTGTGGAGATGTAACTACAGACATGGAAAATATATGTCCTTTACGGCCCACTGGGTAAATGTGGTTCCTGCACAGCCAAACCAGCAACTTGGCCAGGCGACGGCGCTTCCTCCTCCACGTTGTCACACTGTTGGTCCTGCAACTATGTCCGTCTCTGCCTCCTCATCCTCCACTGTGTCCTCAGCCTCCACTGGAGGGACAATTGACAGTGCCCCACCAGCATACCACATGTGCAGGGCACGGCGGTGTCACGCTGTTTTACACCTGGTTTGCCTGGGCGAAAGGAGTAACACAGGGAAGGAACTGCTCCGCGTCCTTCATCAAGAAATTGTATCCTGGCTTTCTCCACGACCAGGCCGCCGAGGGGGCAGTACAACTGGGGGCCGATGCCCTAGGACATGGGGGGAGGCCCGGCCCGGGCGGCCGCGCCTGTAACATGGCCCGCGGGGGCCCGCCCGGCCCGGGGGGCTGAGCCCGGCCCCCGCCCAGTGTGACGCTGCCCGTTGGATGGGCGCGCGATGACGTAACGCGCCGCTGCGCCGTTCCTTAGGGAGACCGCCCAGGAGGCCAGACCGGGGGGCACAAGACGGCTGCGAGTCTGAGGGGGGCTAAGACAAGGTCTGCCACAAGACGCTGACCTGAGGTTCTGAGGAGGGGGGCACAAGAGCCGGTCTGAGGGGGACAAGACGCTGACCTGAGTCTTAGGGGCACAAGACGCTGACCTGAGGTCTGAGGGGCACATCAGACGCTTATTTGAGTCTGGGGGGCACAAGACGCTGATTGAGGTCTGAGGGGGGCACAAGACGCTGACTGAGGTCTGAAGACAAGACGCTGACCTGAGGGTCTGAGGGGGCACAAGACGTGACCTGAGGTCTGATGGGGCACAAGACGCTGATCTGAGGTCTGATGGGGGCACATTGTGTAATGAGGTCTGATGGGGGCACAAGACGCTGATCTGAGGTCTGAGGGGGGCACAAGACGCTGACCTGAGGTCTGAGGGGGGCACAAGACGCTGACCTGAGGTCTGAGGGGGGCTGACTTAGGGGGCAAACCTGACCTGAGGTCTGATGGGGCACAAGACGCTGATCGAGTCTGATGGGGCAATTGTCTTAATTTGAGGTCTGATGGGGGACAAACGCTATCTGGGTCTGAGGGGCACAAGACGCTGATCTGAGGTCTGATGGGGCACAAGACGCTGACCTGAGGTCTGATGGGGGCACAAGACGCTGACCTGAGGTCTGAGAGCGGAGGTCTGAGGGGGCACAACGCTGACTGAGGTCTGAGGGGGCACAAGACGCTGACTGAGGTCTGAGGGGGCACAAGACGCTGACCTGAGGTCTGATGGGCACAAAGACCTGACTGCACGACGCTGATCTGAGTCTGAGGGCACATTGTGTTAATTTGAGGTTGAGGCACAAGACGCTGATCTGAGTCTGAGGGGGCACAAGACGCTGATCTGAGGTCTGATGGGCACAAGACGCTGATGATCTGAAGTCTGATGGGGCACATGTGTTGATCTGAGGTTTATTATCCCTGTCAGTCACTTGTGTATTATCTGACAGTGACATCACTGTGTTTATTATCCCTGTACTGTGACATCACTGTGTTTATTATCCTGTACTGTGACATCACTGTGTTATTATCCTGTACAGACATCACTGTGTTTATTATCCTGCATGTGACATCACTGTGTTTATTATCCCTGCATTGTACATCACTGATTATCTCACTGTACATACTGTGTTATGTTATCCCTGTACTGTGACATCACTGTGTTTATTATCCCTGTACAGTGACATCACTCTGTTATTATCCCTGTACAGTGACATCACTGTTTATTATCTGTACAGTGACACGCTGTGTGTATTATCCCTGTACATGACATCACTCTGTTTATTATCCCTGTACTGTGACATCACTGTGTTTATTATCCCTGTACGTGACATCACTGTGTTATTACTCTGTACTGTGACATCGCTGTGTTATTATCTGTACTGTGACATCACTGTGTTTTATCTCTGTACTGTGACACACTGTGTTTATTATCCCTGTACAGTGACATCACTGTGTTTATATCCCTGTACATGACATCGCTGTGTGTATTATCCTGTACTGACATCACTGTGTTTATTTTCCCTGTACAGTGACATCACTGTGTTTATTTTCCCTGTACAGTGACATCGCTGGTGTATTATCCCACTGCAGGAAGAGGTAAGTGGTCTGTGTTTGTTTTCTATTTTTCAGGGTCGTGATGAAATGCAGAGGACTACGTCGGATTCGGTGGACTACGTCGGACCAGCTTTTTTTTTTTTTTTTTAATAAAATGGTCAAACAGGGGTCTGGGGGAGGTGTTTATTTCAATAAAATGTTTTATACTTGTGTGTGTGTATTTTTTTTACAATTACTACAGTTTTAGTAAATTATAGCTATCTACAGCCGGCCCTGATTACTAATACTGTGGCTTAGTGCTTGGCCGGTATGGCAGGCCAGCACTAACGCCCAACATCTATTAACCTCGCGCACCCACCGCCACCAGGGGGTGCGGGAAGAGGCCGGGTTACCCGCAGGACCGGACCTTCTAAATTGAGGGCTGGCTCTGGGGCGGCTTGCAGGCTGGTACCATTAGGCCTGGGAAGGGCCAATAACCGTGTCCCTTCCCACCCTGGTAGTGCCAGGCTGCTGCTGGCCTGGGTTGTATCTGGCTGGCGAAGGAAAAAAGGGGGACCCCACGCCATTTTTTTAAAATTGATTTAATTATTTTTTTTAAAAAATGGCGTGGGGTCCCCCCCCTTTTTCCTTTACCAGCCAGATACAACCAGCAGCGCAGCCTGCACTACCAGGGTGGAAGGGACACGGTTATGGCCCTTCCCAGCCTAATGGTACCAGCCTGCAGCCGCCCCAAGAGCCAGACCCCAATTTAGAAGGTCGGTCCTGCGGGTACCCGGCTCTTCCCGGCACCACTGGTGGCGGTAGGTGCCGAGGTAATAGATGTTGGGGTTAGTGCTGGCCTGCCATACCGGCAAGCACTAAGCCCAGTATTAGTAATCAGGGCCGTCTGTAGATAGCCGTAATTACTAAAACTGTAGTATTGTAAAAAAAAAAATTACACACACACCAGTATAAACATTTTATTGAAATAAACACTCCCCCAGACCCTGTTTGACCATTTATTAAAAAAATAAGAAAAAAAAAAAGCTGGTCCGACGTAGTCCACGAATCCGACGTAGTCCTCTGCATTCACGACCCTGAAAAATAGAAAACAAACACACAAACACAGAGCACTTACCTCTTCCTGCACTGGGATAATACACACAGCGATGTCACTGTACAGGGATAATAAACACAGCGATGTCACTGTACAGGGATAACAAACACAGTGATGTCACTGTACAGGGATAATATACACAGTGATGTCACAGTACAGAGATAATAAACACAGTGATGTCACAGTACAGGGATAATAAACACAGTGATGTCACAGTACAGAGATAATAAACACAGCGATGTCACTGTACAGGGATAATAAACACAGTGATGTCACTGTACAGGGATAATACACCACAGCGATGTCACTGTACAGGTATAATACACACAGTGATGTCACAGTACAGAGATAATAAACACAGTGATGTCACAGTACAGAGATAATACACACAGTGATGTCACAGTACAGGGATAATAAACACAGCGATGTCACAGTACAGAACAATAAACACAGTGGATGTCACAGTACAGGTATAATAAACACAGTGATGTCACAGTACAGAGATAATAAACACAGTGATGTCACTGTACAGAGATAATAAACACAGTGATGTCACAGTACAGGGATAATAAACACAGCGATGTCACAGTACAGGGATAATAAACACAGTGATGTCACAGTACAGGGATAATAAACGCAGTGATGTCACAGTACAGAGATAATAAACACAGTGATGCGACTTGTTAAGAAAAAAAAATTAGCCATTTTGCAATCTGTAAAGTTTACCCGAAAGGGGGGGGGCCCGCGAAATTTGCCTGTAGGGGGCCCCGAAATTCCTGATGGCAGCCCTGTCCACGACAACTCAAAATCGGAACCATGGTGACCGACAACAGGAAGAACATGGTGTTGGCGCTGTGACGCCACGAGTGATACATTGTCTTATGTCATCATGGCCACTGAGGAAGAAGTGAGGTCACTTCGAAACGCGTATGGCATTTGAATAATCGCAACTGACCCTCTGAAATACAAGGTTTAATACCAGAGATATACTGAGTGCAAAATCCGTTTGGAGGAGATTCCTAATGTTGGAGTCCAGTTAAGATGTGGAATCACTGAAATGTATATCCTTAAGGACACTTTCTGCTGTGTAACCTCCAAATATTGAAATCTGGGAGGTCACAAAAGGAAATACATCGATCCATCTGTGATATTCCAGCGTCTGTTGACATCTTATTGTGAAGGGCGAAGTTATCAGCTGCGAGAGGCGAGCTAGCCTATACTACGCCGCTGTGTTCACTCCACAGCTTTCATCACTCTTCACTTTTGTATTTGCCGCCTCCCAAAACCTGCCGATGTCTCGCTGTGGATAGTGGAGACACGGCGAACACAAGACATATCAACGTTTACTTTATCAGGAATTAACACTAACGGACTACTGTCGGAATCAGGAAAGTCATCACAGGAGTACAGATAAGTACAAGACATACAAACTACGCAGACTGTAGTATCTGTTATATGCAGCAATACAAACGATGAACGAACACTGAATCAGTATCAACACGTGGGACGCCACGAGTGATACATTGTCTTATGTTTGTATCTAATAACATTTGCCCAGACCAAAATATATACATACTTCTATCGTTATCATCAGATAGTGTGCTTTATCGCTAACCTTGTTCAGTTTCCATATATATCTTTTTGTTGCGCATATCACTATATCATTGGTGAATGTGCTTCAGATAGAAAGATAATGATTCAATACCATCGGTGAATAGAATTTATGCTGAACAATTTTAACTATATTTTATATTTCATGGGTAATTTTTGTGGAATAAATCTATAATATATTTCTATATGTAAACCCAGATATTGAGTGCCCGTCATTATTATTTATCTTTGTCAAGATGAATCAGGCATAGATCAGCCAGGATTTCCATCCACCAATGCCTGATGCATCAGATTAGATCATCCATGCTGCCTCACCCAAACCTTGACAAAAGAGAACGCTTTCTTCTGCCATCCACTTCCACTGTGGTCTCCTGATGCTGCTGCCACCTCCACATTATGTCACCTTGCCACTCTGTAGTCTCCAGATGCTGCTGCCACCTCCACACTGTCACCTTGCCACTTTTTGGTCTCCTGATGCTTCTGCTGCCACCTCCACATTGTGTCACCTTGCCACTCTGTGGTCTCCAGATGCTGCTGCTGCCACCTCCACACTATGTCACCTTGCCACTCTGTGGTCTCCAGATGCTGCTGCCACCTCCACGTTATGTCACCTTGCCACTCTGTGGTCTCCTGATGCTGCTGCTGCTACCTCCACACTATGTCACCTTGCCACTCTGTGGTCTCCTGATGCTGCTTCCACCTCATCACTATGACATTGGGCCACTCTGTGGACTTCTCATGCTGTTCTCCCACCCTCCCCACTCCATGACTGGGCCACTATTTTGCCTTTTTGACATCATCATTTATTTGACCCTTCTTCTGATCTGTCAGAAGAAAGGAAAAATGAGACGCACAACAGATCCTGTCTGTGTAGTAGCTGTAATGCCTGTAAGGTCCCATCAGAATTGGCTTATGATTTGGTTGCCAAAAGCTAGAGTGGGTACAAAACACAGAATACATGCAAATATTCCATTCACGTGTCATCTCTTTGATCTTTTGGATCCAATCCTGTTTTTTTTTTTTTTTGGCATTAGCAATACTGATGAATTACTGACCAAATGCTGACCGAGTGAAGGCGGATGCTGAACAGACAGAATATGTTTTTTGGGGGGGTTATTGTTCTGATGGATCAGAGGAAGAGCAAAATAATCAGTGACGTCAACACAAACTTACTGCTGATAACCTCTCCACTCTGTCAGGGAGGCTCTACTTGTATCAGCGTTTAATAGAACAGGTTCTGTAGACATCTATGTGGAATCATCTGACAGTGTAAAAGGAGTGCTCTTCTTCTTGACGCTAACATCGACCTGTAAGGCTGAGTTCACTTGAGTTATTTGGTCAGTTTTGGCCCCGTAACTGCCCAAGGAAGTGCAGTGATTCTATGAGCGACGCCTGTCATGTGCGTGTCCTACTGACTGACAGTATTGTTTCACTACCACAGCAAACTCCCTATGCGTGTTGCTGCAAGGCACAGTGTTCTATACCACTATACAGGCTCTATGCAGCCAGGAAATAGCTGTTTTTAACGCAATTGGTCACAAAGTAATTCGAATCGAATCAAATCTTTTTGGAAAATTCGTTGAACCGACTAGGGATGAGCGAACTTTTGAAAAGTTCGGTTCGGCAAACTTTCGTGAAGTTCGGATTCGTACAAACCGAACCTAAAACGAACCTTGCTATAATGGCTGAATAATTGCAGCTACAATAGTGGGAGTCTGATAGGGTATAGTTTCGTTTAGTTGCAGTTGCTATTACAATGAAAAAGTGAAAAAATCAAAGTGCAAAAATAGTCGTCGCAGCCAGGTCGACAAATTACAGCA
>ONZH01020346.1:0-19476 GCA_900303285.1 Rhinella marina
TTGGCAAAAAATGGCCTGGTCAGGAAGGTGAAAACAGGCCCGGGGTTGAAGGGGTTAAACAATTCTGGACTGCCCATATCATAATATCATGTGTTTGGAAGCTTCTGTTAGATTTTTTGGCAACATCTGAGTCAATTAGAGACACACCTGTGGATGTATTTAAATTCACACCTGAAACACGCTGCTTCTTTGTGTAGCATCATTGGAAAGTCTAAAGAAATCAGCCAAGATGTCAGGAAGAAAATTGTGGACTTGCACAAGTCTGGCTCAACCTTGGGTGCAATTTCAAGATACCAGAAGGTGCCTCATTCATCTGTACAAACAATTATACGCAAGTACAAACAAGATGGGAATGTCCAGACATCATACCACTCAGGAAAGAGACAGGTTCTGTGTCCCAGAGATGAACATGCTTTGGTCCAACATGTGCATATCAACCCAAGAACAACAGCAAAAGACCTTGTGAAGATGATGGCGGAAGCTGGTAAGATTGTGTCAATATCCACATTGAAACGAGTACTGTATCAACATGGGCTGAAAGCCACTCTGCCAGGAAGAAGTCATTACTCCAAAAGAAACATAAAAAAGCCAGATTAATGTTTGCAAATGCACACAGGAACATAGACCTACATTTTAGAGACATGTCCTGGGGTCTGACAAAACTAAAATTGAACTTTTTGGCCATAATGACAATTGTTATGTTTGGAGGAAAAAGGGAGAAGCTTGGAAGCCTAAGAACACCATCCCAACTGTGAAACACGGGGGTGGAAGCATCATGTTGTGGGGTTGTTTTGCTGCAAGAAGGACTGGTGCACTTCACAAAATAGATGGCATTATGCGGAAAGAAGATTATGTGGAAATACTGAAGCAACATCTCAAGACATCAGCCAGGAAGTTAAAGCTTGGGCAGAAATGGGTCTTCCAAATGGACAATGACCCAAAGCATACTGCCAAACTGGTTACAAAGTGGCTTAAGGATAATAAAGTCAATGATTTGTAGTGGCCATCACAAAGCTCTGATCTCAATCCTATTGAAAATTTATGGGCAAACCTGAAAAGGCAGGTGCGAGCAAGGCGACCAGCAAATATGGCTCAGTTACACTACTTTTGTCAGGAGGAATGGGCCCAAATTTCGACCAACTATTGTGAGAAGCTTGTGGAAGGATATCCAAAACGTTTAACCCAAGTCATACAGTTTAGGGGAATGGTACCAAATATTAATGAAATGTATGTAAACTTTTGACTTTGCAGAAAGTAATAAAAATGTCTTAAAACAATCTCTCTCATTATTCTTGCATTTGGCAAATAACAATAATTATGGTAATCCTAATTGACCAAAAACAGGAAAGGTTTATTCTGATTTCATATCAGATATTGAGAAAAACCTGCATATGCGTCTTATATAGTGCATGTAAACTTCTGGTTTCAACTGTATATTTTTTATTACATTTTTATACTGAAAAGAAAAAATAAAAACCTTGAAAAAAATATTTATTTCTTTTCGTCTCCATATTCTGACCCCTATAACTTTTTTGTATTTATGTATGCGAAGCTGTGTGAACACTCATTTTTGTGGGGTGATCTGTACTGTCAGTGATACCATTTTGGGGTGTGTATGGCTTTTCGATCACTTTTTATTTTATTTTTTTGGTGGGAAGAGAAGCAACCAAAAAACGCCAAATCAGCCATTTTGACTTTTTTCCATTTTCCATATAGGATTGCATTGTTTTTATATTTTAACTAGCTGAAGGACCCGGCTTCGCTCCGGTATATTTTATTTATTTCTTTTACTGTTTGTGTGTGTGTGTCGTTAAAAGATATCGAGAGTGCCCTCTACAGTGCCTGCCCCTTTAACAGTGACCTCTACAGCGGCCCGCCCCTTTAACAGTGACCTCTACAGCGGCCAGCCCCTTTAACAGTGACCTCTACAGCGACCCGCCCCTTTAACAGAGACCTCTACAGCGGCCCGCCCTTTAACAGTGACCTCTACAGCGGCCCGCCCCTTTAACAGTGACCTCTACAGCAGCCCGCCCCTTTAACAGTGACATCTACAGCTGCCCGCCCCTTAAACAGTGATCTCTACAGCAGCCCGCCCCTTTAACAGTGACCTCTACAGCAGCCCGCCCCTTTAACAGTGATCTCTACAGCAGCCTGCCCCTTCAACAGTGACCTCTACAGCAGCCTGCCCCTTTAACAGTGACCTCTACAGCTGCCCACCCCTTTAACAGTGACCTCTACAGAAGCCCGCCCCTTTAACTGTGACCTCCACAGCAGCTAGAGTGGCCACTGTCTTCACCCTAGAAAGCCAGACCTCACCGGCCATTCCCCCAAACGTGAAACAGCGCCCCCAGTTCCCATGAAGACACATCACTAAACATGAGGCTACGCCCCCCCCCTGGCTCCGTGAAGACATGGAGGAGAAGCTGTCTGAGTGTGAGCAACTGAAAGGGTGGACATCCCTGTGTCTGTCCAAGCACTGCGTCGGACGGAGAACAGGTAGCCAGAAAACTGGACTGTCCAGCCTAAAGCCGGACATCTGGCCACCCTAACATCAGCCTTCCCCTATGGTGGCCAGAGGTCTTGTTTTAGGCTGGACGGTCTGGCTTTCAGACTCCCTGTCCTCTGTCATGCGCAGGGCCTGGATGGACACAGCAGAAGCACTCTCAGCAGCAGCACTGTGCAGTCTGAGCAATGAGCTGCAGGGAGAAAGTCACCCTCCCCCCACCCCTGCAGCTGACAGAAGGTGATTTTTACCAATATTTTTAATCCCGGTCAAATGCAGCATGGAAGGGGCGTGGCCTGACTGAGTCAGGGGCGACTTAGTGGGATCTGGGGGTAGGGCTTTTAAGTCCTTCTTTTGACGGTGGCCGAAATTACAGGTCGATTTAGGTGGAAGGTGGGTAGCAGTGAAAGAAAACATCTTTTATTACTACTGAACAGTAAATATGTAAAATTTACATTATATGAGGAAATGATTGATGATGAATTAGTCTAAAACATAAGTTATAGTTATGGTAACTGGGAATACCCATTTACCATTGTCATCCACAGTGCTCTGCCTCTTTAATGCAGACCTAAAGCAGTGAACTGGCTAGGTTGTCATAGAAACCTGATGTGTGCCTATGAGCTTCTATTGGCTGATAAGGGTCATGTGACCAGGCTACTATTGGCTAATGCATTTTTGGGAATATCTCAGGAACGGTACGTCCTGGAGAGTTGAAAACTGTTCTAAAACCTTCCCTGACACCTGATGTACATGTGTGCCAAATTTTGTGATTGTAGCTGCAGCGGTGCGGATTCCTTTAGCGGACATACACACACACACACACACATACACTCAGCTTTATATATTAGATAGTAACAGTATTTTTGCTCTGGGATACATGTGATTTGTATATTTGTTATGTTTTTTTCCCGTTTTGGGGAAAGGAGGTGATTTGAATTTTTATATTAAAAAAAATATTTATAAAAACATTTTTTTTACACTTTTTTATAGTTCTCATAGGGAACTATAACAAGCAATCATTGGACCGTGATGTAATATCACTAGGGGTGTGGCATGCTACATAGATTTCATTGCTCAATGCAGCACACAGCTATCGATATGATACAAATCCATAAGTTATATTTTGTGCAACTTGCAAATCACGTTTTATTTTTCTAACACAACTTTTTTTTTTTAAGTCTATGGGTCTTTGTACTATTTTTTTCTATTGCATATTTGCTGCCTAAATGTAAAATTAAAAAGGTTGTCAGAGTTAACTAAAACTCAGAGACTCAGGCAGCCTCTGCAAATGTAGTGAAATAACAAAAGTATCAATGCTCTCTACTTTTCTCCTTTGCAGCTATAAGTGCTTTGCTCAGGTCATCCTAACCTCTGTTTGTTTTCCTGGCTTCAGCTGTGACATTCCGTGTGCACAGGCCACCAAACAACCCCTGCTGTTATGTTCTGTATGCAACTGAGGTCAGTGGTTGGCTGCATGGTAATCTGTGGTCATGGAATATCACTGCTACAGCCAGGAAGATGACAATGGTGGGGAGGACCAGAGGACAACAATAGAAGCAGCAGGGAAGAAAAGAGCTAAGAATCAATTTTTTTCATTATTTTAATACATTTACAGAGGCTGCCCAAGTTTTTATTTAAGAAAGCTCATTTAAAGGGAATGTGTCATCAGAAAATTACCTATTGTTTAAATCACTTTTTTATGTTAACCATATTTTAAAGGCTTTTTAGGTATAATTTAATTTTCCATGTCAATATCTATATTAAAAAGAAAAAAAACAACATTCTACAGTTCTCGCACTGGCCACTAAGCCTAATAATAGGCTTACTGCAGTTATCTGCTTATCGTTACAGACAGGATTAGAATGACATATCACCTCTGTATATAGATAAGACAGGGTCAAGCGGTAGGTGATTGTCAAATCTTATCTACTCCCTCCTGACCTTTGCACATGTCACAGAGCATGCATAGAAAACTTTCCCGTAGAAGTCAATGAGGTCCCCTCCAGACCATTGTGTCCATGGACCTTGTGCCTGTCATAAAGGAATTTTCTAAATGCGCTCTAAATGCTGTTAAGAACAGATCAGGCAAGATGGCCACCCCATAATCAAGTTCAGGAAACAGAATTAAAAAATCTATAATCTAATATATAAAGCTGAGTGTATGTGTGTGTGTTTGTGTGTGTATGTATGTCCGCTAAAGGAATCCGCACTGCTGCAGCTACAATCACAAAATTTGGCACACATGTACATCAGGTGTCCGGGAAGGTTTTAGAACAGTTTTCAACTCTCCAGGACGTACCGTTCCTGAGATATTCCCAAAAAATGCATTAGCCTATAGTAGCCTGGTCACATGACCCTTATCAGCCAATAGAAGCTCAGGTTTCCAGTCTCCACACACCAGGTTTCTATGACAACCTAGCCAGTTCACTGCTGTAGGTCTGCATTAAAGAGGCAGAGCACTGTGGATGACAATGGTAAAGGGGTATTTCAGTTACCATAAATATAACTTATGTTTTAGACTAATTCATCATCAATCATTACCTCATATAATGTAAATTTCACATATTTACTGTTCAGTAGTAATAAAAGATGTATTCTTCCACTGCTACCCACCTTCTACCTAAATTACTATGGCATCGACCTGTAATTCAGGCCACCGTCAAAAGAAGGACTTAAAAGCCCCACCCCCAGATCCCACTAAATCACGTCCCTGACGCAGCCAGGCCATGCCCCTTCCATGCCGCATTTGACCAGGATTAAAAATATAGGTAAAAATCACCTTCTTTCAGCTGCAAGGGTGGGGGGAGGGTGACTTTCTCCCTGCAGCTCATTGCTCAGACTGCACAGTGCTGCTGCTGAGAGTGAGCTGTCCAAAAGGACATCCCTGTGTCCATCCAGGCCCTGCGCATGACAGAGGACAGGGAGTCTGAAAGCCAGACAGTCCAGCCTAAAACAAGACCTCTGGCCACCCTAGGGCCAGGCTGATGTTAGGGTGGCCAGATGTCCGGCTTTAGGCTGGACAGTTCAGTTTTCTGGCTACCTGTTCTCCGTCCGACGCAGTGCCTGGACAGAAACAGGGATGTCCACCCTTTCAGTAGCTCACACTCAGACAGCTTCTCCTCCCTGTCTTCACGGAGCCAGGGGTGTGGCCTCATGTTTAGTGGTGTGTCTTCATGGGAACTGGGGGCGCTGTTTCACGTTTGGGGGAATGGCCAGTGAGGTTTGGCTTTCTGGGGTGAAGACAGTGGCCACCCTAGCTGTTGTGGAGGTCACAGTTAAAGGGGCGGGCTGCTGTAGAGGTCACTGTTAAAGGGGTGGGCAGCTGTAGAGGTCACTGTTAAAGGGGTGGGCTGCTGTAGAGATCACTGTTAAAGGGGCGGGCTTCTGTAGAGGTTACTGTTAAAGGGGCGGGCAGCTGTAGAGGTCACTGTTAAAGTGACGGACAGCTGTAGAGGTCACTGTTAAAGGGGTGCGCTGCTGTAGAGGTCACTGTTCAAGGGGCGGGCAGCTGTAGAGGTCACTGTTAAAGGGGCGGGCTGCTGTAGAGGTCACTGTTAAAGCGGTGGCCTGCTGTAAAGGTCACTGTTAAAGGGACGAGCTGCTGTAGAGGTCACTGTTAAAGGGGTGGGCTGCTGTAGAGGTCACTGTTAAAGGTGTGGGCTGCTGTAGAGGTCACTGTTAAAGGGGATGGCCATTGTAGAGGTCACTGTTAAAGGGGTGGGCTGCTGTAGAGGTCACTCTCGATATCTTTTAACGACACATACACAAAAACAGTAAATGAAATAAATTAAATATACCTGGGAGAAGCCGGGTCCTTCAGCTAGTCAGAAAATAAAACCAAATCCTCTATCCCTATTTAATATCTTTGTATTCTACTGTATTACACTTATATATAATATAACTTTGCTTTATATCTATGTTTTTGAGTATACATATGGGTCGCGTATGACATTATTGGTCTCATTGTTGTGGAATTAGGTGGACACCATATGACAATATTTTTGGCTATTAGATGACTTTTTGTGCACAAATGTATCTTTTTAAACTGATTGTGAATGTTATTGTTTTTAACTAATGATTTACTCAGTAGTATAAGGGTACAACTATACTTGATGGGTGGTGGTGGTAGTTGAGATGTGACCAATTGTCTCCTTATCTGGCTGCCTTGGAGTCAGTATTTATTTATTGCACACTATCAATTGTCTTTATGCTTCACCTTCATTCGTTACCAGCAGAAGGACCCGGCTTCGCTTGGGTATATTTAATCTATTTCATTTAATGTTTGTGTGTGTCGTTTCAGAGAGAAAGTCATGCTCCCTCCCACCGCTGCAGCTGACAGAAGTTGATTTTTACCTTAATTTTTTCTATCCCCGTTGGCTGCGGAGTGGGAGGGGGCGTGGCCTGACCAAGTCGGGGGCGCTGCTTAGCGAGACCTGGGGCGGGGGTTTTAAGTCTTTCTTTTGTGGGTGGCCTGAATTACAGGTCGATGCCATGGTAATTTATGAGGAAACACAGTGGATAGCAGTGGAAGAAAACATCTTTTATCACTACTTAACAGTCTTAGTTTAAAATTAGTCTAAAACATAAGTTATATTTATGGTAACCGGAATACCCCTTTAACAGTGTCATCCACAGCGCTCTGCCCTTTTAAAGCAGTGAATAGAAATGGCTGAGTTGTTATGGAAACCTGCACTAAACCTGTGTGTGTCTGTGGAGAGTATGGAAGTTGTGATTTGAAGAGAAAAGCTCCCAGGCTAATATTGGCTAATGCAGGTCATATTTTGGGAATATCTCAAGAACGGTACGTCCTAGAGAGCTGAGACTCAGTCTAAAACCTTCCCGGACACCTGATGTACCTGTGTGCCGAATTTGGAGAAAATCGGTCCAGTAGTTTGGTCGCACATAAAGAACAGACAGAAACTCATTTTTATAATATAAGGATGGTAGGTTTCACTTGTTGCAATATTGCACGTTAAGGATAATAATCCCTAGGGATATTGATTTTTGTACATGTATATGCTTTCTTATCTAAGACCTATTTCTCCTGTGGATTTCTCCTGCTTATTGTTATAAGAGACTGGTTTAGGTAGTTGTGTATCATGACACCACATTTTTGGGATTTTATCTTTTATGTTTGTCTGTATATCTCTATCATGGAATAAAGATTATTCATTTGTATTGTGTTTTGCTAACTGTTTTTGCCTATGCCGCTTGGCTTTGTTGCTTTGATAGAGATGTGGTCACAATGTGGGTGAAAACTGCATGCCTGTGCTATATTAGATCCTTGAAAATTGACTGTTATAGTTATAAAAATGGGTTGTATGAGTTAAAAAGAAAAGGTCTCCCAAGGCAGCACAGCTGCTCCGATCCTCCTAGGTGAATATTTGTTTGGCTGTAGCAATAATGTATTGTGATTGTCCATATTGCCTTCTTTGCTGGCTTGATTCATTTTTTCATCATATTATACACTGCTCCTTTCCAGGGATTACAGTCAATCCAGCAGCGGTGACCGTGCTTGCACACTATAGGAAAAGGCACCAGCCTCTCTGGTGGCCAAGACCTGGGAGTGCACATTGAAGTTGATTTGTTCTAACACTTTATCTTAATACTGTACAGAGACTTTTCTCCGTACAGCATAAAAATGTATTGCCTCCGGAGGCAAAATTAATTTCACCCAAAGTCATGCAAAACTCTTTAAAAACATTTAAAATTAAGAATCCAAAGTGGGTTTATTACCGGCTGGAACCTCGGTACCAAACCTGACATCGGATTCAGAATTTTAACTGTTTTCAGTAGAACTGAATACTGAATTCATTCACCAAAGTTTTGCACGACTTTGGATGAAACAAATTTTGCTTCCACAGAGGCAATACATTTTAATTCTGTTTGAAGATCTGTATCTATGATCTAAGCTCGATTCGCACAACACTAGTCTTAACCATGGAAACGAGCAGTGTATAATGTGATAGGAAAAATGAACCCAGCCAGCAAAGTAATCAATATGGACAATCACAATACATTAGTAAGTGCCTTGTATTAACTTTCTCTATATGCCATGCCATTTGCTTGAGTGAGACAACTTTTTTTAAGGGATTAGATACCAGTGGGTGCCATAAGTAAGGCAAAAAACAAAAACAAAACAATGGCATTTAAGAGCAGAAAAAATATTGGCATTTAATAATTATGCCCAATGAGTTTGTTTGGATAGAAAGGTAAAAGTGGAAATTAACATAGAAAAATCCATGGCAGAGTAGAAATGTCATTGCATTTTCACTTCAAAGTGAGACACCCTTTAGTGTCCATGTAGATAACCACAAGGTAAAATGAGAGCCCTGGAGGTATTCCTATAAAATACTAACTACTGGGTATTAAAGATACTGTGTTATAAATAGAGCAGATATCTTGGGATTTTACTTCATAGAAATACACACAACATGATCTTTCTGTGGGAATTAAAATCATAACATAGACAGCAGGAAGGAAGTAGGAGGAAATGGGAAATTCTTAGAAGAAAACCAAATGTTTGTTAGAGGGACAGATTTTCTTTTCCACATTCTGGAAAGAGTGCCAAACGTCTGTGCCCAAAATATGAACTACTAACTGGATGAGTAATGTTGTGGTGTGAACAATCTGCCACCATAACTTGGACAGTAGAGGTATTCATGACTCATTCTTATACTGCTGGGACTTGGCTGGACTGCAAAAAATCTGGTGGGTGTTAGAAATCTAGCATTTTATTTTAAAGTACATTCCAAGAATAGATCCAAATGAAAAATAAGGTTGTATAACAAAATCACTAATATTCTAAAAAATTAAAATTTTTCATATTATTGTCTTCAGAATAGTAGATAAAATCAATGAAAAATAAATTACTATTAAATCTCTGGCTTTCCCTTTTGCTATACCTGACTATAAAACACTTTAAACTGGGTGCAGTTAACTTGTTACCTACAGTACAGACCAAAAGTTTGGACACACCTCATTCAAAGAGTTTTCTGTATTTTCATGACTATGAAAATTGTAGATTCACACTGAATGCATCAAAACTATGAATTGACACATGTGGAATTATATACTTAACAAAGAAGTGTGAAACAACTGAAAATATGTCTTATATCCTAGGTTCTTCAAAGTAGCCACCTTTTGCTTTGATTACTGCTTTGCAAACTCTCGTCATTCTCTTGATGAGCTTCAAAATGTAGTCACCTGAAATGGTATTCCAACAGTCTTGAAGGAGTTCCCAGAGATGATTAGCACTTGTTGGCCCTTTTGCCTTCACTCTGTGGTCCAGCTCACCCCAAAGCATCTCAATTGGGTTCAGGTCTGGTGTCTGTGGAGGCCAGGTATTCTGGTGTAGCACCCCATCATTCTCCTTCTTGGTCAAATAGCCCTTTCAGAGCCTGGAGGTGTGTTTGGGGTCATTGTCCTGTTGATAAATAATGGTCCAACTAAACGCAAGCCGGATGGAATAGCATGTCGGTGCAAGATGCTGTGGTAGCCATGCTGGTTCAGTATGCCTTCAATTTGGAATAAATCCCCAACAGTGTCACCAGCAAAGCACCCCCACACCATCACACCTCCTCCTCCATGCTTCACGGTGGAAACCAGGCATGTAGAGTCCATCCATTCACCTTTTCTGCGTCGCACAAAGACACGATGGTTGGAACCAAAGACCTCAAATTTGGACTCATCAGACCAAAGCACAGATTTCCACTGGTCTAATGTCCATTCCTTGTGTTCTTTAGCCCAAACAAGTCTCTTCTGCTGGTTCCCTGTCCTTAGCAGTGGTTTCCTAGCAGCTATTTTACCATGAAGGTCTGCTGCACACAGTCTCCTCTTAACAGTTGTTGTAGACATGTGTCTGCTGCTAGAACTCTGTGTAGCATTGACCTGGTCTCTAATCTGAGCTGCTGTTAACCTCAGCAGAGGTGACTCTTGGTCTTCCTTTCCTGGGGTGGTCCTCATGTGAGCCAGTTTCTTTGTAGCGTTTGATGGTTTTTGCGACTGCACTAGGGGACACTTTCAAAGTTTTCCCAATTTTTCGGACTGACTGACCTTCATTTCTTAAAGTAATGGTGACCACTCGTTTTTCTTTACTTAGCTGCTTTTTTCTTGCCATAATACAAATTCTAACAGTCTATTCAGTAGGACTATTTAAGAAAAGATGATTGACCTCAGGGAGATCAACCATCATCACCACAGAGACACCATCTCTGAATTTAACTGAATTTAAACATGCCTGGGATAAACATGTATCTATCCTAAGATAACAATAAAAGGATAATAAAAGGGCAGACTAGATGGACCAGGTGGTCTTTTTCTGCCGTCAATCTTCTATGTTTCTATGTTTCTATCTCTGTGGGAGCAATGCCTAGTAGAAGATTATTTAAGAAAAGATGATTGACCTTGAGATTGAGACACGTGATGGTGTCTCCGTGGTTTTCTTTTTGATTTGCATATGGCTTTTCCCAGGGAGCCTTGTTTTAGATTCACCAACGTTGAGACTCGTGATGGTGTCTCTGTGGTGATGATGGTTGATCTCCCCGAGGTCAATCAACTTTTCTTAAATAATCTTCTACTAGGCATTGCTCCCACTAGCCAGATTCCTACTCCACACTGATGAGGGGCAAATACCCGAAACAGCTGTCTGTGGATGGATACCATGCTTTGGCATAGGTGGTTTCCTTTTGGAGACTGCCCTTCCCTTGGTTGTTCCTTCCCGGTGAAAGGCCTGGCTAGTTTTGACCGTCGTTGAGACACGTGATGGTGTCTCTGTGGTTTTCTTTTTGATTTGCATATTCAGTAGGACTATCAGCTGTGTATCCACCTGACTTCTGCCCAACACAACTCATGGTCCCAACCCCATTTATAAGGCAAGAAATCCCACGTATTAAACCTGACAGGGGACACCTGTGAAGTGAAAACCATTTCAGGTGACTACCTCTTGAAGCTCATCAAGAGAATGCCAAGAGTGTGCAAAGCAGTAATCAAAGCAAAAGGTGGCTACTTTTTGCTTTGATTACTGCTTTGGCCCGGCGGTCACATGATCGCTGGGGCCGGGAGAGTGTAGGAGACCCGATCAGCCCTGCACTGAGGCTGTGCAGCATAGTATTATGCTGTACAGCCTCTCTGGGGATGTATTTCCCTGTAACTGGGGCTACTATGTCAGCCCCAGTTACAGGAGAAATCAAGTGTATCTTGTATAACCTTATGGGGGACACAAAGTGTAAAATAAAAAAAAAATAAAAAAATAGAGTATTATATAAAAAATAAAATAAAAATCACATATATAAAAAAAATAATTTTCCCCCAAATATGTCATTAAAAAATATTACAAATAAAAATAAATAAATAAAATAGACATATTTGGTATCACCGCGTCCGAAACGAACGGCTCTATAAAAATATCACATGATCTACCCCATCAAAACTGCGTAAAAAAATCTAATAAAAATTATGCCAAAACAGCTTTTTTTTTGTCACCTCACCTACCAAAAAACATAATATCAAACAATCAAAAAGTCGTATGCATCCCAAAATGATAGCAATAAAAACGTCACCTCATCCCGCAAAAAATGAGCCACCACACAAGATCATAGCCCAAAAAATGAAAGAAAGGCTCTTAAAAAATTGCAACACAAAAACATGATTTTTTTCCTAAAAATGCTTATTGTCTAAAACGTAAAAAAAAATAAATAAAAAATAGATATATTTGGTATTGTTGCGTCCGTAACAACTGGCTCTACAAAAATATCACATGATCTACCCCATCAAGTGAACGGTGTAAAAAAAAAATAGAAAAATGCCCCTAAACTGCTTTTTTTTTAGTTAACCTCCCAAAAATTAGATTAAAAAGTGATCAGAAAGGCAGATGTACCCCAAAATGGTACCAATAAAAAGCACAGCTTGTCCCGCAAAAAATAAGACCTCACGCAGCTCAGTCCACAAAAAAATTAAAAAGTTATCACTCTTACAAACCATGACAAAAAATTCCATGTTAGAAAATGCAGATGCTGCTCCTCCCCTTCTAAACCCTGGTGTGTCCCCAAATAACAGTTTACGACCACATGTGGGGTGTTTCTGCAAACTGCAGAATCGGGGTAATAAATATTGAGTTTTGTTTTGTTGTTAACCCTTGATGTGTTGCAGGAAAAAAATTATTAAAGGGAACCTGTCACCTCCTGTAGCGAAAAAAAACTGTTAGCAGTACCTTAATCTGGTGGCCAGGGTGACGCTAAAGAAGGTCTTCATAAGGAGAAGAGATTCCTGTAAATAGAAGAAATTGATCTTTTAATCGTGGTCAGAACGCTGACTTGACTCGGCTTGAAGTCAAGGGGGCAGCGGCTAGTCAAGCTAACCACTCCCCCTGGTCAACTTGAATGACAGTTGCCGTTGGGCCAGGGATCGCGCAATTCTCGCGCATGCGCGGTGCGCAATTTCTCCCTGCGCGATCCCGGCCCTGGCTCTTCACTTCTGCGGCGCTCTTGTCCCTACAGCGCATGCGCCGCAGAAGCAAGCGAGCGCGCTTGCCAGAGCGCACCCGCCCGCCGTCCCCGCGCGCTCGCTTGCTTCTGCGGCGCATGCGCTGTAGGGACAAAAGCACCGCAGAAGTGAAGAGCCGGGGCCGGGATCGCGCAGGGAGAAATTGTGCACTGCGCATGCGCGAGAATTGCGCGATCCCCGGCCCAACGGCAACTGTCATTCAAGTTGACCAGGGGGAGTGGTTAGCTTGACTAGCCGCTGCCCCCTTGACTTCAAGCCGAGTCAAGTCAGCGTTCTGACCACGATTAAAAGATCAATTTCTTCTATTTACAGGAATCTCTTCTCCTTATGAAGACCTTCTTTAGCGTCACCCTGGCCACCAGATTAAGGTACTGCTAACAGTTTTTTTTTCGCTACAGGAGGTGACAGGTTCCCTTTAAAATGGAAAATATGCAAAAAAAAATGAAATTTTGAAATTTCACATCTAGTAACATAGTAACATAGTTCATAAGGCCGAAAAAAGACATCTGTCCATCTATTTTGCTTTAATTCCTGTGGAATACTTAAAGGGTTGACAACATTTCTAAAACCAGTTTTGAATAGTTTGAGGGGTGTAGTTTCTAAAATGGGGTAATTTATGGGTGGTTTTTATTATGTAAGCCTCACAAACTGACTTCAGAACTAAACTGGTCCTTAAAATAGTTGATTTTGCCAATTTGCAAAAATTGCGTCTAAAACTCTAAACCTTCTACTGTCCTAAAAAAATAAAATGACACTACCAAAATGATGCCAACATAAAGTAGACATATGGGGAATGTAAATTAAAAAGGATTTTATGGGGCATCACTATCTGTCTTAAAAGCAGAGAGATTCAAATTTAGAAAACAGTGATTTTTTTCAATTTTTTGTTAACTTTTGGATTTTTTTATAAATAAAATTAAAACTTATCGACTCAAATTTACCATTAACCTGAAGTACAATGTGTCACGAGAAAACATTCTCAGAATCGCTTGGATAAGTAAAAGCGTTCCAAAGTTATTACCACATGAAGTCACACATGTCAGATTTGCAAAATTAGGCCTGGTCAGGAAGGGGGTAAATGGCCCGGATGGGAAGTGGTTAAGTATATAATTCCACATGTGTTAATTCATAGTTTTGATGCCTTCAGTGTGAATCTACAATTTTCATAGTCATGAAAATACAGAAAACTCTTTGAATGAGAAGGTGTGTCCAAACTTTTGGTCTGTACTGTACTGTACACTATAGCGGTGTGGCCTTATGGATTTTTGCACTGGACTTGGTGTAGAAAATCCAGAACATTTACTGAAGCAGCACAGTGAATACAATTTTCACAAATCTCATTTAACATGCTACAGACATTTTCTGCCAGAACATCTGCACGCAACTTGACATACAGGGAGGATTTCAAATCCTCAGAACATCAGTTGCGGTTGTGGATTTCTGCCACAGACTTACCGTAACCCTTTGCAAGTTAGTGGGTGAAATCTGTGGCAATTTTATAGTATTTCCACATTGAAATCTACAGTAAAATCTGGACTATGTGGCCAGATAAAAATCCACTGTGGACCCACTATGTGTGGTCATAATCCAAGAGTGACTATAGATATAGAAGTAGTGTTCTGCAAGCAGCTTTGCAATTAATTGCCATGTTTCTTGTTCATTTTTTGATATGCATTTTTTTCCTGGAGAATGATATGTTCTTAGTGTTTTTCACCTGTAAAAATCACATTGAAAAACGAGAAGTTAGTGGAATTATCATTTGATGCATGGGTTCCCTAAGCAAGTATAAATGCATGCCTCTTGAGCTGACATCTAGTAACTAGAAGTGGAACACTCAACACTCCATTGGTTTTAAAGAGGTTGTTCAGATGTTTCCAATGGTTTTTTTTTGTTTTTTTTAAAGTTGGTGTATAATAAATCATGCTCAGCAATCCCACACCACTACCATCTCAGCACTTCTGTTTTTGGGTCCTTCATGACACACATGAAATGACCTCTCAACAATCACTAGTTCAGGTGAGTCGCTAAGTGTTCTTCCTGCATGTCAAGAGGGACCAGGAAGCAGAGACTGGTGGAGGACTGCAAAATTTTCAACCAGTGGTGCCACTGGATCTGTAAGGCTACTTTCACACTAGCGTTTACAAATTCTTGAGCTCCGTCATAGGGGCTCAACACCGAATAAAACGCTTCAGTTTTGTCCCCATTCATTGTCAATGGGGACAAAACTGAACTGAAGAGAGCTGAATGCTCCAAAATGCATTCCGTTCAGTTCTCTTCAGTATACCGACCGGAAAGGAAACTGCAACATGATGCGGTTTACTCTCCGGTCTGGGCATCCGCACCAAGATGGATCCGGAATGACCCCCAATGCAAGTCAATGGGGACGGATCCGTTTGGTGTGACACAATAGTAAACGGATCCGTCCTCCATTGATTTTTAATAGAGTTCATGACGGATCCGTCACCTGCACTTTTTCCCCAAAGCTCCCTCCAGCAGAGGGGGCTGTGGGGAATCTTCCCTTCCTTTGTGCACGCCGTCCTCCTCCTCCTGTGCTGTCAGGAGCTGCTGGGGCCTCTGACAACCAGAAGCCACCAGGTAAGTGTGTATGTATGTATGTGTAAGTGTATGTATGTATGTTGAGACTGTGTCTGACACGTGTGGGGCCGGAGCGTCCGGGGACCCTTCACCTGCCGGATCCGTGCTGCCGCTAGTGTGAAAGTGGCCTATGGTGAGTATGATTTATTTTATTATTTTACACTATGTGGTGGCTTGAAAGAAAAATAATGACAAGACAATCCCTTTAAAGGTTTTCCAGAACGTGTTGGCGATATACCGTATTTTTTGCTTTTCGCCAAAAAGTAGGGGGAAAATTGCGGTGCGTATTATAAAGCGAATACAAGTGAGCGCTTCCATTATGGAAGCGCTGACTTGTATCTTTTAGCTGCGGCACCCCCATCAGACCTCAGATCAGCCCACCCAGCCCCATAACAATAAAATAAAAATCTCTCTTACCTGTCCTGCGCCATGGCTTCGCCCCGGGTCCGGCGCTCCTCTGGCTTCCCGGGCTGCACTGCACTGCCCTGAATGCGTACAGCGCCAGGACATAGTGCACGCACTATGACCTAACGCTGCATGCAGTGAGGTGATGGCCTTAGAAGCCAGAGGAGCACCGGACCCGGAGCTGAGCCGCAGCGCAGGACAGGTAAGAGAGGTTTTTATTTTATTGTTATGGGGCTGGGTGGGCTGATCTGAGGTCTGATGAAGCACAATGGGCCGATCTGAGGTCTGATGGGGGCACACTGGGCTGATCTGAGATTTGATGGGGGCACAATGGGCTCATCTGAGGTCTGATGGGGGCACAATGGTCTAATCTGGGGTCTTATGGGGGCACAATGGGCTGATCTGAGGTCTGATGGGGGTACACTGGGCTTATGTGAGGTCTGATGGGGGCACAATAAGCTGATCTGAGGTCTGATGGGGGCACAATAAGCTAATCTGAGGTCTGATGGGGGCACAATGGGCTGATATGAGGTCTGATGGGGGCACAGTGGGCTGATGTGAGGTCTGATGGGGGCACACTGGGCTGATCTGAGGTCTGATGGGGGCACAATAAGCTGATGTGAGGTCTGATGGGGGCACACTGGGCTGATCTGAGGTCTGATGAGGGCATAGTGGGCTGTTCTGAGGTCTGATGGGGGCACAGTGGGCTGATCTGAGGTCTGATGGGGCACACTGGGCTGACCTGAGGTCTGATGGGGGCACACTGGGCTGACCTGAGGTCTGATGGGGGCACACTGGGGTGTCCTGGGGTCTGATGGGGGCACACTGGGCTGATCTGAGGTCTGATGGGGGCACAATGGGCTGATCTGAGGTCTGTTGGGGGCACACTGGGCTAATCTGAGGTCTGATGGGGGCACACTGGGCTGATCTGAGGTCTGATGGGGGTCTGATGTGATGTCCTGAAATTTATGGGGGGTCTGATATGAGGTCTGATGAAACATATTTTTTTCTCATTTTCCTACTTTAAAATCTGGGGTGTGTCTTATCTTCGGATGCATCTTATAAAGCGAAAAATACGGTATGTATAATCAACAATTTCATGTAATAGCTCGTGTGTGTGTAATGTTCACCCACTCTAAGGAGAAATTTGAGTTGTACAGTAGAACATACCAAATCTTATTTTAAGATTCAAATCTTTTAAAATTGCACGTAAACAGCAGGTTTATGGACTGGAATTGTTATAAACTTGTGACTTGGGGGTTGAGACACAATAATGTTGGAAACTATTAGTATAGTGCCATCTTTTTCATATGAAATCCTAATAAGGGACTGTTTTGAACCTTGGTTGCAGCTATTGCAGTTTATTTACATTGTATTGAAACCTGCCGGATCCTTTTGATACTTTCTCTTAAGATGTTTAGCAGCCAAACACATGGCTTAACCCTTTCACTCCCGGAGGTTTTTTCGGTTATGCATTTTCGTTTTGCGCTCCCTGCCTTCAAACAGCCATAACGCTTTTATTTTTCTGTTCACATAGCTGTATGAGGGCTTGTGTTTTGCGGGACAAGTTGTACTTTCCAACGCCACCATTTAATATTGCATATGGTGTAGTGGGAAGCAGGAAAAAAATTCCAAATCAGGTGAAATTGCAAAAAAAACGCTATTCCGCTACAGTTCTCCGGGTTTCTTATTTACAGCGTTCGATGTGCATTAAAACTGACCCATTACTTTCATTCTACTGGTCAGTACGAATCTGGAAATACCTAATATGTATAGTTTTTCCTGCGTTTTGATAGTGATAAAATAATTAAAAAGTTGCCCTTTTTTTTTTTTCCTTGTCATATCTTGACCCCTATAACTTTTTGGTATTTATGTGTACAGAGCTGTTTCGGGACTCATTTTTTGCGGGGCAATCTGAAGTTTTTATTGATACCATTCTGGGGTGTGTATGACTTTTTGATCACTTTTTATTTATTTTTTTTTAGAAAAAAAAGCGACAAAAAACGGCAATTCGCCATTTGGACGTTTTTTTCCGCCACACAATTCGCCGTATTGGAATTTTTTTAAAATTTGAAAAGTACAGGCGTTTTCGGTCACGGTGATACCCATGATGTCTATATTTATTGTTATTTAGGTATTTATTTTTTAATTATACGGAAAAGGGGTGATTTGAACTTTTATATCTTTTTTATTTTTTAACATTTTTTTAAAATTTTATTTGACTATTTGAAAGGTCAAATATGAGCTTATATATTGTGGCTTTTTTTTCTTTATGAGCAATCAGGGATTTTCTAGACTCAGATAAATGGCATCTTCCGCATTGTGCATTTTTGGCGCCTATAAACTCAGCCAATCACAAGCCAGGAGACTCTGCGTTACACCCAGCATCATGTGGGGCCCTTACATGTCGATAGCAGGGGTTGGCTGGCCTGATCAGGTGACCCTGGAATATACTAGTGACTGCCCGCGGTGCTCGGCTCAGATGCTGTCTGGATGTTGTTAGGGACAGAGCTGCTGCGTTTCAGGGAGAGTGTTAGGGCCTGGATTTAGTTCTCTGTTAGGCAGGA
This sequence comes from Rhinella marina, assembly GCA_900303285.1. Classification (NCBI taxonomy): domain Eukaryota; kingdom Metazoa; phylum Chordata; class Amphibia; order Anura; family Bufonidae; genus Rhinella; species Rhinella marina. Next base: position 18,577 of record ONZH01020346.1, read on the forward strand.
GTGATCTGAAAAGAACCCCACAGCCCTTCTAAGGGCTACAAGACACTTTTTTTGTCTCCTTCTGGCTGGGCTGGCTGGCACTAGTAGTGCAGCTATCGCCATATTTGCAGCAGTTTGCAGGGAGACTGCAAATAGTTTTTTTTTTGCTCTCAGTGATATAGATTGATTTCAAACAGCTTTTGTGGGTTGCAGTGAAATAGCCACAGTCTGCAGAACCCTTTTTTCTCTCTAACTGATAGATACTGCAAGTCACATTACAAAATAAGTTTTTTTTGCTCTCAGTGATACAAATCCAATTTAAACAGTTCAGTGGAACAATTCTGTGGGTTGCAATCCAGCACCCCAGTCTCCACAATCCTTTGTTTCTCTGTATTTGATCTATACTGCACGTCACGTTAAAGAATATGTTATTTTGCTCTCAGTTTTACACATATCTTTGAAAAATTTCAGTGCGACATTTTTGTGGGTTGCACTAAAGCAGACCAAGTCTGCCTAATCCAATTGTTTCTCTGCAATTGTTATATACTGCACGTCACGTTAAAAAATACGTTATTTTGCTCTCAGTTATACACATCTTTGAAAAATTTCAGTGCAACATTTTTGTGGGTTGCACTAAAGCAGCCCAAGTCTGCCTAATCCAATTGTTTCTCTGTAATTGTTATATACTGCACGGCACGTTAAAAAATACGTTATTTTGCTCTCAGTTATACACATATCTTTGAAAAATTTCAGTGCGACATTTTTGTGGGTTGCAGTGAAATAGCCACAGTCTGCAGAACCCTTTTTTCTCTCTAACTGATAGATACAGCACATCACGTTAAAAAATAAATACTTTTTTTGCTCTCTTTTATACAAATATATTTTAAACAGTTCAGTTGAACAATTGTGTGGGTTGCAGTA